>CM065386.1:17997500-18127500 GCA_033060915.1 Euryodendron excelsum
ATGCCTAGACTGCCTATCGAAGAACTAACCCCCATCCAAAGCCCCTCTCCTTTCGTCCAGTGGGGGATCAACATAGTGGGACCACTACTTATGGGTAGGGGACAGAACAGGTTCACAGTGGTGGCCATCGACTATTTCACTAAGTGGGCTGAGGCAGTAGCTCTTCCTACCATTACCAAGTAAAAGATGATGAACTTCTTATGAAAGAACATCGTGTGCCGTTTCGAGATCCCTAGGGTCGTCATCACGGACAATGGGAAATAATTTAAAGGAAAATGGTTTAATAAGCTCTGTTCGGACTTAAAGATCATCAAGACCAAGCTCAAGAAAGCTAAAGGCCTATGGGCAGACGAACTTTCCAACATTCTATGGGCCTATTGAACTACAAAAAAGATCTCAACCAGGCAGAACCCTTTCGCGCTCACATTTGGCATGAAGGCTATGATTCCTGTCGAAATTGGTCTGCCTAGTCCAAGAGTCAAACATCATGACCTCGAAGTGAACAACAAAGCTCTTGGAGTGGATCTCGACTTGCCCAAAGAGAAAAGACTACTAGCAGCGTTCAAGACAGTCTCTTATCAGCAAAAGATGCGCCAGTACTACAACGTGAATGTCCATCCCAAAGATTTCAAGACATGGGAATTGGTCTTGAAAAAGGTCAATCAGGAGACAAGAGACCCCCAAGAAGGGAAGCTTAGGCCAAATTGGGAAGGACCCTACGAAGTTATGGGTTTCACTATGAAGGGAATGTACAAGCTCAAAAGCTTGGAGGGGAAGGAATTGCCTCACCCATGGCATGCAAAGCATCTCCAAAAATACTACGTATAAAGGACCGGAATGTAATACCAGTTCAAACGTCAATGAAATTCTGTTTTCCTACAAGTGAATTTTTATACAAAGTATTCCAACCAAAGATGTGTCCCTGTTCAGTTCAAGAGATCGAATAGGGAAGAGGCTTACGAGCCCAAGACTTAAACGCCCACCAAGAATTCTTGTTCAGTTCACGAGATTGAATAGGTAAAAGGCTTACGAGCCCAAGGCTTAAATGCCCATCAAGAATTTTTGTTCGGTCCACGAGATCAAGCAGGTCAAAGGCTTACGAGCCCAAGGCTTAAATGCCCAGCAAGAATTCCTGTTGGGTTCACGAGACCGAACAAGTCAAAGGCTTACGAGCCCAAGGCTTAAATGCCCACCGGGAATTCTTGTTCAGTTCATGAGATTGAACAAGTCAAAGGCTTACAAGCCCAAGGGTTAAACACCCACCAAGAATTCATGTTCGGTTCATGAGATCGAATAGGAAAAATGATTACAAGCCCAAGACTTGAACACCCACCAAGAATTCTTGTTCAATTTATGAGACTGAACAAGTCAAAGGCTTATGAGCCCAAGGCTTATAAGCCCCAGAAGAACAAAGCACATACACATTTGGAGAAGCATATATTTAAGCAGCTAAAAAGAAGATGCGGCAAATCCATTCAACAAAAGAAAAAAAGAAGTACAAGAGCAAAGAAGAAAGAAAGAGACTAGTCTTTCATTGATATGGCATAACAATTACATCTGGAAAGAACTCATTATAATGAAGAGAAGACCAAAAGTCAAAAACAAAAGAAGGTAAAGATCCAGGACAAACGCCAAGATTCAAGATGAAGAAGACCTAGATCCAGGACAGGGAAGGCCAAGATCCAGGGCAGCCTACGACTAGGCATCATCTTCCACCTCGTCCACAGCAGGGTTATCTCTACCAGCAACCCCTACTACTATAGAGGCAATGTCATCCTCATTGGGCCTCAAAGCGGAGAAGTCCCGATCAGGGTGAAGTTTTGCAACCATCTTCTTGGAGTCAGCAAAACCCATCATGTAGACTTCAGCCATCTCCAGGTTGAAGGCCCCCCCCTACCTTGAAGTCCAGAATGCCCTACTCTATGGCCTTCTCTAGTTGCTTTAGGAAAGCAGCCACATTCTTCAAAGCATTCTCTTTTAAGACCTGCTCCGTAGTAAACTATTGGAGAAAAGCGTCACATTTCACCACCAAGGCCTCTTTCTCGGTAATAGTAACTTCCTTCTAAGCAGCAGCCTCTTTCAACTTCTTTTTAATGGCCTCTACCTCAACGCAGAAGTCAACAATCTTTTTCTTCTGCTCCAAGCAATCCTTTCCAGTGGTAACAAGCTTGGTGGCCATCACTGTTGCCCTGGCAAAAGCCTGAACAAATCAAAGAGGAAATCAACATAAAATACAAGTGCAAGGACAAAACAATAAAAATTAAGCCACAAAGCAACACTCACCCTCAGCAAGTTGTAGGTCAACTCCCTCGCCAGTCGAGAGCTCGACACTGCCTCAACCTCTTAATGTCGTCATTAAGGACAACATTCTGCATCCTCTACAAAGCAACCTCCGAACTATTGATGATATTTACGGGCTTGACGGCCTCAACAGGAGGGTCCGAACCAGAGGAAGGAGTAGAAGACCGGTCCTTTGGCAGAAGAGCGGCCATGGGGCACAGTAGTAGGCGAAGAAGGAGGAGTCTTCCTAGGCAAGAACTTGGGTAGCTTGGGCCCACTTTGTTCAAAGTCTTCAAGGGTTTTACACTTTTTGTCCTTCCACTTTTTGTGGGAGGAGGGAAACTTTGTCACCAATTTAAGTTCGGGCTTCCTAACTGAAAAGTACTACCCCCCAGTCTCCCTCTTCGTTATGTTATAGCAGTACATAAACTGCTCAAGCGACTGTAAGCACTTCATTTTTTTGCCTGTTTAGCAATCTCTGGCCCGACCAAACTCACATTCAAACTTCACAGACACATACAAGCCTAAACCAACTTCCCAAATTCAATCTAGTTAATCAACCGTTTCACGCGTTCGCTGGGCCCAATAGAAGTAAAATAACCAAAATACGCTTGGGGCATTGCTTGGTCTAATTCTAGTTGGCAAATCTTTCTAAAGATGAGAAGTCCGTATTTCAACCTCAATTTCAATTTCAATTCCAGTCCAGACCAATCAAACTCAATTCGACATGTCTATCGAGAAAGTTAATCCCTCAGACGATAAGTCCATCCAGCACGACATGTTTACCAAGAAAATATAAAACCCCTAAGAACGATAAGTCCCTTCATACTTGTTGACCAAGACAGAACCCATGTCCCCGACATGTTAGAGTGGTTCACTTCTGGTGCATGCTAGCCTACCAATATAGAATGTCTGTTATTCGGCACGTTGATTAGGAAATTACCTAAAGCCCCAAGGCAATAAGACCATCCAGTAACTTCCTGAGATCAAGCAGTCTCTGAAATGAACGCACACTTTTAGAGTGACGGAAACACTCACAAACATCGCAACCGTCAAAGTAAATGAAACATTCATAAATAGGTTGATATCAGGAATGCCAACAAATGCCCTATGTCACAAAACCAAACACGCCTCTTGGCCGTGGCACGTTTACCAAAGGATGGACTACCTTTGGCAACCAACTTGCCACGCGCTATTAAAGTGACAGAAACATTCAAAACACAGGTGAATACTAGTGCCTAATAACCCATTCTAGTGAAAATTGACCAAAACGCCCCTGGCGGGTCCCATCGACGCGCTTCTTAAGAAAGTACCTAAGATCTCAGAGCAGTAAGTCCACCCTTTCAGGATTGTTCTAAAGACAATCTAGCATGTTCTAGCGCATTCCATTCATTTTTGGATTGATTTTGAGAGCATCCGATCAAAGTAACAATTTTTTTCCTAGGCATCCAATCGCCTCTAGGAACCACACCGGCTTTAGGCATCAAATTGGTTACCTTCCAAGAATGCTTATAATAGTATTCCCAACCTTCTAGTACCTTTTCAGACCATTCTGAGTCTGTTCCGGTCAGTGGCGAACCTCGGATTTTGGTTGAGGGGTGGCAAAAATTTTTTTTTTTGGTCGATAAGAGGATTAAGGAAAATATTTGAATTTGTGGGGATTAATACACTATATAATATTCTAAATATTAAAAAATTTACAAAGGTGAAGGAAAATTTAGTAATTTTGGAAGGCAATACACTATAATATATATGAAATATCTAAAAAGTCATAGGATATAAAAGAGATTTCTAAACTTTGGGGGGCCATGGCCCCTGCCCCCCCTCCATTCGTCACTGGATAACATGATTAATTATAAGATAATGCAACGAATATGATAATATTCAAAATTCTATATATTAATATCAAATGTTTCTTACACAAAACAACGTTCAAATAAAAATAAATGACAAATTACAATAATCCTCTTCATTGTTTTATATTTTAAAACCTTTGCAAAATAGTTTCATTGTCTGCAATTTTGAATATGTCCCTTTTAATGTATGACACCAAACATTTATTCATCCACTCATCTCCCATGTAATTACATAATGAAGTCTTCATAATCTTCATTGCAGAAAAAACTCTCTCAACCGATACAGTTACAATCGGTAAGTTCAATGTCAACTTTACAAGCAAATAGACTAATGTGTAGACACTATCCTCCTTCATTTGAACTGACATTCGAGCAAGCTTACCAATCGTTATCACTTTTAAAAATTTATCATTAGAGCTTACATCTAGAATATAGGTCTCAAGTTGATTATTAAGTACCATAAGCTCAAGTGGAGAAAAATCATTAAGATAAAACTCAACAAAATATAAAATGGGTCGGGTTAAAAAAAAAAAAAATTCTCCAGATTTCAGGGGGGCAGTCGCCTACCCTCTACCCTTGGTCGGTCTACCCGTGGTTCCGGTACACCCGGTGCGAAATGATCATCCTACCCCTGATGGGTCGATAACGTCCTGTTAACCACATTGGCTCTGGTTGTCAAATGGGTTACCTTTGGGGCACTCTTTTAGTGGTTTCCATCCATTCTCGGTCGAGTCTCGCTACTTAAAATCTTCTGAATCATTCCTGAACTTTTCGGAGTCACTCCTAGTAAAGCCAGGTCAAAAATTGCATGGTAGTCACTAGAATAAGAGCTTAAATCTTCTACCTTGCATCCCAAGGGTCAAAGATCTATTTCTTACCGACTTAACAACTTTCCTAAGGGGTTAAGCCACTAGTACATGCGCCACTGCAACAGCTGCCAAGGTCAATTTTGGTTGCATATAGATACAGGCCACTCCCCACTGTATTTTGGGTTTAAAAAATAACTCCAGAAACTCTGCATCTCTAAAAATAGCCTCTGAGTTTCCCAAAACCCTAATTCTTTCAAGCCTCTCTCCAAACCCTAGCCCCCATACACTTTAAACACTTATACACCTGCCTCCTATCACCATTAAAGATCAAGTGCTGCATATTCAAAACTCTCAAAGTGCAAGTATATTGAAGCAAACAAAGCAATAAGAAGATAATGTGAGTTTTTTTATTTAGTTTATGCAATTCCTATCTCTCTCTTTTACCTCCTAGTCCACTTGGACTATTCTCTATTTTAATCTCCATCTTTTATCCCATCTTCTTGTGTGCTTGAAACAAGGGACCTCCCGGTTCATGCCTAGGAAGGCCTTAGAGGAAGTCACCGTGTCGAGGATTTTTTTCAAGTTCAACTTAAGTCGGTGTGGGTCCCCCCCCCTGGTTATGTGGTGAAGCCTAACCTTGTATGTTCATTTCCCTATTGCATTGTAGTTGTTTTTGTCGTACGTTGCATTTAATATCACATTCCAAAGCTTTCTTTAGAACTTCTATCCAGAAAAGCTGTTTTCAAACTTATTTTCAAAACCACAAGCCTAAGATGATTCTAACCGTTTCATGGTTAGGATTATTTTAGGAAAGTGTTACATTCAATAAGACCATTGTGATTCATGTTGGGGTTTCAAACCCTGGTTGTTTTCAAAATCACTGCCATATAATGGATCTAGTCTTTTCATGATTAGAATCGTTTTTAAAAAGTGAGATATTTAAAAGACTTCCAAAAGTCTATATTCAAATTTTTCTAAAATAGTTTTGCAAATCTACTTTCTAAAAATTATTTTCAAAGATTTACTTTTCAAAAACCCTTTATCTTGAATCCAAGTCAAAATCATAGAGTTCATGTCTAGGAAACCTTAACTTTTCAAAGCAGAGTTTCACAAAAAACCAAGGTTTTTTAATTCAAAAAGTCATATAAAATGATATATTTCCAAAAACAAAAAGTTTTATTTTTCAATTGAAACTCAATCTTTCCAATTCAAGTGCATTGCATAAATCCTAAATTCTAGGAATGCTTAAATCCCAAGTTACCTTGAGCCTAAGTCATATCTTTTCAAACTCAAGTTTTCAAATTTAATTTTTCCTAAATCAAATCTTTTTTAAAATGGAAATTTTCCTAAAATAGAACTTTCCTAATTAAAAGCTTTCCTAAGTTCAAACTCTTCAAATTCTAACTTTACAAAATTTTCAAATCAAATATTTCTAAATCAAATTAAATCTTTTCCAATCTTTCTAAAATAAAACTTTCTTAAAATAAAACATTCATAATTCAAAACTTTCTAAAATCAAACTTTTCAAGTGCATGTTTTAATACTAGGTTATCTAAGTCCTAGGATACCTAAGCCCTAGTTCAACCCTAACCTTGAGTTAGGAAACTTTAACTCTTTTCTAAATCTTAAGTCTAAATCAAGATCATTTTCAAACCCCAATTCAAGTAAAGATGATTTTGAAATTCAATTCAAACTTTTTAAGATGAGTTTAATTGCTATTTCAAAGTTCACTTTCAAATTCAAGTTTTATTGCAAAGTCAACTCGAAGTTCGATTCCAAATCAAAATCAATTTTAAATCCACCAATCAAAGTTCAACTCAAACATTTGCAAGTCAAACTTTCTAAAGGCCATGAGGCGTCTTTTCAAATCAAACAAGACCCCAAAATGTCTATTTTTAATCGGATCCCGTGTTTGAACTACGATTGACCTGATTCCCAACAAAGGGATATGTAGGTCATCCTTATGAGTGCGGTCACAACTTTGTTCAAAATTTCAGTTTCCTTTTTCAAAATCTCTCTCCAAATTTAAATTCTTTTCATGCACTTGCATATCATACATCACATCATCTCTAAATTGATGACATAAATCTCCTTCCAAAATTTTAAAAGTGAATATAATTGGACAGTTAGTAATTAGAGATTAAAGTGAGTGAATCCAAGGGTGAATAGACATGTAGGTATCGTAAGGGCAGGATATGGTGATAGCTTAGTGCATCTTCCCTATATGTAACCAACCCCCGGACTATACATTTCTGTTTCAAAGACCAAAACAGAGTCATTTTTTCTAATATGGCTTAAATCTTTCCAAAGGTTTTCAAACAACCCTATTTTCCAAAACACTTCTCAGGAGGACATTTTCAAATCACTTTAAAAAACTCTAAGTTTAATCTTCAGATTGCATTTAGTTTTAGGTGACATAACTCATTTTAACAAAGTTAGGTGGCAACTCCAAATATTTTTCCTAAAGTGCTTATTCAAATCAATTTCTAATTCGAACCTAGTTGCACTCGTCCTTCTAGGAGGATGAGTTCTAACGAGAGAGTACCGTATTTGTTTTCGATGCTCGAGTGTGAAAATCAGGGCGTGACAATGACAGGTCGTCATTCTTATCACTGGAGGCCTATTATATGACAACACACCTTAGAAGGATTTTGCAAGCGTTCAGGAGAAGCTGACCAAGAGCCAAGCCCAGTTGATGTAGTAACTCCCGAACATGTTTAGGGAGAGGGAAACCTGAGGCCAGCAGCCAAGGCACTCTCATAAATGATTATCTCCCCTAAACCTGGTGAACAAGTTGTGTCCTTTTCTGATGGAACCCTAAAGGTCAGAGAGAAAGGAAACTGGTATTCCCTACATAACTTGTTAACTTTGGCCCCTGTAAAGGTAAACTCCACGTGGGCCGCAGCGAAGCCATATTCCCTAACCCCACGAACAACAAAATCCCTGGGCCCAGACTTAATGACCCCTACCCCAGAGGTGGAGGGCTCTACTTCTAGCACTATTTCCTCCACTAATGCAGCAGAATAACCCACAAAGGCACTCCCAGGATCATCATGTCTCACCGCTGCAAGATCGTTGGAGATAGTTTTCTCAAAATCCGAACTAACGTCCTTTGGGTTATTCATGGTATCCAAACTATCTAAACCCAACTACTCAGGGTTACCCACAAAACCTAAGGGGTATGGAACCCTATCTGACCTCTCGTAGTACCAGAGGCATCGAGAGAAGAACCAATGCATGAAACGAAGAATGAAGAGGAATAGAGAGGAATCTTACCAAACGGGGCAAGAATCCGTGAAGAAGCTTGGAGATTAGAGCATAGGTGAGGAAGCAAAGTGTAGGGGAAGAAAGAAATCACAGAAGTTCAAAGAATGCAAAGTAGAAAGCCAAAGCTAAACTGCCAAGCCTAATCCCTCCCTGTTCGAAATGGAGGGCCAGGATTAATCCATTTGCCCTAAATCCAACGGTTAACAATTGAAAGGACACACCTCAAACTAAGAACCAATTAAAAATGGCCACGTTGTAGTAATGTGAAGGGACACGTCCTGCACAGCCAACTCCTGTCGTCATTACGCTTACAATGCAATAAATGCATCCAAGTCTCAAGGACTAGCCGACCATAGAATTCCCTCGATTGCAAACAACACGACAAGAGGATTTTTTGGGGGGGGGGGGGTGTGGGGGGGCATCTGACAGGTACCAGTCTATGTACCAGAAAAGATCTGGAAAATTTCCCGACTAGACCTCACACCAATCAAGCATCCTAGCAGGGCAGACCAACAAGACGGCCCAAGCATGGCATCAGGTGCCTCACCAGCACATCTTGAGATCCTCGCCTACAAATCAACCATCACCCCTTGACTAGGGGTATGATTGCACCCATAAGCATGCAGTCGTAACCCAAGAATCACTCCCAACTGCCACCTCTATATAAAGGTGTCTTCACCTCTCTCAAAGATACGAATCATCTAGTCCAAACTCTACTGATGTACCTCCAGATTCTATCACCTAATTTTGACATCGGAGTGTTCTTGGCAGGCACCACACCGGTGTTCATATTCTAGAGACTCTTTACCTTTCACCGGATCGCCTGTGCTTGGCCTGGAGTAGACCGCACAAATTTACTGCATCATCAGCATCTATTAATAAAAATTGATAAGTAGAAGGAAGGTTTGGTGTTCATAGAGTGCGCACAACTGGTCTCTCTCTCTCTCTCTATATATATATATGGTATATAACATACCTTTTGGCATATATTATCTGTACAAAATTTTGTGCACAAATGAGGATCATAAACAATCCATGCCTAATGCTTTCTGTTTCCTCCTATGCTTCTCTTTCAACAACCATCACACCTTTGGAGCAGACACTATATCCACAAACAGCTCTCTATCTGGGGGCCAGACCATAGTCTCAAAAGGTGGAAACTTTGAGCTGGGTTTCTTCAAACCAGGTAACCCTTCCAACTACTACATAGGCTCGTGGTACAGGAAAGTATCTGCTCAAAGAATAGCTTGGGTAGCAAACAGAGAAACACCCATCTCTGATAAGTATTCCCCAGAACTGAAAATCATAGATGGCAACTTAGTGCTTCTCAATGAGTCCCAAACCCCGGTTTGGTCCACAAATAAGAACTCTACCACTTCGAATTCTGTTGTAGTAGTTCTTCTTGATGATGGCAATTTGGTTTTGAGAGATGAGCTTAGTTCAACACATCCAGTTTGGCAAAGTTTCAATAATCCGGTCCATACATGGTTGCCTGGCAGCAAGATTGCATATAATAAGCTTACTAATACACATCAACGTCTGACTTCATGGAAGAATTCAGAGGACCCTGCATTGGGACTATTTTCTCTCAGTCTTGAGCCAAATAACAATCAGTATCTTATACAATGGAATGGGTCTGAAAAGTTTTGGACTAGTGGACGTTGGAATGGCCAGATTTTCAGCTTAATACCTGAAATGAGGGACAATTATCTCCTCAATTTTAGCTATGTAGACAACGAGAATGAGGCTTACTTAACATATTCTGTGTATGATCCTTCAGCTATATCTAGAAAAATGGGGCAAATCAAGCAACTCCCTTGGGAGGAGAGCGCCAAGGAGTGGAACTTACTTTGGTTTCAGCCGAGAAAACAATGCGAGGTTTATGCTTTTTGTGGGCCATTTAGCACCTGCAATCAGATTGTAGAACCCTTCTGTAACTGTTTAACTGGTTTTAGTCCTAAGTTGGTCAATGATTGGAATCTGAATGATTATTCTGGATGGTGTGTGAGGAGAACACGATTACTCTGTAGGAATCGAGAAAAAGATGGGTTTTGGGTATATTCCAACACGAGATTGCCCGAACGTCCTCAGTCTATGGTTGTTGGGAGTGATGTGGAATGTGAATCTGCCTGCTTGAGTAACTGCTCTTGCGCTGCTTATGCTTATGAAATCAACGGGTGTTCAATTGGGATCAGTGACCTCTTGAATTTGCAACAACTCTCGAGAAATGACAGTAGTGGAAAAACTCTTTATCTTAGACTTGCCGCTTCTGAGTTTTCAAGTGCTAAAACTAACAAGGGCATTATTATTGGTGCTGTTATGGGTTCAGTTGCATTATTTGTATTCTTAGGCCTTATTTTCGTAAACTGGAAATGGCCAGGAAGATTGGTAGCAGAAACCTTGTTTTGGCTTTTGTCAAACGCTTTTTGTATCTGGTCGAGGTTTCTACTAAAAAAGGAAATTGATGCAGTTGAGGGTTCATTGGTTGCATTTAGAAACAAAGATTTGCAAAATGCAACGAAAAATTTCTCAAAGATATTGGGTGGAGGAGGTTTTGGCTCTGTTTTCAAAGGGACATTGCCCCATTCCACTGCTATAGCCGTGAAGAAGCTTGAAAGCATCAACCAAGGAGACAAGCAATTCCCAGCAAAAGTCAGCACGATTGGAATCATCCAACATGTTAATCTTGTTCGGCTTCGTGGGTTCTGCTCTGAAGGTAATAACAAGTTTTTAGTATACGATTACATGCAGAACGGCTCATTGGATTCCCATTTTTCCATGTAAAGGAATCAAAGTTTTTGGAATGGAAAACTAGGTACCAAATTGCTCTTGGGACAGCCAGGGGCCTGGCTTATCTCCATGAAAAGTGCAGGGACAGCATCATTCACTTGGACATAAAGCCAGAAAACATTCTTTTAGATGCTGATTTCTGTCCAAAAATAGCCGATTTTGGTCTGGCAAAGCATGTCGGGCTAGAATTCAGCAGAGTCATGACAACCATGAGAGGGACAATAGGTTATCTTGCACCAGAGTCGATATCGGGGGTAGCCATAACAGCCAAAGCTGATATTTACAGCCATGGTATGATGCTTTTTGAATTTGTATCTGGAAGAAGAAACACTGAACAGTCCGGACAGTGGAAAGTTAAATTCTTCCCGGCCTGGGCTGCAAGAGTAGTCATAGAAGGAGGCGATGTCCTTAGCCTATTAGACCACAGGTTGGAGAGGAATGCAGATGCGGAAGAGCTGAGGAGAATTTGTAGAGTTGCTTGTTGGTGCATCCAACATGATGAAAACCATAGGCCATCAATGGGTCAAGTAGTTCAGATCCTCGAAGAGGTTCTGGATGTGAATCCGCCTCCAAGTATTTCTCTATTCCTTCAAGCCCTTGCTGAGGACGAGGACTTGAGCATGTAATTTTCTGCCCTTTGTCGTCCTCCACTCAAAGTTCACAACTATGGAGCAATTCTTCCTTCAACTAATTTCTCCCTGGCCAAGAACACTATATTGTTGCTTCTATGTTCATTCGTAGTGTTGGCTTTGCAGTCTTAATCAATGGTATTGGTTTATGGTTTTCCTGTAGCTTTCTGTCTTGTTCATTTTTTTCTTATGCCTTCCCCGTTAGCTAGGAAGCAAAATAAGCCACCAATCGTGAAACCTGACAAGAATTGTGGAATTGGAATTGTCTATATCTTTCACTTTCCCCCCATTGCTCTAGCTCTTGTTCATTTATTTTATATTTAGTTGCCGATTGATGAATTTCTATAGTTCATTCAAATTCTTTAGCAGCTAAATGTTCTTCATTCAAGCCCAAACCCCCGAGCTATTCTTAGTATCAACTCTTTTTTCTACATGTATATGTATTTGTATTTCCATCTCTTAAAATGATCTTCCCCTACTATCAAATTAAAGCTGTTACAGTGAAATATTAGAATAATGCTAGAAAATAACAAGCGATGGGGTGTGCAAGGAATGTTAGCTCTTGTTAAAAAAATTTAAAAATTTTTGAAACAGTTTGGTTTTTTTAAAACGGACCTTTTGTTAATTTCATCTGCTGTCATTGCAGATGCTCCTTATCAAGGGCGGAGGGATGCCAAAGGCTCCCTTGGACTGTAACCGAGGGGAGCCCAGCCTAGTTCTAGTTTTTAATGTACAAAATTTTTTAAAATTTTAGTTTAGCTCACCTTAATATTGTTCAACACACGCCTTTGTATTGCTCAGCCTAACATCTTTTAGTGAAATCCAATTACCTCAGCTCACTTCAATCTTAATTGTTATCCCTCTAAAAATTAAGTAAGTAATTAACCATTAACAAAGTGCCCTAGGAGAGAAGTAGAGCTGTTATCTAACTATTAAAAAATTATTTAACACGCTTTATGTTGTTGTCTAACTATTGAATTATATTAGTTATTTTCTTAAAGAAAAAAAAATCATTTTAACCCCATTAAATTAGATTTTGACCTCAAGGAAGTACAAACTCGAGAGAGACAAGGGAAGAGACAAATAGCAGACCCCTCACTCCCATAACCTTCACCCTTCAGGGCCTCCATTGCTCAAGTACTTTGTGTTCTCAAATTTTTTCTTTTTCTTTGTATGAGTTCCTCTTTCTTTTTGTTTTATCCTCTTCTTTCTTATTTTTTGTCTTCTTTCTTCTTCTTATCCCCATTTCTATTGTTATTGGTTATCCTTTGTGTAAAGCTAGAGACAAAATTTGATACTTTTCCTTATTCTTGTATGATTTTTCTTTAGTGTTTTGAACTTAATACTAGATTATTCTGTAATTTTATCTCAAAGTCTCTATATTTTCGTTAAAAATATTATAGTTCCATTAAAAAATATGACAACTTTAATTAGAAAAATAATCATTTAAACATCAAGTTAGTATTTATAAATGGATATTTTAAATAATAAAAAATAGAGTAGCTCTGAATTCAAGTGAGTATTAACCAAAGTAATAAATCCATGAGTTTTGAATTTGAAAATTAAAAAATTGAAAGGTGGGGAAAAAAAATCAAGTAGGAAAATAACAAGAAAAATAATAGTGAAAATCATACAAATTATTATAAAGGAAGAAAACAAACATAAGCTAAATAAGTTTAAAACGAAAGAAGTAGGTACATTGCAAAGATACATGGAATGAAGAAATAATAACTAAGATAAAAAAAAATTTTAAAAAAGAGGAAAATAAATAGAATCCACAAAATCATTTGAGATTGTAATCATAAACAAGTATGAGGGTAATGTGGTGGCAATGTGTCATTTCAAAGAGATAAAATGGGGGTTTCAATTTTATCATTTGAACAAGACAATTTTATCACTTACACACATTTAATTTTCTACATAGATTTTCGAGAAATTTTCTAGAAATTTTGAACATACAACTAGTTCATGGCTTTACCATATTTTGTGGAGTACTTCTTAATCATACTAAAATTTGTTTTTTTACACGAAATCATCAAAGGGCCAGGTTGAACAAGCTATTTTGGAATATATCTTTTGCATATACCTTTTTTTTAATTGTGAAATTGTTTGGTCTATATAACTTTTACATATACATGTTCTATAATTTTTTTTTTCTGGTAATTCATTAAATTTTTGCATAGCCTAAGACAAATCAAAATCCTAGCTCCGCCCTGGCTCCTTATTCTCTGTTTGTGTGAAATTAAAAAGCTTTTGTGTTCTCTCATGCAGCAGAGGCTGCCAATGCAGATATTGCTGCTCGTCTCTGCTATAATATACTTCTACTGCTATAAAATAACATGGGATTTGATGAGAAAATAGAAAGGATTTGTGGCTTTCATTTACTTTCACAAGCAGGCCTAAAAGAGGAATGCAATAAAGGGACTTTCAACCTCTCATATGAACATAAGAAGATTGTTTCAAGAGCAGCATCACAAAATCGGAGATCAAACAGAAGTCTCAACACAAAAACCGACGCCACATAGCGAGGGTTAACAGCATAGAGCATGAGGTTGCCCTCGTCATAGCATTTTCCTTTGTAAAGAGGGTTCTCTTGTATGGGTGGCCACCAAGGAGCTAAGTGTAGGAAAAGCCCAGAAGGTCCCCTCAAATGAAGCAATGAAACAGTGCAAGAGAGCATGATCTACATACTTTTTTTTGTTGAGCTTGGGCATGTCTTTTTCTTCAACTTTTGCATTAACAGCACAACCAAAAGCTATTTTTCCTTGATCTATCCTTTGCCGCAAAAAGTCCAAATAAATAGCCACTTGTTTGTATTTTGAAAAACTTCTTTTATCGCAAAAGATCATAAAGCAGCACCAAACATCAAATCTGTGTGTAATGTATACATCCATGTATGAGGCCTTAATTTACTTAATTCATTTAATCATGCTGCTTTCTTAGGCTGCCTTTATCTAGAAACAGTGCTTCTGTGCCTTCCATATATATAACCTGGATGAGATCAGATAGGGCTTCATAAAACATCCACTAGCCAATTGCTTTTTCTTCCTTCATTTCTAAGTTTGTATTACCAATTTCTTTAAATATCCTAAAGCGCCACCAAGTTAACAAATATTTCTTTTGAGTCCTTTGATATAATATTATCAACTGATCATTTGGCTAAATCACCTATTCAAATCGTAACACTTCAGACAACAAAATAATGTGAATTGGTTTACTCTTAATAATGACTATCTTACACGAAATAACCAAAAAATAAAAGTAATGACTATTGTAAAAGCAGCCTATCCTATCATGTGAATTAATTTGGATTCTTATAGAAGCAAAATGTTACGTACGTATTACCTTGAAAATATTATCTACCTTGTATATATCAATGTTTTCTGGGTATAGAAAATCATAATGCAAACTAACAAAAAGTAGAAATCCACTATGCCAAATTTACAGAACGTAAAAAACACCCGAATTGTAGAATAATGAAGGCATAATGTTTGATATTATATCTCCAAGACAAATTCGCCCACACGGTTATTGTTAAATGGACGTCTGCCTCCCTAAATACAATGACATATTAACACGCAAGAGTATTATTACATTCTGTACACTTGGAGGACTAAAACTAGGATATACTCTCTTACAAGTTAAAACGACTCTATAATGCATGGAAAATATTCTTAAAAAAATAATCAAATGAAACATAGGAACTTATAAATACTATTATATCAATTCAGAAAATTCCCAGCCAAATATTACTACGAACAGTCACAACCATTCAATTAACATTTATATATTCACTAGCCAATTTTTTATTTATTTATCATGGAATAAGATAATATAATTAAATGTTTTTCCTGACTGATAATATAGGTGCTACTTACCTGCTTAGATTTTTCTTCCGTTATTTACACAATCTATTTTGACCTACCTTTTCTTTTCTCTCCCTCAGTTTCCTGATATTTCTGTCTAAAAGAGAACACAGTCACAATTCACAACCATTATTAGTCCGTTGACTACGGTTAAAGCCCTTTCTGTTGCTTTGTATGATGTGGACTGGTTAGGGGTAGTCGTCAGAAGGCTCACCAGGCCCAGCCCGTGAACCGAATCCATATCTTCACCACGAAGTAGGGCCTATTTAGTATAGTTTTTTTGTTAAATTTTTTTTAAACTTATAAGCAAAAAAAAAAAAAATCAAGTTTTCTAATTTTTTTGCTTTTCTAATTTTACTTTAACTAAAGATAAGCAAAAAAATAAAAATAAAAAAGTAGCAAAGCCAAAAAAAATTGACTTTTTTACTTGTAATCTTAAAAAATATTAGGTCGAAAAGCTGTACTGGGCATGTACTCTATTAATTAATGACAAAGTAAAACACTTTTTCCAAAAAGATTTCCATAATTCAATGGGCAATAAAGGAGCTTCACGACCAATAAAAACCTTACTATGGATTGAATTAAAATGAAATAATTATAAATAATCATAACATTTTAATATTACGTAAAAAAAAATTTTTATTTGTATACTTTTACTCTTTAGATTGGGAATTCATTAGAAGATCTTTGGATTCCTCTACTTTGCTCTATGTTAATTTCCTTTTCTTTTGCTTTGCCTTTCTTTTTCTTCCACTTGAAAACTCATGGCTCATGCTAGTAATTAGGCAAGCGTCTATTTTAATGTACATGTAAGGTTAAAAATTGTATAAAAATAAAAATATTTTTAGAATATTTTTTTTAATAAATTGTATACTATTTATAAAAAATTATAAATAGATATCAACACAATTTATTGTTTTAGTATATTTCATTATATTTTAATGCATTTCACTATGATACTGTGTATTTTGATTAAAACACTAGAATTTCAACAAGTCCTTTACGTATCGGATCATGATTTGATCCGAATTCAATCCGTTGACACGCCTACTCACAGTTGGACATATGGCTTAATTACCTATTCAAATCATAGCATTCACACAACAAAGTAACTTACATTTGTTTATTCTTAGTAATGACTATTTATATAACTGCAGCCTCTCCCTCTCGTGGGGATGAATTTGATTTCTTATTGAGACAGTGTGGACATTACCTAATCGTCTCGAGGAAAATTTTATTTTTTTAAAAATTTTGTACAAAATTCTACAAATGATAATAATTTTATAATTAACATATATTTTATTTCGAAGTGATAAGGGCACACCAAATCCATATATTTGACAGGAAGTACTCAGTCAGTTATGTCAAAGGAAAAACACTTTTTTTCAAAAGGTTTCAATAATTCAATAGGCAATAAGGGAGCTTCATAGGCAAACCGTTGATATTTAACTACACAATGCCCACATGGCACAAACCCATTCACTCTTTTTCCTTTTATTTTTTTCACTCAACACTTTCGAAGTTGTATTTTTTATTTGACAAATATCCTTATGACACATTTTAAGTAAGTTTTATCTAGTTGTACAAAGTATTAAAAATTATATTTTTATTATTTTTAACACTAAAATATAATTTTTAATAATTTATATAATCAGTCAAAACTTATTTAAAATATGCTCTAAGAACAAATGTTAGAAAAACCTTTTTTTATTTTGATGTGCACATAGTGATGATTTTGGGTATCCAAATCTACCTCCCTTAGTGGTGTATTAAAGTAGGGTAATGATAGAGTCACACCAATTTATTATGCTTGCACTGTCGAGAAAAGGTGTTCAAGAGGAAATGTGCGGTGGAAGCATCAAAATCAACAAGAAAAATGATATCAATGACTTCATTTCTCAATCAAATTTTTAACTATCATGTTCCATGCGTAATTATTAACAAAAATATCACTAATTCTGTGTTTGGAAGTTAAAATGGGATGACAAATAAAATTATTTATAACATACTCAAATTAACTGTAACATAACCACCAATATTATGCTACTATATCTGGATGTTGAATTTGTCAAAAAAAAAATAAAAATGAAATAGAAATGCAACTATTTATAGATGTTTCTTTTTTACCATGTATAATCAAACCAAAAAAAAAAAAAATCTACAAATAGCTATTTATTTCTTTTCTTATTATCCTAACCTAACCAAATAAAATAATTTGTTTTTATAGCTACTTTAGTTTCTTTATCTATTTTTTCCATTCGCTTCTCAATAATTTCCATATGCATATCAATTTCATTCACTTAGTTTCCTTTATCCGTCTTGTTCATTTAATTTTTCTTTTCCTCTGTAAATTCAAAATACAAGCATAGCTTAATATTATTGTATGCATTTCTTGTTAATGCAATTCGTATTGGAAAACTATTCTTAGTGAATATTTGAATAGAAAACTCTATTAAAGTAATGTGATAGAGATATTTTTAAAATTATGAACTACAGTAATAAATTTTGCTTTATTTCACATGAAAAATCACAAACAACGACACTATTATCCACGAAAATTCTGTTTGTATTGGTGTATTTTTTAGAAGATCTTTTGGTTTCTATTCCTTGCTATAAACTTTCCATCCTTTTGCTTTTTCTTTCTTTTTTTCTTCCGCTTGGCAACTCATGGCTCATTGTCACTAAGTTTTGGCAGGCATATATTTATATGTAGATAATATCATGTTATCTAAAATTGTAGATAAATTAACTAAGCTAGGCTAATTAGTCAGAACTCATGGTCTCTTTTAAAAGGTCACGAATACAACTCTTGCCAACTGCAAGAGTTTTCTTAAAACTTTTGATCTGATAATTATCTAAGTTGTGTGGAACGGAGAAACTACACAGATTTCGAAATTAATTGAAGTGCGTGAAATCTAATCCGAATACTAGATTAACAAAACAAAAGAAACAAAAAAAGATAAATATCATGTTATCACAATCATCTTCTATTTTTCTTATCTTCAACGATAGAGAGGTTCTCCTCCGTGAGCTCAAGACTAAAGTCGGTCATGAATTTGTGAGAGAACAAACACGCAGGTCATGCATTCCAACAAACAATATTACACAAAACCCCAAAAATAAACATACCCAACATCAATCCAGTGTTGAAATCAAATACCAAAGAAGTATAAATTTTGGATATTCATCAAAATATGTTGAGATACTTTGCATGATCCCCTTAATCTTTTGCGAATAAGCTGGCCATTTGATTTCAACCCTTGCAACCTTTATTTGGTAGAATTAAGACATGTTCCAAATCGTTTGTTTCCCTTCGATCAATCATTCAACTCCCGAAGGAAGTGTTTCAAGGTTCTATGACCCTTAGGTCATCGACTCATGGATATATAGAAAACTTTCTCCTATTTAGGCTATTTTCTTGTCACTGTATTTTTATGTTTCGAACGGTGATATCCAAGTAGCAATAAAAAGAGAAAAGACAACCAAAAAAAAAAAAAAAAACACTGATAGCTAAAGATTCAACTTATTATTCTTAAAATTGTTGTATGTGCTCCAATTTTGAGGATTGAAGCGGGAAAAAAGCGTCTAAAATCCATACTTCTACTTGGCTACAGTATGTGCAAGAAGAGAATAATAGAAAAAATTGAGTGGATCATAAAAACAGATAGTGATGAATTCATCATCCCATGCATGGTGATGAACAATATTGTTATTGTATTTATAGATTAAGTGTTCCAAGAATTTTCTACAGTTGTTTCACTTGGAGACTCAAAAGGAAACCAAACTGAATCTGGCAACAAAACTAGTAATTATGTGATAGGAGAGGAATATCGATATTCTCCTCCCAAAAAGTGAAAAAAAAAAAGATTGCTTGAGCAGAGCTTTAAGTTACTAAACACGCAAAAGAAAGCGCTCTTTCACTTCAAAAATTTAATGCCCTGTCTTTTGGTGTTTCCTTTCTAGCAGTCCTTCCATTATGTCTCTCTTTCTGTTACCTCTCGCGGACGGCTCCATCTCCGGCGATGACCTCACCATGTTTCCCTGTGGTAGTTGCTTGCAATTACTGCGGCGAGACAGAAAGTAAAGACATAGCGATGTAAACAGTATCGCGCAAAGCCGGCCATAAAATATAGTGATGGCGAGACTGATGAGAATCAAGAACGGTCCTGCATTTGAACTTGAACAACCAGTCTCTTTGTTTTGAGTTTGCGCTTTACTATGCTGTTGAGGACAGTTGATGCTCTGTTTTTTCTGATTCAACGAACTGTTTGATAAGTTGTTTAGTGTCGATAATGAGTACGAAGAAGAACATGAAGTTGGCGATGATGATGCTGATAAATCACTTTTGATACCCCGAAAATTGTTGTCTGGTGATTTTGAGATGTCCGAAAACGCATCACTCTTGCTTGAATCACTGCTTTTCGAACCCATTGTAAGTTGAGAAGCTTTTCTATTACGAACTTTCTTTTTCTGTTAACAGTGAGAAATAGCATAGAATTATCAGAAAGGCCTTGTAATGGTGAAAATTAAACACAAAGTTTGGATTGCTTGAGAACTAACCAAAGAAATTTCGAACAGAACAGCTTTAACAACCCCAGAAAAGGACTTGCTTGGGTCCCTCTTTCGAGTTCGAATTGCATTCTTTGAACATTTCGACCTTCCAATGGTGGAAACAGGTGATTTAACCAAAGAAATCTTTGCATCTCTGTGGCGAGAGACTGAGATACAAGTAAAAACCTGATCACCAAAACCATCAGCGCCGTTGGATTCTGTCTCTGTTTCGATGCCAACAGGACGGAAACAGAGGAAAAGCTTGTTCTTCATTGCTACTGGTGTCGCTCTTAAGGCTTCAATAGGTTTGACTTCGAATTTAAAGCTTTTCGGTGAGGGAAAGTCTCGGACAAACCCAATCTGCGAGAGAGAGAAACGAGGGGATAGAGCAAAGCACAGAGAGTGGTCTGTTTAGTTGAGCCGGCAATGCCGGTTTTTCATCTGTTTCCTTAGTATAAATACAACACAGCACAGTATATATATGTGTAGTAATACATAAATAAAAAATTCATAAAATTATATATATATATATACATAGAAATATATAAGATTGTATATATGTGTGTGTGGGTACGTGTTTGTTTCTCTTATTAGACCTAACCCAAGTTGACAGGGGGAAATTTAGAGGGACGTTTTGGAGGGGCGGGCAGGCGGGACAGTGCTTACAGGTGAGAGGTATTACTCCGTTTTGCTTTATCTCTGAGTGATGTTGAGATTTTGGAACTTTCTTTTGATTTCCTTGTGAAGTGAATTTAAAAAGCGGTGAGTCCAAAGTTCTTTTACAACCGGCCTGTCCTGTTGGGACAGCATTTCATGAAAAGATTCATGAAAACGAGTAATCTTATCCTCAACCAGAAAACCAGTTCTTATTTTGATTGATTCACTGAAAAGAAGGAAAAATTATTTGAAATTATTGTCACATGTACGCGATACTAAGATTCCAGTATTTATACATTTAGATAAGATCTGCCTTAAATACTAAAATCTCCGTGAAAATCATATCATAGGATCTATAAATAGGTTTGTGAATGTTCATCGAACGGTCCAGATCATAAAGGATTAATCCGGGTTAAAGGAGAGTCATTACTGTCCACAGCTGATCTTTAACTGGCACAAGTAATCTAATTAGATCAGAATTCAGTGAAAAAAGTTGATTAGAAAAGCGGTTAGGTGTCTCAAGTTATGTGCATCATCGCCATCAGATTTATAACAAAAAATTCATAACTATTTATCTCAAGTCGACCTTATGAAACTATTTTCCAATGAAAAAATACAATATTTAAAAACTATTTGATGTAATTTTTCATAACTCAAGAGTTATTTAGGCAAATAGAGTCGCTGGAGAGGGATGCCACAAATGTCTCAAGTTAAAGTTTTAAAGTTTTTATTCATCCCTTCGTGTATTGCAGGAAAATAAAAAATAAAAAAAAAAACAAAATTCAGTAGGTAAGTAGAATTTAAGATTTTAGGGTACATTCAACTTCCTTTATGATTTCTACATTTCATAAATTTGATGAGTTTTCCACTGTAACTCTTAACTTTGAGTGGCTATAGCCTATAGGTACTATATTATAGAGAACTAAAATTTACCTTTATTGGTGTATTGTTGGTCTACTGGATCAGACTTTAGTATCAATTAGAATACATGTGCCCACCCATGCCTATCATTTCATGAGATTCGATCCTACTTATGTGTACCCATAATGCTGGTGGCTTATCCTTTTCTTAAAAGGATTTTTTTTTTTTTTTTTTTTTCCTGGCATCTAATAGTGGTTTGTAAAATTTTAGTTTTGTATAAAAAGTAAAAAAAAATTATAAGATAGGAAAATCTTTGAAACTAGCGGATTCAACATGATTTTGATAGAAAAAAAAAAAAGGTAATTACTAAAATTATGGGTTGACCCAAAACCACAGTTGAGTACGGAAACGTTCCCTTTCCTAAACTAAGTTAAAAAGGCATTCGTGTAAAATCTAATACTCCTTGTGACTTCTCTTGTTTGCGACGAAAGAATCTGTATGTGGTTCACTTCAATGGGGGGAAACTTTCAAGAGAATTTGTCCCCATGCTTCCTTGTTTGGTCCGAAATCGTCATAGTCTAAGGGCACTGAGACACAAAATTCCAGTCTTCGTTCCTGTGAAAATGTAGCTAAAGCCTACAAGGGAACCTAATCCAACTTGTAATGAGACAATGGCAACAACTCAAATATTGCATCGGATGGAGTTATTATCAGGGTGACCATGGTTAAGTGGTGTGAGTTACATTCAAATTTTGACATGTAATTTTTTATATAACAGAAATTTTAAATTTAAAAGCTCATCATACAATTAAAATAATGCCTATAAACTCTCAAATCACACTGCATAGGTTCGATAATGTAGTGTAACGGTCACTTTGAATAATTTCTCCATTGGAAGCATATTTGCTAGAAATATAATCATATTTGCTAGAAATGATTGTTTGCATATGGCAAACAATCATTTTGTCCTCTCAACTTTGTCTCAAGTTTTAATTTTTTCTCTCAACTTTAATTTCTTCCATTTAAGTCCTATAACGTTTAAAAGAAAATCAATGTGCTCCAATATTTCACAGTAGGAAAAGAAATTAAAGATTAATTACAGTTTGATCTTCTAAATTAGACTTAATATTACTCTACGCCAATTGAACTAAAACAGTTACATTTTCACTATAAAAAATTCTAAAACTAAGGGCTTGTTTGGTCAAAATTATATACTAATCTCTTAAGCAAAGAGAAAAAAAATAATTTCATGACTAACCATCTCGAAATGCCTAGAAAACTGGTAAAAATAATCTATAAAATCTTGATTTTGTGGATCACCAATAATTATTCTTATCAATATCAAAGAGATTTTTGAAGCTACATATTTGTTAGCTGGAGACAAAATCTTATACTGCATCAACTCAAACATACTAAATTTTCATTAGATTTTATACTGTATAAAATCTTATACTGATTTTATGGATCACCAAATATTAAATTTGTTTCTTTTGTTAATAGTGTCAACACGCACTTAAATTTTAATTATTTGGAGATAAAAAGATAACGAATTTTACTCAATGGACTAGTTCAGGCCATATCAAATGTATTATCAAAAATGTATTTTCTATATTAAAATTTATTTCTTTATATATAACCATAAATTTATTTATTTTTATATAAATTTTAAGTCAATTTATCTTAATCCTTTATTTTTATTTTTACTAACATGTCAACTCCTTAATCAATGAAACGGAGATCTATATTCTACCCTTGGAATGGAGATGATCCTAATCCCAATACATGTCTTTACTAGTATCAGATCATATATATTTGTGATATTTTTTAATAGTTGATATATATAAACTATCAAACATATTTTTCTATAGTTTCTTATTAATATTTAAAATATTAAATTAAAATTATATATTCTTGTATTGATTATTGAAAAATTAAAATAAAATAAATAAATTTTATTTATTTAGGACTTTAGTTTAGTTGTTTGTTAACATATGTAAGAAAAAATTACTTATAAAAATTATCGTATTTTTTATCTCGAGTTTTTAAATAATGTTCATATGATACCCTTATAATTATATAATTGTATTTTTTACGTTCTCGTATTTTTATGTCAAATTTCGTAATCATCATTTTCTTAAAAATATATATTAAATTTATACGTATTACTTACCGTTCTTTTGTTGTATCATATTTTGTTAATTGTGTCTCAAACATCATTACTCTTGATATTCACCGTAAGATTTGAGCTCCAGTATTATTTCAATCCACCACTATTGTGAATCCTTTTAGCACCCACCTAACACGGGGAGCCAACGGCTACCCGGTGGAGACAGTTGCCACTTCCAAAATAAAAAATAAAAAAAATACTTTTTATCTCTAATTTTAAAAATTTTAGTTTATTCTCTAAATTTTTTAAAATGGCCCATTTAAATAGTGACTTTAAATACCCATTTATATAGGAATTTATATATACCATACATATACGTAAAGTTTTTTTTTTTTTTTATGGTTGGATACATATCCAAGACTGACACAGCAAAAATATATCAAAGAGAAAAAATATCTCAAAACAGAAAAGACTACACCAGATCTGAGGAAGCCACTGGAGCAATAGAGGTTGGAACCTCCTTTGTCCAAACTGTTAATTGTTGTAGCTATAGAGCTAGTTTCGCTAAATAGTGAGCCACTTTGTTACCTATCCGATACACATGAGATACCTTACCAGATCGAAATGTTTTCAACTTTCTTCGAATATAAGTAGTGAAGTGGCCCAGTGGAGATAACTCATCCTCTTCATAATTAATAGCTTTTATAATGGACAGTGAGTTTCCTTCAATATGAATATGGTGTAAACCCAATTCTTCTGCAAATACTAGACCTTTCCATACTGTTACAACCTATATATGCTCCACACTCCAAGCTCTAGTAATTCGTTCTGCCATAGATGCAATGATATCACATTTTTCATCCCTTACCACCACTCCTATACCAGCAATTCCACTATGAAGGAATGACCCATCAGTATTAATTTTATATTCCCCTTGCCTTGGAGGTTTCCAATATCTTCCATGCTCATTCCTAAAACGAACTTGCACTTTCAATTTAGCTTGCAAATATTCAGCAAAGTAGACACTAGAAAGACTAGCTATCTCTTGAGATTGTCTACACTTACCTCCAAATGTGTTGTTGTTCTTATTAAACCAAATATTCCAAGCAATTAACATAGCTAGACTAATCTGTTGCACATCTGATTTTTGCCACAGATCCATTACCCAATACATATATGTAAAGTTAAGTGACCTATTATTGTTATAAAAATTACAAAAAAAAAATGATTGGTTGTGATTAATTGTTGTTCCTACTGATAAATTTCTTGACTCGACATTGCCTCTTTCAATAAATTATCTAGGGTGACCATCAGACCACGCCAAATATTCAAAATGCCGATTCATTCGGATTAGCACTCTCTTCATTCCATAGTTAGAATGGAGATATTCAATCTATTAATTGAGGTGTAGATACGTCAACTAAAATAAAAATAAAAGGTTCAGATAAGTTGGCTTAAAACTTATTTGATATTAAATAATTTTGTAATTATATAAAAGTTAATAAATTTTAATATAAAATGATGTAGTGTTGGTAATATATCATAAGAGGTTACATTTAGTCCATTGCTTCATGGAATAGAGATCTCCATTTAAACCATGTGTTAGGATTTTTAGTATTGGCTAATTTCGTAGACAAGGATACTTTACTTGTAACCATATTTCAAGTTGCATTTGGGTTAAAAAGTCTAAGATTCAAGTTCAAGCTGCCAGAGCACAAACTGTTCAAGCTGCAGTACAAGCCTTTAAAGCACGCAAAGTTAAAACTTTGGAAGACCATATCTCTTTGCTCAAGTGTCCATTTAAGCTCCATAATATATGGATTCTATGTAACTTTTCAAGAGAAATTTGAATTTGCAGAAATCATGGCTCAAGCGAAGTCCACTCGAGTGATAAGAAGTCCGCTTGAGCGATAGGTGAAAATTCTGTAAAAGCAAAAATCCAGAAAGTACCGCTCGAAGTCCACTCGAGCGGTATGGCAAAATTTTGTTCGAATTGAAATACTCTCTCATCAAAGTAAGTTAATTTTTTAGGACTCTTTAGCCAGATATTTTCAGCTCATCAAGAGGTGATTCCAACCTATCTTCTTGGTGATCCTAGGGATGCTATAAGAGTCAAGAGAATTAATGATTAGATGTAACTCTAAAATTGTGAAAAAATATACAAAAAATATACAGAGAGAAGAAACAAAGAAGGTGAAGATCTTGATGATTATTTGAGCATACAGAGTTCATTCACCGGAGAACTAAAATGAAGAACATAGTTGCGAGATCGTCTTGATGGATTCCGATGACGAAAAAGAATATCATGGTGATTCGGTGTTAAGGTCGAAGCCAGGGAGAACAAAAATTCGAGTCGAGCAAGTAATCTTAAACTGGAATTCGTGGGGATTCAGAAGACAATTGTGGAGATTTAATTGTTATGCTTGTAAGTCGTACTTGTGTAACCTGTTCATTATAGTGCTTGGCCTGCTAAACGTGGTTTTTTTTCAAGTTGGGTTTCTACGAGAAAAACTTGTGTTTCTTTACTTTATCGCTTGATATTATTGTGGTGTGATGTATGCATGTGAATGATCACTTGGGTAAAGAGAACTAAATAAGATATTTTGGGCAAATAAGTGGTCATAAGTCTTAATCCATTGAAATTAAAATTTTTCAATTGGTTTCAGAGCGGGTTGCTCATAAATTTTTTTATTCGAGCGTGATCCTAATATTTTAAATTTATGAATTTGTCACGAGAGAATGCGTCACATGAAATTATGATTTTTGATGGCTTAAATTATGAGTATTGGAAGTCAAGCATGAGAGTCTTTTTGAAATCTATTGATGAACATGTTTGGCTCTCTGTTGTGCATGATTGGAGTCCCCCTAAGATTACTATAGGCACTAAGATTATCCCAAAACGTTAAGAACAATAGAATAACCATGAATTAGAAAAGTTCATGTGGAACAGTAAGGCTCTAAATTCTATCTTTAACAGTGTCACAGCTGAAGAATTTTGTTATATATTTATGTGTAGAACCGCTAAAAAAGCATAGGATGCTCTTAAAGCTGCATATGAAAAGACTCATAATGTCATAGCCGGCACATCAAATGCATATGAGCACATAAGTACATCTTCCCATTATAATATTGATGACCTAAGTGATTCTCATGAGTTAAATCAAAGTGACTCTGATAATGATGATGAGAACACTCATCAGAAGTTTAATCAGTTGTTCAAAGTGTGTCTTAAAGCTAAAAAGGCAAATAAGAGCTTGCATGAAGAAAGAGACTCACGTTGAATCAATAAATCGATGAATCTATTGTTCTCATTAATAAATTGAAGTCTAACGAGGTCACTTTGTTGGAAAAGGTCTCTATGTTAGAAAAGAAATTACATGCTTCTATTGAGACCAATAAGAGTCTAGAAGGGAAGGTATCTACACTTGAGTCTGATCTTGCTAAATCTAATAATACTCTCAAGAAGATGACTGCAGGTTCCAAGATGATAGATGAAATCTGTAACGCTTAAAGAAGCACTCGCGATATAACTAGAATAGGGTATACATATAAAGCTTATTCATCTTCCCAATCAGCAGGTAAGTCAAATTTGGTTAAGACTCAAGGTAAGTCCCTTATAACTCCTAAAGGCCATGCTGCTAAATTTGTACCCATATGCCATCATTGTGGTATCAAAGGTCTCATTAGGCCTCATTAGGCCTCATTGTTCTAGGTTAAAGACTAAACTCGTGTCTCATAAAACCAACACCACACATGCACTTGTGAAGCATAATGTTAAGTTCAAACCTACTAGGTTTATTCCTACATGTCATTATTGTGGTGTCAAATGTCACCTTAGGCCACATTGCCGCAAATTGTGGAAGGCTACTAGGAGACATGGTTATAATCAACCTAAGGAACCATATGGGAGGTTGAGAAATTAGATACGTGTTTTTGTTAATAAGTCTAGAGTCATGAATGATGAGTTAAATAGGCTTAGACAACGATCAACACCAAGGCAAGTTTCAAACAGATGGATTAACAAAAGGAACCATGGTGCCAACATTAAACCTAGAACACAACCCAAGCCCCATGATATTTTTTTATAAACTTAAGACTGTGGCTATTTGGGTAAGAAAATCTGATTTAGTTTTCTCGAACACTCCTAGAAAATTTTCAGGGTTAGACCTTCTTGAGTAAGGTCCGTGTTTATCATAGGCTAGGATTTTCTTCATATCTATCTTTTAATCCTAGTTCTATGATATCTTTTTGTATTTTTTTATGTTTTTGTTTATTTGTTTTTATAAAAAAAATACAAAAAGATTTTTATGATTTTGCAAATTTGAAGATTTCATGGCATTCATGGTAAATATTATATGATGATAATTATGCAAAGTATTTTGTTAAACTGAACTAGTGTGCATCCTTAGGTCTAATTCTCTACTCTTTATTTGAGTATTTTCATGACTATGAACCTAGTATAACTTGAGCACACTTGATGCTATTGATGTTGTTTGTTCGCATATGTAATCGCATATTTTTATGTGTCTTTCTTGATTATATTGATTAGCATATGTTAGATTGACCCATGGTTGGCTTCCCATATTCAATGTTGGTGGTGCTTTTTACATCTCTCGTTATCATTAATTCTACCAACATTGAAACTCCCTCTTCAAAAAAAAAAAAAAAAAATCTCAATGCACTTAATATTTGGAAAGGGTTACCGTTGAGTTTGTGCGAAGCTACTATTAACTAAAACTATAGTAATGTCTTTATGAATTAATAGAGAGGGCTGCCTACTCATTTGCGTGAAAGCCACTATTGTTGTCTTTCAAAATGTAATTTGGAGAGATAAGGTGAAAAAAATGATATGATATTGAGGGGAAGTTTTCATTGCTATCCGTTTTCATATCCATTAAATATGTATAGGAGCTAATGTGGTCTGACTTCTAGTTGTGTGATGAGCTTTAAAAATCAAATGTGGTGCAGCCATTTAGATCACAACTAAGATTTGAACAAGTGTTGATATTCACTGAGTACACTTTATACACGCTAGGAAATCTTCATGAACTTCATCATCTTGGAACAAATTGTTTTGAATCTTACTTTAGTTCATGTTCTTGGTTCTTGTTTAATATTTATGAGCATAATTTGGTTCAAATGACTTTATGCATGGACACCATTGAAGTTCTGATAATTTGTATAGTCAATTTTTTGGGCTTTTGTTGACTCTATTAAGGGAGTCTTTGGTTTTCAAATTTCTTTACCTTTGAGTACTCCATGTTTATATTTGTATTTTAATTCTTCTCTTCCATGATTACTTTGTGTTTAAATTTATTTTTGTCAATTCATAACAAAAAGGGGGAGAGAGAATAAGATATGTTGTGTTGAGGGGGTGTATATTAACTTGATGGGGAGAATTGTAATATTATCTATGCTTGCAATTACTATAGTTTTATATATATTTTTCACACATGCATTTCACAATATTGTATTGTTTCGGGATGTGCAGCTACAAATCCCAAAATTCATCTAACGTCATTACATTGTACAACTTGTTGTTTTAGTTAATTAAGTTTATTGGGTTGGGGTTTGTAATGATTTGGTTTGGGTGTTTAAATTTTGTCACGGAATTGTCAAAGAGGGAGATTTCAAGAATTTTTAGTATTGGTTAATTTCGTGGATAAAGACACTTTGCTTGTAACCTTATTTCAAGCTGCATTTGGGTTAAAAAGTTTAAAATTCAAGTTCAAGCTGCCAGAGTATAAGTTGTTCAAGATGCAGTACAAGCCTTTAAAACACACAGAATTGAAACTTTGGAAGGTCATATCTCTTTACTCAAGTATCTGTTCAAGCTTCATAATATATGAATTGCATGTAACTTTTCGAGAGTAATCTGCATATGTAGAGATCATGGCTCAAGCGAAGTCCACTTGAGTGATAAGAAGTCCGCTTGAGCGATAGGTGAAAATTCTGCAGAAGCAAAAATCCAGAAAGCACTGCTCGAAGTCCACTAGAAGTCCGCTCGAGCTGTACGGCAAAAGTTTGTTTGAATTGAAATACTCTCTCATCAATGTAAGTTAATTTTTTAGGACTCTTTAGCCAGATATTTTCAGTCAATCAAGAGGTAGCTCCAACCTATTTTCTTGGTGATCCTAAGGATGCTATAAGAGTCAAGAGAATTAATTGTTAGATGTAACTCTAGAGTTGTGAAAAAAGATACAAAAAATATACAGAGAGAATAAACAAAGAAGGTGAAGATCTTGATGATTATCTGAGCATACAGAGTTCATTCACCGGAGTACTAAACTGAAGAACATAGTTGCGAGATCGTCTTGATGGATTCCGATAAAGAAAAAGAATATTGTGGTGATTCGGTGTTAAGGTCGAAGACAGGGAGAACAAAAATTCGAGGAGTCGAGCAAATAATCTTAAATCGGAATTTGTGGGGATTCAGACGATAATTGTGGAGATTTAATTGTTATGATTGTAAGTCGTACTTGTGTAACCTGTTCATTATAGTACTTGGCCTGCTGGACGTTATTTTTTTTAAAGTCGGGTTTCTACGAGAAAAATTTGTATTTCTTTACTTTATCGCTAGATATTATTGTGATATGATGTATGAATGTGAATGATCACTTAGATAAAGAGAACTAGATAAAAAAAAATTTAGACAAATAAGTAGTTATAAATCTTAATCCATTGAAATTAGAATTTTTTACCATGAAATGGAGAGGATTCTAATCTGATTCATAACATAACTAGTGATTCATTAGGTAGAGACAAAAATCATCTCTCGCCGTCTGAGCTTGGTGGATCAACTCAAATTGTTAAGACTTAGGACTAATTACAAATGACTGAGTTAAATCTTAGAGGATGCTGCGATTTATCCACCGGCCCTGCTACACTGAAGTGAGTTTAGATATGGCTTGGCTTGTACTTGTAGGCTTGTAGCAACACATACATTGACAGAACCTCATGAACTGATACGTACAGTGAAATGATCATGAGCTGATCTTAAATAATTGAGCATCTATATGTATAGCCTGCTTTTCTTTCTCTGCGAATGAAGTTCTATACGTATAGCCTGCTTTTCTTTCTCTGTGAATGATGTGAACCTTGGCAACATATAACTCCTACTAGATCTAGCAACAAAAATCTACGTTCTTACAAGCTTGATCTGGGACTCAGCGCGAGTTTAACAATTTCTCTATTGAATTTATCACCTCTTTACATGAACTAGTGACGCAGCATAATACGCAAAAATTAAATTTCGTTCTAGCAGATAAATAGTCTAAATCTCGTTCTAAAAAACAAAATTCTTGATCATATAAGAAGAACAAATCACAATCACTAAAAATGAATATTATTAAATTTGAAAAAACTTATGTCAATAAAGACTTACATTCTTATTAATTTATAAGAATCTAATCATAAACCTTCTAAGAAAGGAAATACTAAAGAAAATAAGAAAATTTATAAAAAAATAAGAAACTTGGCTTAAACCCAATTTCAAATACCAGAATTTTCAAAAAGCTCTTCAAAACAAAACTAGTCCAATTTGAAAACTCCTAGACAAAGTTATTGCCAAAACAAAAACTTTTCTAAAATAATAAAGACGTCGATTTGAGGGCCCAAAGGATAGAATTCAACTAAAATAACCCCAACATCACAACAATGTAGTGAGTATCGTTCCCGAGGCTATTTCAGATCAACCCATCGAAATAGTCCAACAAATTATAATTTTATCCCTGATCACATTTTCGGTGCCGGTTGAACTTCTTTTACTTCCAAACTTCTAGGAAGACTTCAAAAACCCGTTCTACATCTACTAGGTACAAAGTAGATCAGTTTTGTAGCTCCAACTGTGATGCGTGATTGTCTTGTGGAATGACTACCGCACAACTCCTTAAAAGTTAAACTTAGAACCAGATGCAGGATTTTAATTTGAGGGATGCCAAACTTTGAAATACAAATTTTCACCGAGTGATATAATTATTATATTTTAAATTGTCTTTGCACAGATTTTTAAGTTAAAGAAATATATTAGAATGCAAAATTAAAAATTTTACATGCAAAATAAACCAATTTGTATTCAACCTCATCATAATATATATTAAAAAAAGAAGACAAATTAATAGTTTCTTACTACACTTCAACTAAATTATTTTTTAAAGTGCAACTCAACCTTATTTCGAAAGTCATTTATAGTTGATTTTATGCTAAATTTCACATTAATAGCATTATTTTCTTTTCAATGTAAGTATATGTGTTCGTGCTATGTAACCAATTTTAACTAGTATGTACAATATGTATTTGTGTATGTATGCTTCTATTTGGTGGATAATGCCCCTTTTGTTGAATTGGTGCACATTAAAGATTACTGACTATTAATTTTATTGGGTTATGATCCATAGAAAACCAGTAAGACCTATAATTCGTAGTACACAAATTTTGATATTTTATAAATTTAGAACATTAAGGAGGGGCTTTAAATTATGAGGGTGGCAATAAAATAAATTTTTGCTAGAACATTACATTTTTGCACTATATAGGTGGGTTATTCAAAAGTCGAGAGGTGCCATGGCACTCCTAAACTAGTAAATGGTTCCGCCCTTGTCCAAAACCGAACCGATACTTGGTTTGCTCCTAATTTTTGAACCTAGAAGCGAGGCAATCAAAGCTTTGAATTGACCTAATGCAAACCTAAAAAAATGAGGATTTGGTATGGTTTGGCCCCATTGGTTTAATCTACCAATGATCTTGTGACAATTTAATTAAATTATAATTTCGTAAGGTTTTGTTTAAAAAAATATAAAAGAGCCGGTTCTGGAGTTGGTTCAAGGTATCTAGTTGTCCACCTGAGAATTGAACCGACTTGATCAGTTCTATGATTTTTTTAGCCCAAAACTTAGTCGAACCCATATCAGACAAAACCAACCCAACATATGAAGAACGTATAGGTTTGTTTCCCGGGTTACTCGGTCCGTTCATGCACCCTCAATTGCCATAATTTTTCTTTCATCCAGCAACTAAGCCAATTTTTAGGGGGATAAGCCCTTTACAAATCCCTCAAAAAGGCCCCATTATTATTATTGTTTTTATAGGAAAACTGGACATCCAGAAAAGGCTTGTCAAACTCGAATAGTCTCATCTTCTAATTTCATCATAACTATTTTGTTGGTCCTTCCAAGTTCAAAAGAATGCCCACCATATATCTTCAACGTTCAAATGAATTGTCTATGTTAAATAGAGGATATATATACATATATATATATATATATACATGGGTATTTATGTAAATATTATGTGGAACGGAATCAGTATTTGCTAAGTGCTCCTAAAATCTTTGCCACCCGTTCGTTCTCGGCAAATGTCATAACTGTTTTTAGCTTTATTGAAGTTCGAATTTGAGATAGGTATTCCAAAGGCAGCAAAACACGATGAAGTTGGGTGATTATCACTTTCAGATCAACTGCAACAATTGAATTGCTAACTTTCAATGCCCAAAATGAATATTTGGCAATCTATGGGTAATGCACAATGGGTAGGCATGCATGCCACAATCTTGTTAGCTGGTGGTCTTTGTGAATAAATAAATAATTAAGTTATTACTTTCCTTAATAGCTTAAGATTTTAGATGAATTGGTAGTTAATAATTTAACATGATATCAAAGCAGACAAGGGTTGTGAGTTCAAATCTCACCGCTTACGCGTGAGTATTTTCACATGTTTGGCCTGCTTATGATTAAGAGTTTGGCCACATATGAGGGAGCGTATGAAAAAATAAATAATTAAGTTGTTCCTCTCTCTAACGACTTAAGTTTTTAAATGAGTTAGTAGTTAATAATTTAAAAGTCTTGTTAGAGTATTTGATATGAATTATTAAGTCCCTAATTCAAGAGTCTTATTAGAGTACTTGATATGAATTATTGAGTCCCTTAATTAAAAACTTAAGTTTTTGAATAAGTGGTGACTTAACATGGTTTTAGAGCTAAAGTTGAAAAGAGTTTTTGGGTTCAATATCTTCGTCTGCATTTGTTCTTCGATTATATTTTCTCTCTCTATCTCTGTATGTTGCATCTTTATGTGAAAGATATGGTTACATATGAAGAAACGCAGAGAGCTTGATATGTATTATTAAACCCCTTACTTAATAGTTTAAGCTTCTAATATAGGTGATGACTTAACAGGTCTTTTATGGCATGAACAAGTTTCTTTTGTTTAATTTCCATGAACAAATTTCTCATGCACAAACGCACCGTAGTTCTCATTGGGTTTGACGAGATTTGGACAGGCCCACCGACCAGGATATGTAGGTGGACATCAGCCCAATATAGGCCCAAGGCCATCGCCCTAATAAAAAAACTAAACAATTACATTTTGGGCTCATGAGGGGTTGTGGCGACCCGAAACGTGTCTGGAAGGAAGGTAGATCACCGAAACGGTTCCTCTCTCTCTCTCTCTCTCTCTCTCTCTCTCTCTCTCTCTCTCACACACACACACATACACACACAGACACAGGAGGAGGTTGACATACTGCAGATGCAAAACTGGGTCGGCCCATCATTAGTTTCATACCCCATAAAGTTGATACTTTTAAATGTTTTTGTCAGATTGCCAATGAGCCATTTGCATTGGTTCATCTCTATTGCCAATTTACGGAGTCTGGTTCATATTCTTCAGGCCTGAGAAAGATTTACATGCCACTAGTTGTACCCCAATTAAAACTATTGTTTTTAATCATGTACTGGATGTTGTACCGTGTTTACTGTTGGTACGGTACATACTAATACTAGTATTGGTACGTTTCAGTGTACTGTTTCTAGTTTATCGCTATAAATATTATATATGATAAAACTATCTACATTTACTCATAAAAATTAATGGAATTATTATGATATTATATGTGGGTCAAAATAATAAGGTTCAAAATTATTGTACAAGGCCGTTCTGAAAACACATTGCCGACCTAGGCTAGGAGGCCCAAATCCACCAGTGCCCAGATGAAGGTCTAAATTGTGTAAGATTCAACCCAGATCAATCAAAGAACAAGTTGGTGGAACATTTGCAAGTCTATTTCTAAAAGGATAAGGACACTGAGCAATTATCCAAAAGAAATTAACTCGTAGGAGAAGACAGAATACAATTCCCTATGGAATTAAGAAATTTCGAGCACTATAAATACCACCCGTCATTAAAGTGTAAGGTACATTCACCTGAGTTCTAACTCTCATATATTTTATTTGATTCATTGTGGTTAAGTTTTCTAACTTAATCATCGGAGTGTCTTCGATTCAAAGAGAATCGAGACATTCTCATTGTTTTCTTCTCTTGTAGATTATTCGTGCTCATCAATTCGGTTTCGAGAGTTCGACCGGGCCTTCCTAAAAATCTCACCCACAATTAGTGTCATTTGTGAGAAGGTTTACACAACGATGAGTACCAACTATCTCAAATGAGGAGTTGATTCCACCAGTAGGGAACCAAATGACAGCCATGACGTCCGTAGTCATGATGACACACACCAATCAAGTCGGCACGATGATAATTCGTCGTGAACTCTAGAGGACACTTCATCAGGTCGGAGATACAATTCCCTAGGGGCAACTGGCCAGAAAAACAAGAGGACTTAGCACGGGCTCCACACTATGCCCGAAATCCAAACCCTCGAAGGAATTATCAAAGGAACTTAAATCCATCACCATCCAGTGGCCGAGTCCCTAGTAATTTGTCACTCTAAACAACTGAGTGGGAGATTCGGCAGTGGGACGAAGAGATTGCCCACCTTAAGGAGACAATTGAAGCAATGAGGGAGGTGATTACTAGACGAGATGGACGAGTACTGAGAGGTCCCCAGAACGGCGGAACAGAAGAAGGTCAAATTCGAGAAACATGAGCCCCTCGACCGCACTTGCAACACGGAGCCGTACAGCCAATACAAGGCGCTATGTGGAACGATGGGAAAATCGACAGCCTTGGAGGAATCGGTCACCAACAAGGGTCGAGTCAAAGTAATAGGATTGGGACAAGTGGCTAGAAGATCGGCTCGACAACTGAGATAAGCACCGAAAAGGGCAGACAACACAGGATATAGCTAGAAGAGCCCTAGACCAGATTGCTTCCACCCCCTTCACAGAAGAGATTGATGCATGCCGACCTCCTAGGAAATTTGAACCACCAAAGTTTACGCCTTATGATAGGAAGTTAGATCCCATTACCCATGTTCGACACTATAAGCAGATGATGACGTTATGGAGCTATGATGATTCACTCATGTGCCGAGTTTTCCCTTCAAGCCTGGGAGACGTAGCTCTACGATGGTTCGACAAGCTATAGTCCAGATCAGTGTCAAGCTAGAGATAACTTGTCGAGCTGTTTACAAACCGTTTTATAGCAAACAACAAACAGCCCAATGAGGTGGACTACTTGCTGACTTTGCAGAAGAAAGATGATGAGAGATTACGTGCATATGTAAGGAGATACTGGGAGGCTTATAATGAGATAGAGGGCTGCAACGAAAAGTTGGCTATTGCACAGTTAAAGATTGGCCTTCCTAGATAACACTATTTGAGGCAATCTCTTATAAAGAAACTAGTCACCCACATACAGGACCTGATGATTAGGATTGAATAGTACGCACAAGTGGAAGAAGATTCAGTACAGCCGACACAAGAGAAGATCGGCGAGGAGACCAAGAAGAAAGATGGGCGAGAAAGGAAGCAGCCCAGACGTGAGGAGAATAGTAACAATATCCAGGGCAAAAAAACAACAGAAGGGCTTAACACAGTCTTCAAGGACCCAATATATAAAATCTTGCCCCAAATACGAGACAAGTCTTTCTTTAAGTGGCCCCCAAAACTTGGAGGAGACCCTACCGCCCAAGACCAAAGGAAGTTCTATTCCTATCATAGGGAAAAGGGGCATCTCGATCAATAGAAAAGGTAGTACTGCTCAGACCCTGCCGCCCGAGACTAGAATTGTCAAAATCTGAAGAACCACTTAGAGGAGTTGGCAAATGCAGGACATATCGATCAATACATTGACTAGGAAAAGACAAAGCGGGAGGCAGAACAGGCGAAACAGGACGCCACTGCCCAGAAAGAAGTAAGAACTGAACTAGTCCGAGTAATCAACGTTCTCCATAGATCGGCAGAATCAGCAATTGTAGACCCGCACAGATATCGGGCGGAGATTTAGAAAGCAGCACACCTCAGGGAGGTAATTTAGTTGGAAGCCCCAAACAAGAAGGCGAAGGTTGGCAGCTGTTCTGGGGCCATAACCTTCACAAATGATGACTTGAAGGGGTCCAACTACCACATAATGACGCGTTGGTGGTAACTATACGATTAGGGGACTGCGATGTAAAAAGACTGTTGATTGATCAAGGAAGCTCCTCCCAAGTTATGTTCTACGACCTTTTTAAGAAGCTAGGACTGAAAGACGCTAATCTCCAGCAATCTTTGAACCCCCTAGTCAGATTCAGCTCGGATCCAGTCTGGCCGCTGGGAAAAATAGTTATCTTGGTTACTGCAGGAGGGATCACTATTCAAACAGAGTTCCTAGTGGTTAATGTGCCTTCACCCTACAATGCAATCATGGGTCAGACATGATTGCACCTTATGAAAGCCATACTTTCGTCCTATCATTTACTGATCCGTTTTTTAATTTCGGGAGGAGTAGGAGAGATAAGAAAGGACCAAGTAGCAGCTAAGCAGTGCTTCCTGACGACATGCATCACAAAGGAGATAGCAAGTAAGATGCAGATGATGGAACTTCACAAAGACATGCCCACAATTGATGATGCGGGGCTACTACCAGAAAATAAGGCCGTTGAAGACTTGAAGAAGATTTACATAGACCGATATCATGAAGAGAAGTACTTCGTTCTCGACACCTCTCTGTTCAGATTTGAGGAGAAATTATTGATCAATCTATTGACAGACTATATTGAAGTATTTTCCTGGACACCGTATGATATGCCAGGAATTGATCCACAAGTAACTTACCACAAACTTAGGGTGGACCAACAATGCCAACCTGTGGTCCAGAAGAGGAGAAGGGCAGCTACTCAACATGTGGATGTTGTTTATCGAAGAGGTAGAAAGGCTTTTTGAAGCGGGGGCAATACGGTAAGTCTACTACCCATGCTGGCTCTCAAACACAGTGGTAGTAAAGAAGAAGAATGGCAAGTGAAGGGTTTGTGTAGACTTCATTGACTTAAATAAGGCATGCCCCAAGGACCCTTTCCCTCTTCCAAAGATTAACCAACTTGTAGATGCAACAGCTGGATTTGAGAGAATGAGCTTTCTAGATGCCTACCGTGGGTACTACCAGATCCCGCTTCACAAAAAAAAAAAATAAAAATAAAGAAAAAACTGCCTTCATCACCTCAAGGGGCATCTTCTGTTACAAAGTAATGCTCTTTGGATTGAAAAACACAAGTGCCACCTATCAGAGATTGGTCAACCAAATGTTCAAGCAACACATCGGCTACATTGTTGAAGTGTACATCGACGACATGATGGTCAAAAGCAAGGTCGACAGACAACACTTAGCCAATCTAAAGGAAGTGTTCGAAATCCTCGAAAGCTACAAGATGAGGCTCAATGCCTCTAAATGTGTATTCAGGGTAAACTTTGGAAAGTTTCCAGGATTTTTGGTGGGACCCAGCAAGGTGGCGACTGCCCATTAGCTGTGTTAGGCAGCCGCGAGTGAAACTAGCACTCCTATTTTTTTTTTAATTTTTTTGTCTAACATTGTTTATGATATTTCTTGCATGCATGCATACATACATACATATTTATATTTTGGTTACCTCATGCTTGCATGAGTTAATTGAATTATAAGCTTATAACCTTAGATCCGTTCAAGAATTCTCATCGGAGATTGTGGATTCGACTTTGATAAGATGGTTCTTGAATTGTCCAGTTTCAGACAGTTCAGGAATGCATAAGTCTATATGGCAGTTAGTGGCTCACTGTTTTAGATTATTTATCTTTAAGGGTTACTCTGTGTGGCAGCTCCTGTTGTTCTTGGTGTACATACTGGATGTGGTGTATATCAATACACTTTATCTGTGTTGTGTACGTGGACACCTGCGGGGAGATGCTGCCAGATTTTCTTTGGAGATGGACGAAGTGGTTTGAGCTGCTTTATGCCATATATAGTGTGTATTCCTGAATGAGATAAGACCACCTACCTTTTAGAGTGGAGTTAGATGGATAGGTTTCATGATGCATGGGCATTTTAAATAGATTACTTTTTAGTTGTTGTGGCGGATAAGTGATTTTGTTGATGTCAACATGTGCAGAAGTATGGAAAAGAGTTGGATTGATTTAGGCAATAGCCTGTTACCAAAATATGTTAATGGGATCGATCAATTCTTACCATTTGTGTACACAGTCGGGATAAAACTTTTATCATATGGTGTCCGTGTAAGAGCTGTTTAAATTGATATCATAACCCATGAGATGTTGTATGTAACCATATTTTAAAGACTGGGATGTCCAGGAATTACAAAAATTGGACAAGTCACGGGAAAGCCCATCGTCCTTTGCAGTCTCACGGGAAAAATGAAGTGTTGGTGGAACCTAACAGTGCTGCTAACATTAGGGATAACATGGTTGGAATGATACAAGAGGCTATTCCACATGTTGGCACAACTTTTGAGAATGAAGAGGAGCAAATAGGTGTAAATCAAGAAATGACTGACTTTTTTAAATTTTAGAACAAGCACAGACTGAATTGTATCCGGGTTGTAAAAATTTACCAAATTGTCCTTCATTGTTCGACTTTTGCATATGAAGGTGCTAAATGGTTGGACGGACAAGTCGATTGATATGTTACTTGAATTATTGTGTGAGGCTTTCCCTGAGGGAGCCAATCTTTCAAAGAACTACTATAAAGCTCACAAGATAACTGAAAATTTGGGGTTCACTTATGAGACTTGGGATGCGGATGCATGCCCTAACAATTGTATGTTATTTAGAAACGAGGATGCCAATCTTAGTCAGTGTGTCATATGTGGCAGTTCTAGATAAAAAGACTATGATGATACTGGAGTCTCCAAAGATAAGAAGAAACCTGCAAAATAGATGAGGCATTTTTCTCTGAAGCCAAGGTTACAAAGACTGTTTATGTCATCATAGACATCAAAGGCAATGAGATGGCATGTAGAGGAAAGAGTAAATGACGGGACCTTAAGGCATCCTGCTGACTCATTGGCAGAACCCAAACTTTAGTGATCTCTGCAGTGTAAGGCTTGGGCTTGCATCGAATGGATTCAACCTATTCAGGTCAATGATCATAGTCCACAATACTTGGCCTTTAGTGTTGATTCCATACAACTTACCGCCTTGGATGTGCATGAAGCAACCATTTTTTATCCTGTCTATGCTTATTAATGGCCCAAAATCCACCGACGACAAGATCGATGTGTATTTGCAATCGTTGATTGAGGAGTTGATTGAGTTGTGGAATGAAGGTGTAGCCACGTTTGATGCATCAATGAAAGAAATGTTTTAATTGCATGTATGTTTGTTATGGACAATAACTGACTTCCTTGTATATGCCAAGTTGTCAGGATGGAGTGCAAAAGGTAGATATGCTTGCCCCTGCTGCAATAAGGAAACTAATTCCCTATGGTTGAAGCACGGTAAAAAATTTACCTACAGGGATCATTGTCGATTCTTACCTGATGGTCACAAATTCCGAAAGGATAAAGTTTCTTTTCATGGCACCTCGGAGATAAAAGGCAAGCTTAAAGTGTTATCTGGATCAGATATGTTGCTATAGTTAGAGTCAGAAGGCATTCTAACTCAATACAAGAAGGATGGCCTTATAGAAAGACGTAGAAGATTAGAGGAAAATGACAATCTTGGACCTCAAAACTATAATCGGAAGAAGAAAAGTATATTCTATGAGTTGCCATACTGGAGACACAATTTGATCAGACACAATCTCAATGTGATGCATATAGAGAATAATGTATGTGACAATGTATTGTGGACTATACTGGGAGTTGTGGGGAAGTCCAAAGACAATGCAAGTGCTAGGCGTGATCTAAAGCGCATGAAACTTAGAAAAGCATTGCACCCACGTAATAGAGGGAATAATAAAGTCTACCTACCACTTGCACAGTTCACAATGTCGCTTGTTCTTGAAAGTTCTAAAGGATGTCAGAATGCCGGATGGGTATGCATCCAATATATCCCGTCATGTCCGTTTACAAGACAGGACCATTTAGGGCTTAAAGAGTCACGATAATCATATCATGATCCAACAATTTATTCCTCTAGCTCTACAGAATACATTGCCCAATAAGGTTATTCAACCATTGATTGAATTGAGTAACTTCTTCAGATAACTATGCTCCAAAGTCAATCGTGTAACTAAGTTATAGTATATTCAAGACCGTATCGTTGTAACACTTTGCCATCTTAAGAAAATCTTCCCTCCCTCATTCTACAATGTAATGGAGCACTTACCCATCAATTTACTTGAAGAAGCATCGGTGGTTAGACCAATGTAATATTGATGGATGTACTTGATTGGAGATATCTTCTAACATTAAAGAAGTATGTCTCAATTGAGTGTATGAATTACCGTGCACAATATCTATATGATGTCGAAACAAAATCCCATTGACCAGTGCGGAACATCGATGGTCCAGAGGGGAAAGGCTTGCAATATATTATTGACCTTAATTCAAAGATGTAGATTCAGCGCTATGTCTTGTCCAACACAAAATCAGTTGAACCATTTAGAAAGTAAGTTATTTAATTAACACTCTTCATTTTTTTTTATTAATCCATGTACATGATATGTTGGTATCTCTCAAATTACACAACTTGCACCTTGTATTCATTAGACAAAGAAGGCCCAACGTAGACGCTCGCCAGATCCAACACGAGCATTTTGAAATATTCCACACTTGTTTCAAAAAACATGTACGTACTTATTACTATACGATATAAATGCATCAATTAAAAGTAACATTAAATTTCTAAACATGTACAAACTTTGCTAACAACAAGTGATGTCACATTGTCCCAAGAAATCATTACATTGGCAATTGGTCCTGATTCGGTTGCATAGAGGTATAATGCCTGTAATATGAATGGATTTCATTTTCGAGTGAAGGGCATGGATGACCATCAAGTTACACAAAATAGTGGTGTAGCTTTAAAGGTAGAGACATTAAGTTATGCTAGTTGGAGAGATAACTATCCTCATGTTGGGGTTGTGTACTATTATGGGCAATTAACTGACATTATAAAAGTAAGATACACTAATAGCATGCCATATGTAATGTTTAAGTGTGATTGGATTGATAACAATCATAGAAAGAAGGAAGACGGCTTCAAGTTCACATTGGTCAACTTCAACCACTTGTTGTACCGAGATAATCGAGTTATAGATGAACCGTTCATCTTTGCATCCCAAGTAGAGCAAGTTTGGTATGCTTCAGATGCTTTGGCACTACAGTGACAAGTTGTTGTCAAGATGTCCCAAAGAGGTTTGTTTAATATGAATTCCACGGATCCTCAAGTTGATCCGTACACAAGTCAACAATTAGAGGAGAATGTAGTGGTAATTGATGAAGCAGATGGTAATTGGGTTAGCGGAGGAACTGAAGGAGAGACAGTTGCTGATGTTAATACTTAGGAAATATTTTAGTCTCTTGGTTGTAACTTATGAGTTTTGAGCAGAATATTTGCATTTTCGTTTTGTTTTTCTTATAAATTTTTATGAACTGTTTCTTTTATGTCTTGAACTTTTGAACAACAATGGTTTCATGGTTTGGAGATGTATCAGGCATATATAGCTCACTGGAAATTACATGATTTTGACAAAAAAAAATGCTTACATGTTATGTACAACACGACTATATATAGTAGGTTCTAATTTGTCTTGTAGATGTCTTCCTCAATGAGACATGCCCACCGTCCTCGTACTATGTTTGAGGCACTTCGGCTAAGCTCACCTGGGAGTAGTAAAGCCTCTACACCGTCACCACTACCTGTCACGACAGCAGCAGCAGCAGCAGCACCACCACCACCACCACCGGTACTATTACTAGCACCATCCAGAAGTATGTAGGTTTGGCCCTTCTATATGGATACTTGATTATTTCGGCATTAACTTTAAGCATATTTATTATTATGCAGACTTGTTTTACATACCTTTGCTACATATCTGATAATTTGATTGTATTCGATACATGTACTAAACCTTTACTCATTTGTAGGCTTCTTCTGGCTCTCTATATATGTATGTATGTATGTATGTATGTGTATGTATGTATTTATCCGTCCAACTGTGAATAAGAGACAAGTATTCTTTTAAAAAACCCTCTCTTTATATAACTATTGTTAACTCTTACTATTCTTTTGAATTCATGTTGGATTGAGAGAGAGAGAGGAATGAAGTAATAAATGCTTGTGGGTGTGCATATTAGTTTATCATTATTAGTAAGACAGTAATTAGGGGAGGAAGTAGGTGAAAAGACAAGCTCCTCAAAAAGGCATTCAATTTTTAGAAATGTGAGTAGTCTCTTGGTGTGCTGACTTTTATTTTGCAAGTATAGTCTCCTTTTTGAAATGCTTCAATGAGTGAATAAGTTGGCAGTAGTAGCTATGTTTTATATTCTCATGACTTTTGTTTTCAAGTTATGCGGCAAAGGACTGCAAAAAAAAAAACTTAGCTGTCTTGCTTAGGGTAATGTTTTCAATGTTGTCTTGCTTTGTTGATGGATCAGGTGTTGAGGCATCATCTTCATCAGGTGGTGGTCGAGGCACTGCTAATGGCATTCCAGGTTGGGGTCTAACCACTAAAAATGTAGAGGTGCAGTTCGATGAGTTTGGAGAGCCCGTTGGTGATGATAGCACCCGAATTTCTAGCCAGCTTGGCCATCTAGTAGCGGAATGAGTTCCCTTTAACTATTTAGATTGGGATAACGTGCTTGAAAATATCAAACATGGCATTTGGAATGATGTAGAGGTAGTAATTTATCCACTCGCTGCCTTTTTAAGTTACTTAATATAAAATATTTGCTAATGTTCTCTATTTTCTTATTTGTAGGATAACTTGGTTTATTGTCTGCCTGAATATAAAGTAGTTTGCATGAACTCATGCTCTAAGATTTGGAGAGATAAAAAGACTAAGTTAAAGAGAAAGCACTTTTTTCTATACAAAGATGACCCCCTCCTTGATACTAGACCCCATAAGAATGTCATGCTAGAGGTTTGAAAAGAGCTTGTGACTTATTGGAAGAACCCTAAAGCACAAGTAAGAAATTATGGGCTATATTCATGTTTGTTTTCTATAGGTTCTTTCTCCCTCTTATTAGAGACTCACAAGTTTAACTTTCAACTTTAGTTCTTGTAATCTCTTTCTATTTGCTAAACCTATGATTGCATTATTTATTGTGTCCCAATTCATCTTTCACAATAATGTAGGAGATATCTGTTGACTCAAGGTTGATCCTCATGTTGATTTTTAATGATAACTAAACCTTATGTTATTTTACTAATGCATTTGCTTAGTGTGCAGATTAATAAAGTTTATAATTTAGACTTAAAGTTCAATTTTAAGTCTAAAACTTGTCAAAGTGAATGCACAACAAGCGCAAGATCAAGCAATGAACTCCGAGAGCTATACAATGAATCAAACAGAGCATTGACGCCTATTTCTACTTCAAACAGATTATTTGCATTCGAAGATATTGAAGGTGTTCAAATAAGGCTTTCATCAAGTATACATAGACTCAATAAAGTTGTCTTGCACTCAGAAAGATTTAAGACTTCATCAGAGTGTGCTAAAGTCAGTTGAAGATGATTTGATTGTGAAGAGATTGAAAAAGCTCAAAAGAGGACTTCATCAAGTGTGCAAAAGGTCGATTCAAGATAATGTGATTGGAAGCTGCTTGAGAAGAAGATTCATATTGATTGTCTAATCTCTACATGGAATCTAAGTGAAGAATTCTTTAAAGATATAAAGAATTAATAAAGACAATGTGTATGAAGAAATTTCATCAAGCTTACAAAAGTTTCATTGAAGTGATTTTAAAGAAGAAAGAAGAATTGTTAGCAAAAAGAAGAAATTGGTAATGAAGCATTGTGAAGCTACATAATAGAGAAAGCTTGGCATTGAAAGAGATTGTTTTACAATGAAAGAGGAAGCTTTGCAAACAAAAAAGAAGAGATCAAAGTCGATTTAATAAAGCTCTGACGGTTTAGAAATCAAGAAGAAATGAATACCAAATGAATGATCCAATCCAAATTGAATAGAAGTTATCTCTGATAAGTTAAAGAATTTTGATTGATCATCATACCCCAAAGAGAAGACTCATTGAAGATCTTATGCTATTGCTGAGATGAACTGGATCATTGTAAGTCAGAAAGCAGATTTCTGGGCAATAAGCTGACTCATGAAAATGAAGAGTCGCCTCATGAAGACAGACGCAAATGACTTAAAGACAAAATGTGCAATGAACCGACTCATGAAGACAAAACCAGAAAACCTGAAGACCTGAAGACCAAATGAGCAAAGAGCTGACTCTTGAATATAAAAAATCGACTCATAAAATCTGAAGCAAGATTTCTGTGCAAAAAGTCAACTCATGAAATTGAAAAGTCTCCTCATGAAGGCAGAAGCAAAATGACGTGAAGACAAAATGATCAAAAAGCCGACTCATTAATATGAAGAGTAGACTCATGGAGATAATGGATCATATCTAGTAAATGCAGAACCAGAAGAGTCGACTCGTTAAATCTGGAGTTGACCCCTGGGATATAATGACTAGTTTTTCTAACGTTATAACGGACTGGATATGCATTAAATAAACCCCAACAACCTCCAACGAATGAAATCAATACAGGGGTTTATATACAAGCTTCCAGCTGCTTTTATAACAAGAAGAGAGACAAGAAACAAGAATCCACTGACTGATCAACTGAAATTCCTGAACATTCTTCTTGTTTTCACTTTGTGAGCTTTGATTGTATAATCTACTCTTGTTAGAGAGTTTGTGAGTTACTTGTATATCTTTATACACTTGTAAGTGAGAGTTTGAGAGTTCTTTTGAGAAAACTCTTGTAAGTTTGAGTGGAGCTTGGACAAAACCACTTGGTGGCTGAAGAACTTGGGTAGAAGTTCTTGTGTATAGTGAGTTGAGCACTTGGTTAATCAGCACCCATTTGTAATTGGAGATTACATAGTGGAGGAAGACTTCAAGGGGATTTTGGGGTGAGGATGTAGATCACGGATTGTGGTTGAACCTTGGTAACTTTTTGTGTTATTTCTATTGCTTTGTTTTCTTTTTCTTCTTCTGATTACATTGCATTGCATATAGATTGATTATTGTTACATTGTTTAGATTAATTTTAATTAATCTTCAAAAAACCTAATTCACCCCCTCTTGGGTTGCCTTTTGCGCCAACAATATTGAACCGAAATTTTACTAATCGAAAGCATCGTGCCATACTTCATCAAACTAGGAGGACGCATCTTCGCTAGATACAACATAAAGTATAGAATTCAAGTTACTTAATTTCAACTCATGAAAACAATTATTTGAATATAACATCTATAATTGTTTTATAATTGTTGCTATCAAAGGATAGGAAGAGGACTGACAAGATGAGCATCTACATTATGTCACATAAGACTTCTGATTCAGAGGTGGTAGCCATTCTTGTAAGTATACTTGTATAGTGGTCCTTTAGTAATTGTTTCATTTTTTTGTTTGTAATTAATTCCCCCTTTTGTAGGCTGAGTTTGAGTGGCGATTTGCGGCGGTGCCTGAGGGGTGGAGGACTGATGTGCTTCGAGATAGCATTTTCATAAAAATGATGGGGAAGGATGAGCATGGATATTGCCTGACTTGTGGGACAGGTATACTGCCATCAGATATATAGTGTAGGAGTAGTGCCAATTCATTGTAGCCAGCTGGCTCGTCGCAGCCGCCCCCACAGAGCCTAAGCGTCGAGGAGATCACTCAGCACATCACTCAACACCTCACATAGTTTAGAGATGATATTAGAGAGTTGGTCATGGTGACAGTCACCCACTGTATGGGTTTGTAGTGTGCAAGCAGTATGAAAGCGACTATGTAGGTTTGATAAAATACCTCATTTGTTATATTGATATATATATTAGAAAGTAATCTATAATAACATTTACTTAAATATGTAGGTCCCAGATGCATCTACAGGCCAAGAAATATTTTAGGAGTCTGTTGGTAATGATGTTATACCTTCTACATCACGATGCTATGACTTACTGAGCAGGTATAGTATTATATATATTTAATGTGAATCTATTTTGTATATAACACTCGTGAGGTGTGGGAACAAACGACAAGGTCGCCGGAGTCTCGGTTTGGTAGTTGTAGCATTTTTTTTTAAAAATTCAAGACACTTTAAAAACTAATAAGTTTCACGTTTGTGGCCTTAGCAGCTCAAAATCACCAAACAGGCTTGGATGTTTGTGAAACTTGGCATGCGGCACGGTTGACTTGTGGGGACAAACAGCACGGTCGCCGGAGTATCGGTTTGGGAGTTGTAGCACTTTTTTTAAACTTCAAGACACTTTAAAAACTTTTAAGTTTCACGTTTCAGGCCTTAGCGGCTCAAAATCACCGAACGAGCTCAGATGTTTGTGAAACTTGGCACGCGGCACAGTTGACGTGTGGGGACAAACCACACGGTCGCCAGAGTCTCAGTTTGGGAGTTGTAGCATTTTTTCAAAATTTAAAACACTTTAAAAACTTATAAGTTTCACATTTCGGGCCTTAGTGGCCCAAAATCACTGAACGGGCTCGGATGTTTGTGAAACATGGCAAGTAGCATGGGTTAGGTACAGTTGACGTGTGGGGATAAACGGCACGTTCACTAGAGTTCCGGTTTGAGAGTTGTAGCATATTTTTAAAAGTCAAGACACTTTAAAAACTTATAAGTTTCACGTTTGTTGCCTTAGCGGCTCAAAGTCACTGAAGGAGCTCGAATGTCCGTGAAACTTGGCACGCGGCACGATTTAGGCATGGTTTACATGTGGGTACAAACGGCATGGTCGTCAGAGTATCGATTTGGGAGTTGTAGCATTTTTTCAAAATTCAAGACATTTTTAAAACTTATAAGTTTCATGTTTTAGGTCGTAGCGGCTCAAAATCACTGAACGGACTCGGAGGTCTGGGAAACTTGGCACGCGGCATGGTTTAGGCACAGTTGACATGTGGGGACAAACGAAACGGTCGCCGGAGTCCCGATTTGAGAGTTGTAGCATTTTTTCAAAATTCAAGATACTTTAAAAACTTATAAGTTTTACATTTCGGGTCTTAGCGGCTCAAAATCACCGAACGAGCTTGGATGTCCCTAAAACTTCGCACGCAACATTGGTTTTAGGCACGGTTGATGTGTGGAGAGAAACAACACAGTCACCAGAGTCCCAGTTTGGGAGTTGTTGCGTATTTTTAAAATTCAAGACACTTTAAAAACTTATAAGTTTCACGTTTGTTACCTTAGCAACTCAAAATCACTGAACGGGCTCAAATGTCCATGAAACTTGGCATGCAGCACGATTTAGGCATGGTTGACGTATGGGGACAAACGACACGGTTGCTGGAGTATTGGTTTGGGAGTTGTAGCATTTTTTCAAAATTTAAGACACTCTAAAAACTTATAAGTTTCACATTTCGGGCCTTAGCAGCTCAAAATCACCGAACGGGCTCGGATGTCTGAAAAACTTGTCACACGGCACAATTTAGGCACGATTGACGTGTGAGGACAAATGGCACGATTGCAGAGTCCTAGTTTGGGAGTTGTAGCATTTTTTCAAAATTCAAGACACTTTGAAAACTTTTAAGTTTCACGTTTCGGGCCTTAACAACTCAAAATACCGAACAGGTCCGTGAAACTTGGCACACAGTACGATTTAGGGACGGTTGACGTGTGGGGAGAAACGGCATGGTTGCCGTAGTCCTGGTTTAGGAGTTGTAGTATTTTTTCAAAATTCAAGACACTTTAAAAACTTATAAGTTTCATGTTTGTTACCTTAGTGGCTCAAAATCATTGAACGGGCTGAATGTTCGTGAAACTTGGCACGTGGCACGATTTAGGCACGGTTGATGTGTGAGGACAAACGGCACGGTGTTGGAGTATCGGTTTGGGATTTGTAGCATTTTTTCAAAATTTAAGACACTTTAAAAACTTATAAGTTTCACATTTCAGGCCTTTGCAGCTCAAAACCACCGAACAGGCTCGGATGTCCGAAAAACTTGGCACGCGGCATAGTTTAGGCACGATTGACGTGTGAAGACAAATGGCACGAGTGCCGGAGTCCCAGTTTGGGAGTTGTAGCATTTTTTCAAAATTCAAGACACTTCGAAGACTTATAAGTTCCATGTTTTGGGTCTTAGTGGCTCAAAATCACCAAACGAGCTCAGTTGTCCGTGAAACTTGGCAAGCTGCACAGTTTAGGCACGGTTGATATGTGGGGACAAACAACATGATCGCCAGAGTCTCAGTTTAGGATTTGTAGCATTTTTTCAAAATTCAAGACACTTTAAAAACTTTTAAGTTTCACGTTTTGGGCCTTAGCAACTCAAAATACCGAACGGGCCCGTGAAACTTGACACACAGTACGATTTAGGGACAGTTGATGTATGGGGACAAACGACATGGTTACTGTAGTCCTGGTTTAGGAGTTGTAGTATTTTTTCGGCATTCAAGGCACTTTAACTTGTAAGTTTCATGTTTCGGGCCTTAGGCTCAAAATCACCGAACGGGCTTGGATGTACATGAAACTTGGCACATAGTATGATTTAGGCGTGATTGATGTGTGGGGACAAACGGCACGGTCGTCAGAGTCCTGATTTGGGAGTTGTAGCATTTTTTCAAAATTCAAGACATTTTAACTTATAAGTTTCACGTTTTGGGCCTTAGCGGCTCAAAATCACTTAACAGGCTCAGATGTCTGTGAAACTTGGCATGCAACACGGTGTAGACATGGTTGACGTGTAAGAACAAAATGGCACGGTCATCGGAGTAATTAAGTTTGCTTAGGACACTTTAATATTTAACGTTTTATTTGTTTTAGACAACTTATTCAAATATTGTACTTATGATTGTAGGATGGTATAAAAGTAAGTTTGCTTAGTGTGGGGCTTCCAAAACTCAAGGTGGCAGAGGGACTGCTTATTATAATGGACCCATTCACAGAATTGGATGGAAAACCTTTAGGTTCTAACTTCTACAAAGTGTTTGTTCAAACTGAGAGAAAACCTAACATTCTTTTAGAAAGACCACGCCATGGCATTGGAACTGTGAGAGAATTGATTGACTAATATGTTGCATGGAAATCTATTAATGTAAATTACAACTTTTTTTATTTATGTTTTTTTAGTTTCATTAATGATATGATATTGTATATATATTGCCTATATCAATATATAGGCAATATATATTGATATTGTATATTGATATCATATCAGCTTTTTTTTAATGATATGATATTGTATATTGATATTAATTCAAAATATCAATATATATGATATTGTTTTTTTTTTTTCAAGTTATTGGAAAAGGAATAGGTCTTCCATGATAATCGGGATTGAAAGGGCTGTTAATGTTTTATTTCATTTTGTATTTTAAATTACTGGATGTTTGCGTACACTTAGATGTTGAAGTTTGACATTTTAGCAAAACTTTGTTGCATATTTTTGAACTTCAATTATTATGTTATAGAAAAAATATAATTCTAATATTTGTATTATTTTTTTGTGGATATGGATTATGAAATTTGGTGAATGAATGTTTTTTTTTTTAATGATCTTGTTAGTTATATTATTTTATATGTGTTATATTATTTTATATGTATACAGGAATTTTAAGAAATTTGGTAAATGAACGTTTTTTTATTAATTAATTTAGTTATATTATTTCATGTGTATACAGAGTTTTTAGGGAATTAAAAAATATTAAATTTAATATAATTTATTAAATTTATTCTCTACTTTTTGCGATAGCAGGTTGTTTTACGGCCAAGGCTATAATAAAAGTTTAAGAATTACCAACATATTTGTTTTGACGATTCAAATGTGTCACTGATAACATGTTTTTGCGACGACATTATTTCTATTTGCGACGGCACAATATTATCGCTAATATAGTGGAATCTTGCGTTAGTCATTTGTGACAGTTGATGTCGTCGCATATAAAGTTATTTGTGACAGATATTAGCGATGGCATTCTCCCATCGCAAAAAATAGTGGCTACCATGAAATATTAGCGATAGTGATAATGCCATCGTAAAAGCCCATTTTTCGTCACATAAGTTGTCGCAAAAAACTTTTACTGTACCTTTTTTAGCAAGTCTAATTTGCTGTCTCAAAGTCGTTGCAAAAAGACTTTTGCGATGGCATTCCCACATCGCAAAAAATTAATTTTTTAGTAGTGTAATAAGCGGCTCAAAATTATTCTACTAAGATAAAGATGTGCATGACTTCCACTCAGGAGTTGACCTCACTCAGATTCACGTTATTCACGTATTCTGGAAGAATGAACGGCCCACAGGTGCTACCACAGAAACTTCGTATACAGCAACAATGTAAAACGCCTGAGTATGCATATGCTTTTGAGGGCCTGTGGGCCAGAACACCAAGCACTGTTGAAGGAAACGTCCTTATCTTTTGAAAATCTGTTGACCGCTTTAATTTTCTCGTCCTTTTTCTTTAGTCCAAGAAACATCCATCGCATCGGGGCAGACCGACCAACGGGGAGGCGAGCGGCCGCCCCACCTGAAATTTTAAAAAAAAAAAGAAAAACAATTCACCCGAGTTATTTTATATTTTGACCTAATCCGTTTAACTTGACCCAATTCAGATTTTTTTTTATTTTAAAATTTAATTTTTTATTTCCTCACCCACGCAGATCTTCGCATTTTAACAGCGAAGAAGAAGATGATGATAACAACAGCCACAAATTGGCGATCAAAAACTCAATAAGCACATATCATTGTCTTTCTCTATCTATGTTTGAACTTGTTATGTTTTATTGATTATATTTTGTTCAATTTTATTCAAATCTAAAATTCAAAATTATTTTTTATCTAATTCAATGCAATACTTGTTTTTAAAAATTTTGTAAAGTTTTTAAGTGTTTTTGTGAATTGTGCCACACAATTTTAATTTCTAAACTTAGGTGGCCTCAAGTGTGATGCCTAAACCTCCTCCTTCTCGATACTGTTCACAACACCTAGAAAACAGGCTTGCAAATTATTTGCATATGTTTAGCCATTTTTGGAATTATTGTGTTTGTATAAGTTTGCTATTGCACTGATTTAATTGTTTATTTGATAGTGCCTATGTTGCCAATAGTTCTCATGTAGATTATTTTGATTTTCAAGTTCATGCATTATTTGTGATTAGTTTGCTACATTCAGATTAAAACAGGCTTGCAACCAGTAGGATAAGATTTTCATCTTGCAAATAAACTTGGGGAGGGAGGCTTTATTATAAGGTAAGTCGTTCTTCTAATCACTTTAGTTGTAGGCTTGCTCAAAAGTTAATTCAAATGAAGAAGGATGACGTCTACCCATTAGTCTATTTACTTGTAAAGTTGGCATTGTTGTAATTTGTCATTCACTTTTATTTAAACATTGTTTTGTATAAAAAAAAAATAATATTAATAAATAGAATATTGAATATTATTGTATTCATTGCATTATCTTAGAATTTATCATCTTATTTATAAAAAATTTTGCCCCACTTAAAAAAATTTTTTTTAAGTCCGCCACTGCATTGCATGGAAAGTTTCTCTCATAAGTTTGCCTTGGAATTTCCACTTGCTCTTTGTTTGTTTTCTTCTTTCTTTTTTCCTTTCCCCTACATTTTTTCTTTGCCTTGGCCACAAATGAATCCTTCTCATGCTATTTAAGAACTGGAAGAACAAAATTTTCTTGACTAAAAACAAGGATAAAATTGATGGACTAATTTATCCCTCTGCAGATACCAAAAATTTTAATCTTGTAATGAATTGTTTGTTGATTAATTCATCAGGACAGACTTTTGGGACGAGATTAGCATATGTCCTCTCACTTGAATTTTAGACTTGTAATAACAAGCTCTAAAAACTCACTACTAAACTGAAAATCAACGAAAGGTTTCGTGATTCACAGCTATTGTATCTGAACTTAAATACGGGTGTTGAATGCGAATATGTATTCAAGCGTCGAATTTATTAAATTCTTATATCTAAAGACACTCAGATAAGGCTATATTTAATATTTATTAAATATTTCTTTTGTTTGTTTAAGGTAAAATAATATTTACAAATTAAAATATAACATTTCATGTATAAAATAAAAATTTTGTGCTTAATTATGTAATAAACTCAATTAATTATACATACTTATTAGAAGTATGTTTAACTAGTCATGTCAAACAAATATTTTATATCTTTATTGAGTGTTGAATGTTAAATACAAGTATTTTATAAATTTTAAAAGAGTTTAAGTAATATGGATTCACAGTGGGTGATCCGAAAGCTGGTCATGTGTTTTATCTTGCTCTTCTCCTTGATATTCTGTCTCTCTTTTCTGTTTTTTATTTTTTTATTTTTTATTGTTGTTATTTATGGTAACCGAAGCTAAATTTTAACAAAGTTATTGTAAAGAGCTATGTAGTAAATGAAGTCTGAACCCAAGATTTGTATCAATCAAGTTATTAAACGTATAAACATCCCCGTGCTTGACTTTCAAGGTGCCTACTAATTCATGATGTCCGAACCCAAAATTCATGTCAGACAAGTTATTGTGTAAGCATCCACTTCATCGACTTTGACGTATAAGTCAATCTCACTCGGTCTCGTAACCTATGCACGTTATTCATACCATGCTAGGGAAAGAAATTTCTTGGGAACCGTGTATATCAACTGAAGAAATGCACGTTTCGAGCCGTTTAATGCCTATGGGCCACATTCCAAGTGCTTTCAATTTATGTCCTTTTTTGGGGTCATTTCATAATCATTTTTAACAGTAAAAGCCATCTCAAGACAATATAAGGGTAAATCAATAATTTATTAAGTTTTTCTTAAAAAAAAAATTCCCATTATATTAGTACTGTGTTTATTACCCCAATTCAAATTAATCCTACCAAAAAAATAAGAAAATTATAAATTAATGAAATAAAAAAATAATTTTTCAGTATTTAGTATAGTGACTGCCATGGATAACTCAGAAATAGCAACAAAAAATTTTTTTACACTTCGTTTAATTTAACATCTCAAGTAAAAGATAAAATTTTATTTTGGTAAATAAAATAATATTTCACAAATATGGAGATAACTCACAAAATAAAAAAGAAACTGAATAGATTTTGATAAATGATAATTAGGGCCCATTTGGTTTTGGCTTTTTTAAACTTTTTTCGGCTGGCTTTTTTGGTTATTTATTTTTGCTTTTTTGCTTGTCTTTGCTTATAAAAATAGAAAAGTTAAAAAAATTTAGCTTTTTGGTTTATAAGCTAAAAAATTAAAATTAAGAAAAAAATCTAGAAAATAATTGTACTAAACGGACCTCAAACAAAAATTAATCTATAAAATAATAAAAAATTAACCTCAACAAGCCGTTTGATGATGTTTTAATAAGATTTATCAATTTCTTTTTCAGTTTGAAAATTTGTGTTTATACGAGAAAGAAGGATGTTGTGAGTTTAAACTTCTAAACATTCATATATTAAAGAATTATACAAGTTAAACTTTTGACCTTTTTGCATTGACTAAACTGCATGAAGTTATATTTTTTGTTTTAAAAAAAAGTTTAAGGTAACTAGTGTAGTTAAGATATTTTTTTTATTATGGGCCTTTTTCTTTATTTCAACTGAGATTTTTTCTTTTATTTTTTTATGAGTCTTGCTTCTCATTTAGACTGTGACTTTATATATTTTTTTCTTATGGGTTTTTTTTCATACTTGAATTGAGGCTTTTTTTTAAAACAAATATGCCAAATTATACAAAATCTTAACTATAATATATAAGTCTTTTAAAACTTTGAGGGCGTTTAAAAGTTGAGGGCCTAAACCAATTGTTTTACTTTCTTAATGCCAGAGCCGCCCCTGACTGTGACCATATCCAATGCCTTTCAAAACTGGTTCATTGCCTTTCCTGTCCGGTACGTCAAGCACCACGCCTTGGTCCTCCAAATGCCTGTTAAATCCTTAATTTAACTGCTTTTAAAATTATCTTTGACCATTCGGATTGGCAAAAGCTTGATAGTTATTCTCAATATGAAATCATCACATTGGGGTAAGGGTGTACACGGTCCGATGGCCCGCCGGTCATTTGATTTAGAATCTTTCTTTGGGTTTGATTAGTAAATGAGCGGTCTTGAAAATTATGTTTGAAATCTGTTCCGATCCTAAATAGATAGAGAATAATATATTTTATATTTTATTATATTTATGTATTTAAATTTTATATTATTTCACTTTTTTTTTAAAAAATATTTATTAAAAATACTTTTAACTTAAGTGAGTGGGCTTGGAAATCACAATTTTTATTTTGGGCGGGCTTAAATTTAGTTTTATTTCCAATGAAAATATTATTTTAGTGTAAGCCCGATCAAATCTAGTCTGGTCTGCCCGCCTAATGTCCACTTCTATATTAAAGGTGTTTGGATTGCATATTTAAAAAGTCACAAACTAAAAGTTTAAGCTAGTTTTAAAAAGTTATTTTTTTAAATGACTTTTTAAAAATTAAATTAATTTAAAAATTTTTTTAAGCAGAAAGTTAAACACAATGTAAAATAGCCACATACTTTTTAAAAAAAGTCGAATTCAAACACCTGCTTATTGATCTAATGGTATCGAGTGATATAAAATCTCGGAAATTAAGAATAAAGAAATTGCAGGCAAGATCTATAAATTTCTTTACCATATATATGGCTGCTCCCCTGAAGCATCGTTTGGGACCCATGCATTTATACGTGGAAAATGAGATAAGCGTTGTAGTACAAGAGTCCTTGACTGAAAGCTTGCGACATATTACATATATATATATTGCTGATGGCATATTTAGGTATCTTTCCATAGTGTGAAGTTTCCACGTGACTTTGAAAATAACGGGTCATCGAATTGGACCAAATCCCTTATACAGTAGCTAGAGTCTACTTTTCGCCGTTGGTCTGGGAAGTTCTCTTTGCTGACCATTGCTTTATACCTGCCTCAAAATGCTTTGTCGATATTCAACATGGTGTGAAAACTTCTACTTTTAATCTGTTTTTATACGAGTATATCGTTCTCTCTCTCTCTCTCTCTCTCTCTCTCTCTCTCTCTCTCTCTCTCTCTCTATTTATATATATATATATATATATAATTAATGTGCACACACGTTTTCTTTTTGACTCCATAACTTTAGGAGAATATGAAAATTACATCACTTGAGGATAGCTAGCCAACCCGGTTGAAATCTATTTTTTTATTTTTATTGCTATACTATTATTATTGTTTTAGTATTTTTGTTTGAAGGTATTTTGAAGGTTAATTCTTGAATAACAGTTTTCTTTCTTTCTTTCTTTCATTTTAATTTCTAAATGTCTGCCTTGAGTTGTTAAGTTTGTTTGACTCCGTTGTATTTAGTTCTTAACGACGTGCAAGGATGAATTAGATAATGCACCATTATTATTATTATTATTATTATCATAAACCAATATGCTAAAGCTTGACTTGAGATTTTCTTGGAAGAGGCTCACTCAACATAGATTTGAGATAAATGAATTAAACACAGCATATCTTGAAACAATTGATAATTTACTAAACTTGATTATTTGGCTTGATAAACTTAGGAGTACTACTATGTGTAAAAGCAAGTTATTCTAGTTCAAAACCGAGATTTATTCAAGTGAAACCGAACTTGACCCCCTTATATATGAGATAGTCCACACTATGGGGTTCCAAACATGGTATAAATGTTGCTTCTCTTAGTGAATAAGTAATTAGTTAATAAAGATGTAGTTTGAAGTTTGAACAGTATACTCACTTTTTACTGACACTGCCGAAGGCTATGCCATTTAATATCAAAACGAACTTTTATTCTAATTTTGAGAGTACTTATAAAAAGTCCAAGTTAATTTTGCATTTATTTGGTGGTGTTGTAGGACTAGTGTAAAGAGGATTACATGGGATAAATATATTAGAGACATGGCAGACCCACTTGTCCTCGAATCATCCTTGAACTCAGACCATGTGTTTCTGCTTTAGACCTCCAACCAAGAAAAATAGAAGGAAGAAGGAAAAATAAGAACTACTCAAATTAATAATGACGATGATGCTTTATTTAAATAGTAGTTTAGAGGATTAATAAATAAAATGATGTTTTCACTTTGCTGGACAAGATTAATTGTTTAAAGCATAGTTATCTGTTGGAGTGAGGAAACGATAACTTATACAAAATTCTTTTGAAAAGTTTTGGAAAATATTCTGGATACTTCGAGGATTCCGAGGGAAGACATAACCAAAAATCTGCTGTCAACAGATGAAAATTTAAAGTATTTATTTTTAAATATTATTTTTCTAAAGTTTCAATTAAAATTTATTAGACTTTCTAAAGTATATTAATAAAGGTTTTCACTATGTTTTTTAAAGGATGTTTTTTATAAATTTTTTGGCAAAAGTTTTTCTTAGTAAGCTTCCTGTTAAGTTTTTTATTAAATTTTTTTTTTTATCGTTTTCCCACTTCTCATTTATCAAAAATAAGATAACAAAACTTGAATTTTTATTTTTTATTTTTTTGCTTTTCTGTTTATATGTATCTTGGAAACATGAATAGGGTGGCACGAAAATCATCGGCTAGAAATTGATCTCCTCCACAGGCCAAAACCTTGAATATGCAATAATATACACAAACACACAAAAAATTGATCCAGATATGATAAAATAGCCATGTTCTACCAACTCTAGTCTAAAGTAAAGAGAGCCAAACCCCTATGTGAAACATGTTGATGAACAGATTAATGACTAAGATTTTCGATAATGATGGATTAATAGGGTACAACGTGCCACGTGATGTTGCATTTCAGGAAAGCCATTAATCCTACTTCCGTGAAGCTACATGACAGTAACGTTGTCGGACGTTCCATTCGTTAGTAGCAAGTGGAAGACCAAAAGGGAACGGAAGTCAGTCTTCTCCAGGGGTCCCTCATTTGGAAATATGGGGCTTCTTGATGGTGCAATGTTAAATGTGGTGTGTTACACGTTTGAAAACCACGGTATATATAGCTGAGGCTTTGAAAATTTTGAAATGAGGCCTGGACTTCATACTAGTTTCCAGACACAGAGAGAGAGAGAGAGAGAGAGAGAGAGAGAGAGAGAGAGAGAGAGAGAGAGAGAGAGAGAGAGAGAGAGAGAGAGAGAGAGAGAGAGAGAGAGAGATGGTGAGGACTCCTTGCTGTGACCAAACTGGACTAAAGAAGGGGACTTGGACTCCAGAGGAAGATAGGAAGCTAAAAGCTTATATTACTACATATGGTTGTTGGAACTGGCGCCAACTTCCCAAGTTTGCAGGTATGCATAATAGTTAATAAAGCCTCTTATAATCTAACTACATAATGGGGATGGCGAACTCAAATGGTCGTCATTTCAATCCACAGAGAGTTTCCTCTCTCTCTCTCTCTCTCTCTCTCTCTCTCTCTCTCTCAAACTTACCCATAAATTTACCTCAATATCTTGATGTGCTCCCTCACAAAAATTTGTATATTACATCATTCATAATGAATGATGTTCTTCTTCAGGCCTTCTTATTCTCTTCTTCTTCTTCTTCTTCTTCTGTTATTGATTGACTAGGAAAGATACATGAATTAAGACTAACCTACAGTTTTTAGAAGTATTTATATAACATGTGATGTCTGAACTGGGGTTCTGCGTTTAAACTATTGTTTTCCTATGAATCCATTCTTACCCAATTACTTTTCTTCTTTAAGGACTATCGAGGTGTGGGAAGAGTTGCAGACTCCGATGGATGAACTATCTACGGCCAAACATCAAGAGGGGGAACTTCAGCGAAGAAGAAGAGGACATAATCATCAAGTTTCATGAATCACTTGGGAATAGGTACTCTCAAAATGATATAAACTTCTTCAGTTCTTCAGTGCCAAATTAGTTCTGTAAATACATGCATATGAAACAATAGACACATCCTTTTTGTTTTCCACAAAATTCAAAAATCAAAATTGTTGGATATCAAGTAACTATAAATCTTGCCACTGACAAGCTCATCGTGCTAATTTATTGCCATCAACTGAGTTTCGAGAGTTGTTTGTGATATCTGACATTCCTATTAAGACATGTCTAGATATAAATGGTTTCTGGCATCCAAAAATAAAGAATATATATATATATATATATATAAATTTGAATACTCAAAGATTAAAACCAATATGATTAATATGATAAGCCTTCCAAAATATTCCCTATTCCTTAAGCATTGATTTAGGAGCTTATATTACTTCTTCCTTCCTTTGCAGATGGTCTTCCATTGCTGCCCAGTTACCAGGAAGAACAGACAATGAGATTAAAAACCACTGGCACACCTATCTCAAGAAACGCTCGAGACAAATCTCAGTCTTACATGGGGGAAACACAAGCTCTAATGCTCATTCCAAATGCAAAAACACGGGAGAAAAAAGATCAGAATTTAAGATTTCTGTGAACCCTTCAACTCACCAAATAATCGAAAGCTCCCAATTCTCACCTCCATCATCGTCCAGTGAATCAAACTCGTTGATGATAGACACTGCAGCAGTAAACTCCACAAGCTTCGTTGCAGAAAATGATGTCTTTCCTTCCGAAATGCTTGCTGAAACCACCGGAAGTTTTTGGACGGAACCATTTTTGTCAGACAACTATGACGCTACATTCGATGTCCTGGCTCCGTTAGTCGATACTGGATTTTTATCTCTGCATTCTCTGGTTACCGGTGAAGGATTTTTATGCTCACATGATTTCTATGATGAGTATAACAATGTCTTGAACTGTTAAAAACAAATCAATGTAAGGAGTCATCCGGATATGATCTTTCCCTTAAAGTTGCTTCGACTTGGTGGCCATTTGAGAATGTTTTTATGCTCTCTTTCTCACTTGGAAGGTTTCACTTCTAAAGAGGGGATAATTGAGAAGCACCACCTTATAATATAATTGAGAAGCATGCATGGTTTGGAAAATGTGAGATATGTTGAGAACAACAACACAAACACAAAATTTATAAGCAGAAATCACATGAAAAATGATTCGAGGAATTAGTAGACTATCATTGCAACTATATATATATATATATTATGTCTATTAACTTCCAAGGATGTAACTGGCTAGTTTTTAATTGGAATTCTTGCAAAACCAATTGTATTCGAAAATCATTTTCCAACTGGAAAAGTTCATGAAAATTAGTGGACTTCAGTTGGGTTGGTGTATCATAAACTCATCGGACGGATATGCATTCGATTCTTTAAGATTGTGGCTTAGATTTGGATTTCAACAAGATCCACTGATGGTTTTGAGACAACGAAAAAAGGAAGGAAGTTATTTGAAATGATTCTAGTTGCATAAGGTTCTACTTGGATATCTTGCCTACCTCTAATTTCTCCTGCCCCTTTTCTTCCAATCCAATTTCAATGGCCAACCACCAATATCTTTGTCAATTAACTTGAGCTTTAAATTGTTTCCTCTCACATATACAAATTCACATATAATCTTGTTGTTTCTTTTAGTTTCAAGCTTACTTAATTGTACATAACAATGAGCATTAGCGAAGTCAGAAATTTCATGCAGGACCAACCATTAATCACAATTTTAAAAATTAAACCTGTAATCAAAGCTAGGCTTCATCTGCATAATGTATATATGTTTGTGTGTGCGCGTGGGACAACCATTAATCACAATTTCAAATATTAATCTTGTAATCAAAGCTAGGTTTCATATGCATAATGTATATATGTTTGTGTGCGTGTGCGCGCCTAACAGTTTTCAAGCAAAAAAAAAAAAAAAACTATATAAGGCGGCAACTTACAAATTTTAGGATGAACAAATTGAGAAACATTTTAAAAAACATTGCTAAAACTATAAGTAAATTAGAGATTAAAAAAATGTGAGGGGTATTTTATAAATTTTGTGGTGCAAATTGAGAAACATTTCTAAAAGTACTCGACAAAATAAAAATTTTAAAAACTTGTGGGAGAAAGTTGTCCCTTGTGGGTCTATGGTGGCTCCGCCCTGACTGTGGGTGTCTAAACTTCTATTTACCTTCTAATTAATAGCCTCAGGCCGTCAAGGATGGAATACTCATACTATCAACCACTCGATATTTTTTCCCTCAAGAGTTGTTGGTTTACAATGAGTTGTACCTTACTCATTCTACTTCCTTATTTATTTATTTATTTCGATCTTAATTTTATCTTGTATTTGGAAGGGCCATTTTAATTCTTATCTTGCAACTTTAAAATGGTTTATCGTTTTTTCCTATTTAGTTTTCTTAAAGAACAAAAGAGACTACCGTTGACTGTCCTTTCTTTTCTCCCAATGTTTTTGTTTCTATTCTTCTCTTCTACTTAAAACAAAATAAAATACTAAACACAGGCGTGACGGAAGGCTACTTACCGTTCGATCCGTGCCACTTAGCTGGGGTCCATCAACTGCTGTTGCGTCTGTGGCTAGACTTCCTCTAAAACAAATGACTTTTTTTTGAATCTATCATATGAAACATGACTTTAGCCATATCAGCTTGGAGCAAATAAACCAGATGAGGAGGAGGGTTATCAACATACATAGTTATCAAAATCGTACCAGATTGGTCGGTCTAATCGACTAAACCAAAAATTGGTCTTAAACTGATCTGGTTCAATTAATTTACTAGAAATGCAATTGAACCGAATTAAATAGCCTGATATTTTGAAAAATTCATAAAATTAAGCAACACTTACCACTACTCCACTTAATTTTGTGTTTTATTTTGCAATATAAATTATATTTAAAATAAAATATATATGAATAAATAAAATATATTTAATTTATAACACCGGTGATTGAACTGATGACCTCACCGGTTTGATGCCTGGTATAATAATGATAACTATGGTTATCGGTGATCACAAGATTTGGATTTGCCTGCACTCCAAGGTTTGAAAGCAAGTCTGCACAATTATTTCACTGTTTGATGCTGTGTTTGAACAAGAATCAAATCTCTGGCTCGAGAACCCGTGATCTTCAATAATAGCTTCGTGCGGAGAAGTCGTAGCAGAGGCTTCATGGATGTGATTGATAGCATAGGCAGAGCATAGGTAGAGTCAAATTCAATGATGATAAGATTTTTAGACCTTCATAGATGGCCCAAATTTCCGCATCAATCTCCTGGCTTCACCTAAGCTTCTATGAATCCGGAGATCCATATGCCTTGAGCGTTTCTGAACAGAGCTCGTAGCCAGCTTTATTTGGATTACCTTTGGCACAGCTATCAACATTGAACTTAATTAATAAATTTTTTGCTATCTAACCATAAGGCAGTATCCAAGAAAATTTAGTAGGCATTTCAAAGTCATCACATAAAAGAAGTCAGACTATTTCTCATAGTCATGGAGTGAAGAAAGGCAACGTGTTCAAAGAAGGAGCAAAAGAAAAGGAAGGAAACAAGTAGGGGGACAACCTTTTGAAATAAGTATCGAATTCTCCGAATAGCCGCCCGACAAACCTTTTCAAAATATTCTCTTCTTTTCCTTAATTTTATTTATTTATTATGTGATTAGGGTATTAGACTAGTTTATGCATAGCTCCATAAATTCCCTCTCCGGATTTAGTCGAGGAAGGTCATTCACACTGAAAAATATTATAAATATGTTCAAGAGAGAGAAGAGAGAGGAAATATTTAAATTTGATTTGTAAGGACCAAAACATAACAATATAAGCGCAAGTCACTAATTGGTCTAGTTTCATTCTCAAAAAAATGTTTTATGTTCTAAAAAAAAATTGGTTTGATAAACTATTTCACACAAAAAATGAAACGGTGGTGTTTTTGAGGGTCTTATTAGTTTTGTTTTTAAATACATTAAAACCAAAATAATTTTTTGTTTTAAAAAATGATAAAAAGTAGAACCAAATTCTGGCCAGACTCCCTTTTTAACAAGATACTCAAAAGTGGATTTTTCTTTTCCTTTTACCATGCTGCCTTTGAAATTGTATTTTACAGATTTTTTGGAATGGGGGAGACCCCCAACTTTTTGTTTTACTAGTTCTTAGCAAAATACTAAAAACTAAAAGATAATCTTCATTTTCCTAAGAGTTCTGGATACATTTAGTCTATGCACTAAGTCTTTAAATCTTTAGGTTATCTCCAGTGAACGAATGATGTCTTGCAAGGGTTTTCAGTAATAAGATTCACAAACATTCTTTTGTGAATTGCAATTAAAGATAATAGTAAGAAAAACATGAACAATCTAAGTCAAGTAAACATTAGATATCACTCTAACATCTAACACATGCCAAAATATGGAACAAAATATACGAAATGGAGGTTCAAGTGTGTGGGTGAAAAAGTATGCTATATAATTCAAGTAAAACACACCTATGCATTCCCAAGCCTTTAAGCCTTGATTTTACACATTACCGATCATACACTCACAAATAAACACTCACATAGATCACATAATGGTATATTCATTAAAAGAGTAAATGTTAAAAGGAAAGTAAAGGAACATACTAATTACAAAATGGTAAGGAAAAGAAGGACAGAAATAAATCAAATCATGTGTGATCAAGGCATGAAATCATGATAAACTAAGCAACTCTAACTCCCCCCTTTTTTGATTTCATAGAATACTTCTCAACCTTTTTATTCTTTTTTCACTCTTTTCAACTTTGCAATACCTATTTTCTCGCATTCATCATTTGATTGCCCTTTTGCATTCAATATTTTTAAATTTCTCAATTTGCTCTTTTTCTATTGACTTTTCCCATGAATCTCTTTATTTGCTTTTCTTTTTTTTTTTTTTTTTCTCATTGCCTCAAGATGTTCTATTTATTTTTGTCTACAAAGGCATTACTTCCAAATAGAGAACAATAGCACCTTTCACTTAAAGGATGACTTTTAACACACTCCAATTTGCATTAGAATAAGAATAAAGAGAAAGAAGGGTATCAAAAGGGATAAAATGGAACAATAAAGTTTCAAGAAAAATGTGTGATTTGCAAGAAGAACAAAGCTTAAAATCATGTCCAAAGTACACAACTATAGAATGCAATAGAATATAAGTGTCAACTTTCTTAATCAATATTTAACTCATGAACCAAAGACAAACATTATGAAGCTACTAAAAAAAAAAATGAGGGTGAAGAATTAATCTTTGAGTAAATTTATTCGCTCTGAAATGCGATAAATGTTCTAAAACTCGCAAGTTAAAATCTCCACTTATATAAGAGTGACAATACATAAGATAGTAACAAATGAAGTCATAAAATATGATTGTACACAAAGAAGTAATCCCCTTTACCTAAGCATGAATGATACAACCTCACAATATGTTTGTTGTAAAGAGTTAATCAACATTAACTTGAGTAAAGATAGATGCATAAACTTCTATCTTCTAATCTCAAGTTGTACTTTCACAAATGTTGCTATGGTTCTCTGAAATAAAGCATTAACACATCCACCATGAATAACGAGAGATAGTCATGAAGCATATGAAAAATGAGCTAAAGATGAAAAGTAAAGTGTTAGAACCACAAGATACTTCAACCTCTATCAAAGATTCCAAGTAATCGAAAGATCATCATTCAATATAATACCTGAGAATAGTTAATACACCACAAAAAGATCAAAGTATAACAAGAGATATACAATAATGAAGCTGAAAATGACATCCATTATGAACAATAGAGTTTTAGATACACGTAATGAAATAACATGCTCCTACAAATGTTATCCAAACTCTATCTCTAACTAATGAAGTCATCATCATCAACAGGTGTGACATGCTTAAAATTTTCAAAGATTTTCCCTAAGGGTGCAAAAAAAAAAAAAAAAAAAACCAAAGCAAAAACAAAGGTTAAGGCTCTAAAACCACCCTCTACTAAAATGATACAATGTACTCAATACATGAAGACAAAGAATGAAATGAGACGAAGAGGCGAAGGAAGAGGGGGTAGGATGCCTAATTGCATTTCACAAATGTTGCTATGGTTCCCAAAGAATGATCCTCAACATATCCACCAAGAATAATAAAGGATCAATCAAAAGGAACATGAAAGAATGTGCCAAAGATATAAATCAAGATACCGGAACCATAAGATACTCAAACCTCTACTAAAATTTCAAGTAGTCGAAAGATAGTCATACCATGCAATACCTAAGACTAATCAATAAAACATAAAGAGGCTTGTAGATAAACACAAGAATATATAGACAATAAGCTCAAACGATTTTTTAAACTTTTTTCAAGAAAACACCAAAACAAAAGAAAAACAAACAAAACTAAACTACTAGTACCACTACTTCTTTCCCCTCAACTAAAATGATGCAATTTCCCTAATGGATGAAAACAAAGCAAATAAACTAAGGAACATAGAAAAGAGGGAAGAACCAGGTGTCGAAACACCTCCTAACTAGGGTTACAAACCACCCAAACACTCAGCTAAGAACTAACAAAACAAGAGCAAAACTATCTAAACTATTCCTACTCCTACACAAACACACAAGAAGGGATCACTTTATACCACTAAGTGAAAATTTACCATCATTCCATACATCCACTATTGGAACTTATAAAGAGTTCAAACATGTATGGTAATAAGCAATTTTAGCATCATTGTTGAACTCAAGAGGATAACAGTTAAGCATACGAGGGTCGAAAAGATCATAGAATGTAGAGAAAGTAAAGAGATCTTGCACAAAGGTGCCTATCAAATTTACTCTATAGACTTCTTCATCCTACCTTACCTTTAGTTGCTTGCCAATATAAAGGATATTCGGTTCTAATGTTGGGGCATGAAGCTTTAAAGTTTTCAGTATCCTAGGACTAAGTACTAAAGGCTTAAAGGTATGGATCTCATGACCCATAGATGATTACACTCCAAAAAGTGTAATCTAAGTCCCTAAATAGTTATTGTTAGTCCAATTAGATTGTATATATGTTCCATTTTAGCATAATAATTGTTTTAATGAGTGCTTGTGGGTATTTTGTAGGTTTCAAGTGGAAAAGGAGCAAAATTGGAGCAAAAATGGCCAAAGTGCATATTGACCGTATGTACGGTAGGAGAAACCGTATGTACGGTTGGACCACCGTACGTACGGTATCTTACATTGTATGTACACCTGCAGCCAGAATCCCAAACTTCAGAGAGTGCATTTTTGCGTACGCCTCAGCATATGTACGGTACGCCTACTGTACGTACGGTGAACAGTACTGTATGTACGGTCCCGACACAACCTGCACGAGTTTTGAGGCTATATCACCCAAAGAGGATGCGATTTTTGTATCTATCTTCAATTATAGCTTAGATTTTTTGTTAAGACGTACTGTAGAGAGAGAAAGTGGGTTTGTTATATTTTTTCTTGTATTTTCTTAGTTTTTCTTAGCTTTTCTTAGTTACCAAACACTATTTTCTTCATCAATTAATGAGCAATTATCAATTCTTCATGCTTTCTTCTATGGAATCAAGTAGCTAGATATCTCTTGGATGTAATTGTGGAAATCTACCAAGAATTTGCAAGGGCTTCAATGGAGGTATATGAATTCCAATGATTTATCCTATGTTTTCTTCAATTCTTGTTTCAATTGAGTTGTAGACACATAGAATACTTAGATTCATAATCTAGATTGGTAATTGCTATGCACAATCTTCTAATTGGTATATGAATTGCACAATTGAGGATTTGACTCTAAGTGTCCTTCAATGAAACAACAATCTACACTCAATTGAACTTTAATTCAAGCGTTTATATTCAAAATCCTCTGGGTCAAGGTTCCATGGAGTGAACCTTGACTTGAGTTAAACAAAACTCCATTGAAGACCTTGTAGAGATTTGGTAGATTGAAGCAATTGCATCCAAGCCCTTTATTAATTGTCTCAAATTTAGTATAATTGCCTTCTATTTTGCTTGTCATTAGCATAATTGAGTAATCTACAATCTTCCATCACCCAATCAATTTTCAGTCTATTTTTAGTTCAATTTCAATTGCTAAGCAATTCACTAGTTCATCCCATTTGTTTGGTTGTTTCGGCTTTTGTATTGCCTATATTTGGTTGATCCTTTGGGAGAATGATACCGGTGTTTACCGGTTTATACTTCAATCGACACCCGTAAACCTTGCGGGAAGCTCAAAATCAATGTACATTTGAGAGTGAATCAAGTTTTGGCGCCGTTGCTGGGGATCAAAAGTATAAGGCGAACACTAACAAGTTGCGGATTGGAGAAGCGTTTGGAAAATTGCATATAAAAAAAAACACAAAGACAGCTAATAAAGGAAAAAAAGAAAACTAAACAGACCAACAAAATTGCAAACGGGTGGGATTTGATCACTCACCCTCAACGGAAGCATCTACAGCTTTGGGCCTTGATAATCTCTTTCTCCCTTAAGGTGCTTAGATTTTTGTTTCTTTTTGTTTAGTTTGTTTTGTTTGACTGAGGTATAGTTGCATTGCATTATGTTAGGACTCCTTTTGAGGAGGCATTTACTGGAGATAGGATAGTATAATTAACTTGCAAATCGGTGGTATTGCTTTGTATAAGGAGATTGGAGGATCGGTTGGAGAACAAGAGAAAAAGCCGTTGTTCGGCACTGCATGATTATGTATGATGTGCTGTATGACCTAGACGGTCCATTATTTGTTGCATTCATCATCGCATGCCACATTTCACTAGGGACATTCATAACCGACTTGTGAGGTTTGAGAGCGCGAGTAGTTCATCATCACTCACACCGAGACTTCCATTAGTTGTGGAATTAGGATTTTTTCCAATGGCAAACATGAATGACTAAGGTTTACCCAACGTCTTCCATCTGAATCTTAATGCCGCACCAAATGCACCCAACCCACAACTTCATCCTAATCTTCAACCCATTCCACTGGGGGTAGATCCTAATATAGGGGGTGACGATGACATGGAGCGAGGGAGCAACCATGGCGACATGGCGGCTTCCTATCAAAGAACCTTACGAGATTACTTGAACCCTCCACGTCAAGTACCAACTTCTTGCATAGTATTCCCGCCACATTACACTACACTTAACATTCGGCTAGGAAGGATGCAAATGCTCCCTCAATTTCACAGAATGGATTCCAAACAACCATATGATTTCATTAAGGAGTTTAAGGATGCTTGCTCACTTATCATGGATAATTCTTTCCCAAGAGAGGTTTTGTTGTTAAAACTCTTCCCTTTTTGCTCAAAAGATAAGGCCAAACTTTGGTTCAATTCGTTGAAACCTATGTCTATTCATTCATGGAACATACTCTAAGGAGAGTTTTTAAAGAAGTTCTTTCCCGATAACCGAACCAAAAGCATCTGAAGGCACATTTTCCAATTTTCCCCCATGATGGGGGAAACATTTTTTTAATGTTGGGAGAGGTTTAAGGACATCTTGAACACTTGCCCTCACCATGGTTTCGCCGATTGGCACACCATCAACATTTTTTACTCATCTCTAACCCCTCAACTTAAACATTTGATTGAGGCAATGTGTGCGGGGATGTTCCTTGACAAACAACTCCATGAAGTCTATGAATATTTTAACATTTAAGCAAACAAGGTTAGGGATTGGGCACTCACCGGGACTCAAAATCCTGAGGATTGTTCCGTACAACAAGGGGTAGGGAGATACTAATTGAAAGATGTTGATGATGTTAATATGAGAGTGACCACTTTAACTAGGAAACTAGAGGCTTTGGAAGGGAAAAAGGTGTTAGCGGTCGAGAGTAAGATAAGGAAAGAGACTTGTTGCATAGTGTGTGACACTACTGACCATGAAACGTCTTCATGTCCTATCATTCCGAGGGTGAAAGAAGCTTTGCATGGCCAAGTCAATGCAATTGGCCAATTCCAAAGAAGAGGGGATAACCTTTACTCTAACACTTATAATCCGGGATGGCGGGATCACCCTAATTTTGGGTGGAGGAACGAGGGGAATTCAAACTCCCAACCTTACATCAAAACCCTCAACACTATTCTACACCTATTCCTCCATTCCAAGCACCTCAAGCTCAAGTTTACCAACCCCAACCCATGGCACAACTTGCAAATCAATCCAAACCGTACCAAGCTCCTCCTAGGAAGCCTAAGGAAGATAATTTTTATCAATTATCCAATGATGTGAGAGGGGTTAACGCAAGGGTAGATAAATAAGACAAGGTGTTGGATCAACATGCTAGGATGCTTGAGGATATACAAAAGCAAATGTCTACATTGACACAAGCTTTGAACCAAAGTGCCCCAAGGTGATTCCCGACTCAACCTCAACCCAATCCGGTGGTTAGGCAAGTACACATCACCGAGGGTGGTATGGACCCTCAAACAAGTCATGCACAAGTACAAGCCATCACCACTTTTAGAAGCAGTAAAGTCATTGATAAAACCATTCCATCAAAAGATATAGCTTCTAAACCGTGTATTGACCAAGATAGGAAGGCTAAGGAAAAGGAGGGTGAGAAAGAAAAAATATTGAGAGAGGAAGGAAAGAGTGATAAGCATCAAATGAAAAAGGAGTCCGTTGCTACTTCTTTTGAGACCTTGAATGAGACCACTAGGGATAAGAGGAAGGATATTTTGAAACATGCACCTTTTCCTCAAAGGTTGACCAAAATCAAAGAATGAACTCTTAAATGCTGAAATTTATGAAGTGCTTAAGCAAGTTAAAGTCAACATCCATATTCTAGATGCCATTAAGCAAATTCCATCATATGCCAAGTTTTTAAAGGACTTCTGTACTTTCAAGAGGAAGTTACATGTCAGGGAGATGGCTATGATGAATGAAAATCAAAGTGCAAGCTTGTGATGCAAAACCATTCCAAAATTCAAGGACCCCGGGTGTCCTACCATCTCTTGCACTATCGGGAACACTAGGATAGACCGAGCTTTGTTGGATTTAGGGTCTAGCGTTAATCTTCTCTCATTTTCGGTGTATAAGGAACTTGGTCTAGGGGAGTTGTAACCTACTCAAGTCACTTTGCAACTAGCGGATAGGTCTATCAAGGTTCCTAGGGGTATCATTGAGGATGTGCTCATCCAAATCGATAACTTCTATTTCCCTGTGGATTTCATAGTATTGGATACTTAACCTGTGGATAGTTGTATAGCTCACAACCAAATTTCTGTCATTTTAGGGAGACCTTTCCTAGCTACTTCTAATGCCATCATTCATTGTAGGAATGGGTTAGTGAAGCTTTCATTTGGTAATACCACTTTTGAATGGAATATCTTTTTGGTTACCAAAAAACCGGGTGAGTGTGAGGATATTCAGGAGGTTGATATCATGGAGACCATAATGTGAGATCACTTTAAGAATGAGTCCTTTGAGGACTCATTGGAAAAAGTATTGTTGAGGAATGAGCCTCATGAGGCTTTATATTGTCATGGCAAGGCTTTAGGAGAAGTTTCATCTCTAGGTCATAAGAGTGCCCAATGTATGCATGTGGGACAATGGATCCCTTCCTTTGAACCTCTTTAACCTAGTGATACAAAGCTAATTCCATCGGAGGCCAAGCCTCCCATTCTTGAAAGGAAACCATTACCAACCACTTTGAAGTATGCATTTTTAGGTGATGGTAAGTCTTATCCTGTTGTTATTTCTTCCACCCTATCTTTGAGCTAAGAGGGAAGCTTAATAGATTTGCTTAAACACCATAGAAAAGCTATAGGGTGAACCATTGCCGATCTCTGTGGTATTAGTCCTCTTTTGTGCACCCATCATATTTTCCTAGAAGAGGGGGCTAAAACTGCGTGTCAAATGCAACGGAGATTAAATCCCAACATGAAGGAAGTGGTAAAGGGTGAGGTACTGAAATTGCTAGATGCGGGTATTATCTACCCCATCTCCGACTCTAAGTGGGTAAGTTCTACCCAAGTCGTGCCAAAGAAATTGGGTGTCACGGTAGTTAAGAATGAGAAAAATGAGTTGGTGCCCACCCATATCCAAACCAGGTGGCGTATGTGTATTGATTACCGCCGCCTCAATGTCGTGACCAGAAAGGACCACTTTTCCTTGCCATTTCTTAATCAAGTACTAGAGAGAGTAACCGAAAAAACATTCTATTGTTTTCTTGATGGCTATTCCGGGTATAATTAGATTGAGATTGCTTTAGAGGATTAATCCATGACCACCTTTACATGTCCTTTTGGTACTTATGTATACTGACGCATGCTCTTTGACTTGTGCAATGCACTAGCCACATTTCAAAGGTGTATGATGAGTATTTTTAGTAACATGGTGGAGCACATTGTAGAAGTGTTCATGGATGATTTCTCGGTTTATGGAGACACCTTTGAGGTATGCTTTGAAATTTTAGGAAAGGTGTTGGAGCAATGTGAGGAGAGTAACCTAGTTTTTAATTGAGAAAAATGCCATTCCATGGTTACTAGTGGAATTGTGTTGGGTCACATTATGTCTTCAAAAGGGATAGAGGTAGATAAGGCTAAGATTGAATTGATTCAAAAGCTACCTCCTCCCACTTGTGTCAAGGATGTGTGATCATTCCTTGGGCATGCCGATTTCTACCGGTGCTTTATTGAGGGATTTAGTGCGATAGCTGGGCCAATGTGTCAACTCTTGTCCTTTGACGTGCCATTTGAGTGGACCCCATCGTGTCAAAAAATCTTTGATATTTTAAAAGGGTCCTTAACTTCCGCCCCAATCTTGCGTGCACCTGATTGGTCACACCCTTTTGAGCTTACGTATGATGTGAGTGACTACGCGGTGGGGGTTGTTTTGGGACAAAGAATTGATAAGAAGCCTCATGTCATATACTATGCTTCTAAAACCCTCAATGATGCCCAAGTCAACTACACCACAACTGAAAAGGAACTTCTTGCGGTGATTTTTGCATTGGATAAGTTTCGTTCTTACTTGATAGGGTCTTTAGTCATCATTTACACTGATCATGTGGCCCTTAAGTATCTTCTCATTAAACCTGATGCAAAACCCCGCCTCATTCGGTGGATTTTATTGCTTCAAGAATTTCACATAGAAATGCGAGATAAAAAAAGGGTAGAAAACGTAGTAGCGGCTCACTTGTCCCAGCTTCCCCTTGATGGCCCTCATCAATGAATATTTTTCGGATGGATAAATTTTGCATGTGCAATCTTTGGAGAAAGTTCCCCTACCATGGTTTGCGGATATTGCGAATTACCTTGTGACCGGTGAGGTTCCATCCCATTGGTCATCCATTGATAGGCTCAAATTTTTTCGAAATGTGTGTTATTTTTCATGGGATGATCCTCATCTCTTCAAATATTGTCCGGATCAAATACTCCGGTGTTGTGTGCCTAACCATGAATTTTAACAAGTCATGAAGTTTTGCCACTCCCAAGCTTGTGGAGGACATTTCTCCTCCAAAAAGACCACCGCCAAGATTCTTCAATGCGGCCTTTATTGGCCAACTATGTTTAAGGATGTGCATGCATTTTGTCTTGCATGTGATAGGTGCCAACAGTTAAGAACTCTTACTAAGTGTCACATGATGCCCTTTCAGCCCATTACCATTTTGGAGATCTTTGATTGTTGGGGAATGGACTTCACGGGACCTTTTACTAATTCTTTCGGCTACCTTTACATCTTAGTGATGGTAGATTATGTGTCGAAATGGGTGGAGGCCATTGCCTCCCGGAACAATGACCATCAAGTGGTGGTCCATTTTTTGAAAGAAAATATTTTCTCAAGATATGGTATGCCCCGAGCCATCATTAGTGATGGTGGCTCACACTTTTGTAATAGGCCATTTGCATTCTTGTTGAAAAAGTACGGTGTGATTTATAAGGTCGGTCTACCTTACCACCCTCAAACCCAAGGGCAAGTTGAGTTAGCTAATAGGGAAATTAAGAGAATCCTTAAAAAACTGTCAATTCTACTAGGAAGGATTGGTCCCTTAGGCTAACCGATGCATTATGGGCTTACTGCACAGGCTTTAAAATCGTGCTCGGTGCATCACCATACTAGCTTATTTATGGAAAGGCTTGCCACCTCCCGGTGGAAATTGGGCATAAGGCCTATTGGGCCATCCGGCAATATAATGCAAATTTTGAGGTTGCTGGGGCCCACCTAAAACTTCAATTGAACGAACTTAATGAACTCCGTAATGACGCCTTTGAAAATGCGAAGATTGCTAAGGCCCACATGAAGAAGTTCCATGACCAACACATTCTTCGCAAATCATTTAAAATTGGTCAAAAGGTTCTTCTTTATGATTTGCGCCTTCATTTGTTTCTAGGCAAATTACGGAGCAAATGGGTAGGTCCTTATCTTGTTATCGACATTTTCCCCCATGAAGCCGTAGAAGTGAAGAATCTCACTAACGGGGCAACTTTTAAGGTGAATGGCGAAAGGTTGAAGCCCTACTTTGAGACTTTCCAAGGTGAAGTGGAGTGTGTGAATCTCATTAATCCACCACCTTTCGATTGATGATGGGCGATGCTCTAATCTTTAGGAGTAGGAATAGTTTAGATTGATTTTTCTTAGCTTTCTTCGTTTGTTTTTTGTTTTGGTTACTTTCATTTCGTTAGGAATAGGATTAGTTTGTAGAGCCTTTTAGGCTAGTTTTTAGTAAGGTTTGTGGTAGTTTGTTTGTTTTCCATTTTTAGGCTGATTTGGGAGTAGGAGTAAGTTGTTTTCTTGGGCCTAGCCATTTGTTGTTTGGGAGAATTATATAATTTGATTTAGTGCAGGGAATCCCAGCTGCATTGTACTTCCTTACATCATATTTGATGCCTTTGCATGTGATCTCTTGGGTTTATAAGAAGAGGGACTTCCGACCCTCAATTCCTTACATTCACTTCTCATATTGCTCAGCCCTATTGCTGTATTTGTCCTCTTTGTCTCAGCCCTATCCATGGCTTCCAAGGATCCTTCCAAGGTTAGTGAGAAAGCCCCCTAAGCCTTGCATTCCGATGAGATGGAGGACTTGGACTACGCCGCATTCTTGTGCGCCTACACTTGTACCTCCTTATCCCGCCTTCCTTCAGATGATGCCGTCATGGTTGCTTGCTTGGTGGCCTCTCCTCTCCTTGACGAGTCGCCCCCCTCTTCTTCCGGCTCAGCCAACAAGGAGGCCACGATGTTTTCCGGCTCCACCACTTCCAAGAAATAGGCTCGAGTAACCTATCGGGTGGTAGCTTGCATTGTAGGTCGTTGTGTCTTGGACTCCTTTTATAGGAGTCCTCTATCTTTCATTTCCATGTTGTTTGGGCCACCCATGGCATTGTAATGTTTGATTTCTATCTTTAATGAAATGGTGGGTTGCTTTATCGCTTCCGTGTTGCCTTCGTTCATGTTTTTGTGGCTTCTTGTGTTACATTGAGGACAATGTATCATTCTAGGTGGGGGGTGAGGGTAGATTACAAGACATTCTCCCCTGTTCTTACTGTTTTGGGCCTAATTTTTTAGTTTTTCTCTCTTTTTGTATAGAGTAGTGTAGAGTAGAGTTCATTTTTTCGAATGTGTTTTTTTTCTTCTTAGCGTACGTACGGTGGTATTAGCGTACGTACGTTGGTCTAAGTGTACGTACGGTGGTATCCCCTTGCATATGCTGACGTGGCATGTTACTATTGGTAGGCTCACCGTGCATCTTCTTGATGACCGTACGTACGGTGTCTTAGTGCGTACGTACGGTCCTGCTTGCCCTTGCGTGCGTACGTTGACTCGGCGGCACCGTACGTACGCACTTAGAAACCGTACGTACAGTGGCCCCCATTTTCTATAAAAACTCTCATTTTTGAAACGTAACTCATTTCTAGAGCTGAGTCAACTCAGAGCTGACTCAGTGAGGGAGAGTGAGGGAGTGTCCGAGAGTGCAGCGGAGCCCTACCGAATTTCAGCTGTAGTCTTCATTGCCCGTACCTGTCGTTAGGCCGCTTTTAGGTATCTTTCGAGCCTTCTTCTTTTCATTTCCTTACTTTCCTTAGTAGTTTGTTTTTAGTTGGTAACTTAGTTAGATCTTTAATGTAGATGGCTCTGCGGATCAAGAGGGTCCGCAGGGTCCCCGTTGCTTTTGATGCCTCCCAGTTTGTTGACGAGAAGGCACATCAGAGATATGATCAGATATTCAATAAGAGGGGCCCAGTGCAGGAGAGGGCGATGACTTTCGAGCACTTTACGGGCGAGCCCTATCTTTGGAGAGAGATGTTTGAGAGTCGGGGTTGGTTGCGATTAACACAGTATAGAGGTCGGCATAGGACAGGTTTGGTCTCCGAGTTGATGGCCAACTTTTGAGCACTGTCGGATGTTGCCGAAGATGAGCGTATAATTTCCAGCGTTAAGGGTAAGACCATTACCATTACCCCGACCACCTTTGCGGAGTTCTTCGGTCTACCCCTGGTCTATGACCCAGCTTTGAGTTGGCCTCAGCAGGGTGAGGTAGAGCACGATGTTATGGTAGCTGAGATTTGCGTGCCCGATACCCAATGGATTTCTTCTCAGATTGAGAAGAAATTCCTTGCTTCGAGATATGCACCGATGTTCGTTTTTACCTACGGGTCAATCTTTCCGCTAGGGCGACGAGGAGAGGTGGGCAGGCGTAGAGGCCAGTTACTCTATGCCTTGGGGACGGGTAGGAGTATTGATCTCCCCAGATATATGTTCAGCACTTTCTATGAGTCTGCGGCTTCGACGAAGCCACAGGGGGTGTTACCATTTGCGTGGATGATGACCGAATTGATCGCACGCGCCGGAGTAGCAACCCTAGATGATGATCCTTTAGCTCAAGTGATTGCACCCATCGCCCTATCCACTCAGAACAGGGTGGCGGGATAGTTAGCGGGTATTCAGAGGCGGGCCGAGGCACTTGTTCAGGCCCAGCAGAAAGCCCAGCAGTAGCAGCAGGCCCCCGCAGAAGGAGAGCAGGTTCTAGGAGAGCATCAGCAGCAGCCTCAGACTGAGAGCGAGCCACAGCCAGCCCAGGCAAGTCCTATGTTTCAGGCAGTCGCTCAAATTATAGGCCAGCAGAATTTGTATATTGAGAGGTAGACCGCAGCCATCCAGATGATGCAGCAGTCGGTTGCAGGACGTCAGGCAGCCTATACGGAGCTTAGTTAGAGGTGTGTGGCTCTCGAGACTACACACATAGCACAGATCACTGCTGTGCAGACAGTTTTGGGCACTCAGATAGCAGAGTTCCAAGCCTCTCAGTCCAGGTTCCAGGAGGAGGTTCGACAAGAGTAGGCGCAACAGAGTTAGATGTTGACTGATATTTTGACCAGACTTCAGCAGGATGAGGAGCCTGACTTCCCTAACTTATCTGTCGGTGCTATTGACCTTACATCTTTAGGGGAGCACGGTTTCCAGGATGATGATGAGTTTGGACTTGGGCAGGGCAAAGTTTAGATAGCATCATAAGCATATTATCATTTGTATAGTATCTCATGTACATCCCATGTATACATTTTGTTCATTGATGTATCTAAAACTCTGCAGTATTTTGATGTAGTCCATTTCAGTTTTATATGAGAACATACCTGTTTTGAGCTTACATGATATATTTCTTTCAGTGGATGTCGATCTCATGTATATACAGGTTCTTTTTCAGATATGATTTAGTGGATACTTTATCTTTATTTATCGCATGATGGTAAGAGGTTGACGGTATTGTATGGTTTCTCTCATTATGTATTTCTCATTGTTAGCATCTAGTAGTGATCTATTGATTGACCTTTATTATTCATAGTGGATGTGTTGATACTTCGCATGAGGAACCATAGCATGTCTTATGAGATTCAATTCTGGATTCATGAATGATTAAGGGTTAGTATGGGGGCATGGTCATAATACGATGAGCATTGTTATTCTTGGATTTCGATGTGAATGTGATATGGTTTTGATTACAGTATGATGAGATGATTGTCTTTATGAGCACATATCATATTAGGTAGTGTGCATTATTGATCTTTACATTCACAGCCTAATCTAGTGGAGATCATTATCCAGTGAGAATAGAGCCAATTACGTTATCGGAGAGAATTGTTATACTTACTCGAGTACATTTTTATTGGGCTCTTGTATTTAAAAATGACTTCATTACCCTTGTTTTTGGCTTATTGGTTGGATGTTGATTTTCATTGGTTGGCACTTACATTCCATTAAGATCTATATATACAACATTTGCTTTGGAAATGATTTGAGGCATTCTTTGGTTATTTTGAGCCACCGAGTCTTATTGTGCTTTTTCACCTCTTTGGCACTTCACACCCTTTGAGATCCAATTCTAAAGTTCATGGGAAAACGAATATAGATTTATATATAAATTCTTCAAACAAAAAAAAAAAAAAGAAGAAGGGGAATAAGAATGATTTATAGATGAAGGGAGTTAACACTTTACAAGAGGCGAGAGTGATGTTGGAAGATTCAAAAGTTGGAAGGGGATGATGGCCTTTACAGTATACTACATGTTCTTAAAACACACATGCATAGAAATTTCACACCCGTCCTTTCCTTTTTATCATACCTTGATACCCTTTGACCTTCCCTTACAAAGTCCTTAATGATTCGAAGCACGCTTCTTAATAGAGGTCTTGGTGGAATGTAAGATATTAATTGCACAACATGCTTAATTGATATTTATGCCATAAAGCATTCTTTCATGAAGTCATGCCAAGTCGATACACTCACATTATATTGTCTTTCTTAGTTGGGGTTGCTCTTTTGCATGACTTGTATATTTATTCTTATATTAAGAGTAACCAAGTGAGTTCTACCGTGTGTTCGATTATTCGTTGGGTGTATGCCCGAGAAGTGTTTGGATCAAGGCTTTAAGGATGATGGTGTAAAGTGAGGCAATGTAAACTGCTATGTATGATCCTAACACACACACACACATGAATCTTGTCATATTATTTTCATAGACTTATCTTGTTTGTATGGAAGAAAAGATACATTGTTTTGAATATAGTGACATATCCCCATGCATTTCTCCTATATTATTCTCTATCTAGGATTGTTGCTTATAAGCCGATATTTGTGGCTGTCATCACTGTAAGCTCTCACGAGACACCACTCGTTCATTAGGGGTAATCTAGGAGTTCAAAGGCTTAATGCATATGCTAAATGCATCCGAGACTCCCTTGAAAGTGGAGATTATCTTCGTTGTATATTTTTTTGTTTTACTTTTTGCGTTTTTTGCTAGGGACTAACAAAAGCTAGGTGGGGGGTGGTGATTACACTCCAAAAAGTGTAATATAAATTCTCTAAATAGTTATTGTTAGTCAAATTAGGTTTTATATATATTCCATTTTAGCATAATAATTGTTTTAATGAGTGTTTGTGGGTATTTTTCAGGTTTCAAGTGGAAAACAGGCGAAATTGGAGCAAAAATAGCCAAAGTGCATATTGACCGTACGTACGGTATCTTACACCGTACGTATGGTATCTTACACCGTACATACGCTTGCAGCCAGAATCCCAAACTTCAAAGAGTGCATTTTTGCGTACGCCTCAGCGTACGTACGGTACGCCCACCGTACGTATGGTGAACAGTACTGTACGTACGGTCCCGGCACAACCTGCACGAGTTTTGAGGCTATATCACCCAAAGAGGACGCGATTTTTGTTTCTATCTTCAGTTATAGCTTAGATTTTTTGTTAGGACGTACTGTAGAGAGAGAAAGTGGGTTTGTCATATTTTTTCTTGTATTTTCTTAGTTTTTATTAGCTTTTCTTAGTTACCAAACACTTCTTCATCAATTAATGAGCAATTATCAATTCTTCATGCTTTCTTCTATGGAAGCAAGTAGCTAGACATCTCTTAGATGTAATTGTGAAAATCTACCAAGGATTTGCAAGGGCTTCAATGGAGGTATATGAATTCCAATGATTTATCCTATGTTTTCTTCAATTCTTGTTTCAATTGAGTTGTAGACACATAGAACACTTAGATTCATAATCTAGATTGGTAATTGCTATGCACAATCTTCTAATTGGTATAGGAATTGCACAATTGAGGATTTGACTCTAAGAGTCCTTCAATGAAACAACAATCTACACTCAATTGAACTTAAATTCAAGCGTTTTATAGTCAAAATCCTTAGGGTCAAGGTTCCATGGAGTGAACCTTGACTTGAGTTAAACAAAACTCCATTGAAGACCTTGTAGAGATTTGGTAGATTGAAGCAATTGTATTCAAGCCCTTTATTAATTGTCTCAAATTTAGTATAATTGCCTTCTATTTTGCTTGTCATTAGCATAATTGAGTAGTCTACAATCTTCCACCACCCAATCAATTTTCGGTCTATTTTTAGTTCAATTTCAATTTGCTAAACAATTCACTAGTTCATCCCATTTGTTTGGTTGTTTCGGCTTTTGTATTGCCTATATTTGGTTGATCCTTTGGGAGAATGATACCGGTGCTTATCGGTTTATACTTCAATCGACACCCGTAAATCTTGCGGGTAGCTCAAAATCAATGTACATTTGAGAGTGAATTAATAGACATGATTAAAATAACCTTAGACCATTAACATCCTCATTCACTTGTGAATCCCCAACATCGACAAGACTACTCTCTAAAGGGTCCGTTATATGATCCTTCTCACTGTCCATCTTCTTTGACTCCTTTTTTTTCTCTCATTAGTCCCATCATTACCTTTTTTTCTCTCTTTTCTTATCCCCCATTATCATTCTCTTCTTGTTTGGAGCCCTCAATCTCGGGCTCCTCATCAACTTCTTCCTCACTCTTTTCTTCTCTAATTTTCTCACTCACCTTAAGGGCTTCTTCCTTATACTTAACCCCATTAGAAGGTTACTCTAATATGTTATTGTGAGGAGATTGATATGCATTATTTACTTGCATTGGATAAGGTTGCAATGGGGTTTCTGTTTGATAGAATAAAGGTTGGGTTTGGTATTATTAAGGGAAAGATCCTTTATTGCTCTAATTATAATTGAGGGCAGCACAATACTTTGGATTGTAGGTTGGTATAAAAGGATACATTTGGCCATTAGCTTGAATACACTCTCTAAGATATTGAGAAGATGTTGCTTGAATTTTATTTCCATTAGCTTGAATGTAGTCTGTAAGAGACTGACGAGGAGGTGCTTTTGCACCACCATAACTATGGACGCTCCCATTACCACCATTTTCAACCCATTAAGAAGAGTATTTCATTGTGTCTATATCAATGTGTAGAGATGACATGTGAGAAAATGAGCTACCAAGTATATTGGATGGGATATTGGGGTTTACTATTGAATGCCTACTAGTTGAGTCACAAACACAACATACTATGCAATGCACAAATAATTTGGCAATCCGCACCTCAACAGTCAATTCAGAATCCTGAACCACCAATTCCTTCCAACCCTTCAATCTCCACATAAAAATTTTCACCAGTTTAAGTAATTTCAATTCCAATCAAAACCTCCAATCTCCGTAGGTAAAAGTAATACCACAGATAAGCAAATAAGCACAAAGATCCTAGTCGCCTTTAGTGATCCACCTCCTAACTAGAATGAAAATCTAAACTAAAAAGGAAAAATAAAGAAAGAATCCTAAATCTGATATGCTCACAAGTACAAGGGATGGAACGAAGTTACTCAAGGCTTTAGTCGAAGATTACTCCATTGTTGTAGATTTGATGGAGATCCAATTCACCAATTGCTTTCCAACCCAAGATCCTTTAGTGTTTGCCTTTGTGACGTTGGTCCCTAGAAATGGTGCCAAAACTTGAATTGCTTTTTAGATTGTTGTATTTTAAACTCCCGTAAGAGAACGGACATCGCGATTGAAGTATAAACCAGGCGAGTACCGGCGTTGATTTCTTCGAGGACCAAACCCAATATAGGCTACCAACACTTAGAAAACACTAATTTAACTTGAATTGAACAACAACTATGTAAATTGTATCTAAATAAAAGAGACTAAAAATTTGCTTGATGAACAAGTTTATGATATTAATCTACTATTAAAAGCAATTAAAACTAGTTTGTAAACAATTAAGGGAAGGTCTTGGATTCAATAGCTTTAATCACCCAATTTCTACAAGTAATCAATGAGGTTTTATAACTCAAATAAAAGATCTCTCCATGGATCTTTGATTCAGAAGATTTTGACTATATAATTTAGGAATTCATTATCAATTGGCCTTATAATTGGTTTTCTAGTGAAGACTCATAGATTTATAGCATTGATTTATGCAAACCCAATACCTATTCGAGGATTGTGCACTGAGATTACCATAATTAGTCAAGAACCTAGGTTTTCTTAAGGATCTAAAACTCTATTGATAAGAATTAGAGAAATTAGAATTTAAACCTTCAGGATCTATTTACCTCCATTAATGACTTAAAGATCTTGAGTGATCTTCTGAATTGAACCCAAGAAATAGCTTAGCTACCCATCACCATTGCAAAATACTAGAGAAATTGAAAAGAAATTAAAGAATTCAAAACAATTTGTATTGAAATCTAGCTATTACAAAGCATAAACCAAGCATTTTTATCTCTAAAACTACTTCTACAACAATGAAAATGAAGAATTACAATGATATATAGAGTTTTTCTTTCTAAAACTACTCTTACAAATCCTAAAAACTCTAAAAATAATATGAGATCCCCAAATTTGGGCCAAAATGGCCTTAAATAGGCTGAAAAATAATAGAGCTACGCAAAGCGTTAGTTAAGCGTTCGAATGCCTAGAAAAACCTGATTCACACGCTAAAAACCAGCCTTACAAATTTGTCAAGTGTTCGAGCACTTCGAACTAGCATTCGAACGACCATTGAAATGCTTCAAACGAGTATTCAGATGGCCACCCTGTTCGAACAGTTGTTCAAACAGTTGTGTAGATCTCAAAAATTTATATAAAGTCCATATATTTGGACCATAGTAGCTCTTCTGGGTTGAGAGATATGACATTTCAAAGTTTTAGCTCTGCGTGTTTCAGCAATTTATACTATAGTTTTAACAACTTGTACTCTGACAGCATCTCCTTGAAACTCATTCTCCCTTCAACCGAATTGCACCCGAAATCATCCAATTTAAGCTCAAAACCTATACAAAACAAAACAAACTTAGTCAATACTAAATCCAACTAAAGAGGCATATAAAGTCCTAAATTAAGGCTACCAAACACAAATTAAGGTAATGTAATTGCACTTTTAGGGTGCAATCAGCAAGGGAAGAGAAAACTTTAAGAAACCTCAATTTTTCCTTCTCTTGTTTGATTCTACCTAAGAGAGAAAGGGCAGGAAAAGGTGAGGTAAAAGGGAGGAAAAGTTTTAGATCAATCTCTCTTCAAATTTTAAATCACTTTCCTTTCAATTTATTTACAAAACATGGAAGAGAAAATACTTTTCCTCTATTTTATATTAACTTTCCATTTCCTTCCCTCGCCACCCCAACTTCTAAACTAGCTAAATATAGACATCCAATTGCAACATATATTAGCTTAATATAGAGATAGATTCAGATCAAGCAAGGAGGTGCAAAAGGGCTCTCAAACATATTCCTAGCGAGGTAACAATTTTTCTGACCAAGGTTTAAGGATAGGAAATGATCAATATGAGAGGCTTTTTTTTTTGTTGCTAACTGGGTATTCGAGTCAGTTTGTGCGTATCTCAACTAATCCTGGGGTCTATGTAGTTCTCCCGTCGCACACAAACTAAGTAATTATTAGGCTAAAGACATTGGGGGTACTCTTGTGCTTGGTAAGAGTCGAATTCTTGACCTCCCTTTAGAAGACCATGAGTTCTAGCCAATATGAGAAACTTGTTTTAGAAGACCCACCAGAATAAGCTAGGCATCTCTTGGCAAAGGATATGTTATGAACAGATATGTTAGGAACAATTGTTCTCAATTTTGATGCATAAAAAAATAAATAAACAAAGGTACTAACATAACCACAACTCAAATGAATTGAATAAAGATGGTGTACAATTCAGGGTATTGGAGAAGATTTTAACCCAAAAAAAAAAAAATGCAATTAAAATATTTCTTTAGTGTCTACATCGAACAATATTTCGCCTTGTCTACAGTCAAAATAAACCCTTCCAAATCAATACTACGATCTAGATACTTTGTTCATGTACTTTTCTTGCTCTCACATTATAACTTAACATCATAGAAAGGAGTTTTGTTACTCGAACTTAATGTTGACTTGAAATCTTTCTAAATTAAGGTTTGATCACATGGATCAATCCAACACACTGTCTTGAAAGTTACATGCATTAACATTTCTTTCGACAAAAGCCCTGTAGTTTCTTGTGAATAACTAGTTATAGAGGAAATTGTCTCATATTCAAAGAAGAAATAGCAGAACAAATGACGTAAAGGGAGCTCAGGATTTCAGATTACATTGGCTCTGATCCCTCATGACTTGATGAAGCACAGAGGTAAGTAAATGTTCCATGAATTTGAAATTCAAAACCAAGAATAAGGGTAACTTTACAAATTCTTGTAGTTGATCTGACCTCCACCACTTCCATGGTTACAGTTTGAGGATAAAGATTTCCCTACATTTTTTGTATTGTTTTTCTCATCTTGCTCCAACCTTGCATCTTGACATTTCCGAGAACGACATTTCTGTAAGGATGGGATTCTTGGGGTGCTGCTGCTTATTCTTCTTCTTTTTCACGAACTTCTTCTTCTTATCTTGCTCATCTTCCTCATCGTATGCAAAACCATGATAGCGAGTCCCATTTCCTTGGCCATGTGAGCCACATTCTGAGAACAATCGGATCAGTGCTCGCCATTTCTGTCTCTCTCCCTTTTAAAATTTGCATCTTTGCTCTACCTCTCTATTGATCACGCATCTTTCCAGAATCTGCTGCAGGAAGGTGGTTTCTAACCAACCTTGCATCCTGCCATCATCTGGGGTACGAATCGTTTTGAAAGTTTTCATCTTGAAGACCTGGTGAAGGAAGATTGTAAAAATGAAAATCTTTTCACTATTTTCGTTGACAATTTGCCTACCTCAATGAATAATAAATGGCCAAAGAAGATTTTTCAGAGATGTGGTGAAGTCCCAGATTCCTATGTTTCTTACAAACTTAGGAACTCAAAAAAAGGAATTTTCGGATTCGTTAGACACGCATCCACAAAGGAAGCTTATAAAGCAATCAACACCTTTAATGGAATATGGTTATTAGATCAGAAGCTACTAGTTAAAAAGGCTAATTATAATCTAAAGGATAAAAAAGCTTCCCCCTACCAAAAAATTCTCCCAAAAAGAATAATCAATAACTCTACAGTTGATGGAAGAACATATCTAGAGGTGTTAAAGTCTCATTGCAATGATAAAAGCACTTTAGTGAAAGGTGAAAATGAAATCCTGCAGGTAGAAGTTGAGGATGTGGATGATAAATGGCTTCATAACTGTGCAGTGGCAATAGTTCATAATCATAAGCTCATCAAAGCGATTGAGGAAGGAATGAGGGTTGAGGGTGTCTATGGAATTATTATTAAACCTCTTGGAGGATCCAAGGTTTTGCTGCAGTTCGGAGATCAAAGTCTAAAAGAAGAAATGATTAAAAATGGAAAACAATGGTTGGAAACTTGGTTCTCAGTTGTCTATAACTGGACATTTAGAGAATTCAACACTTCCAGAAGAATTTGGATTTCAGTATCAGGTGTTCTCTTCCACGCATGGTATGTTAAAACTTTTTCAAATATTGGAAGTCTTTAGGGAATGATCATTGCGGTGGATTAAAAAACAGCATCAAAAGAAGATCTTGAACATGGCAGAGTGTTAATTGAAACAGAGTTGGAAAATAAAATTCAGGATTCTTGCACACTCATAGTAGTAAAGTTCACATATACTATATGGGTTAGAGAAGAAAGCCTTGAAAAAGGATCAAATGGGAGGAATGATATCATTTATAGATATGCCGTTCCTTCGGATAGCTCGGATTACTCTTCAGAATATGAGTCTCAAGGTGCAAAGAAGGATGATAGTCAAACAAAGAATGTTCATGAACCCATCTCCCTCCATCCCCCTTTGTTGTGCGATGATATGCAAAACATTGGAGCAAATGTTGAATCAATAAATCGTCAGGACAGACTAGTCAACATGTCCACACTGCTCCTAGTCATGGATGAACCCTTGCAGCCCCCCGAAGAAGATGATGATCTGGACCTCACCAGCGAAGTGGCAGAAATTGGAAATTCCACTAGTGAGTCAGCATCCCTATCATTAAGCCAGGAGTCAGATTGGAATTCCATGGGGAATTACAATGAATCCGACATTCAACCGCAAAAGGAATCTCTCGAGAAGTCTCTAAGGTATGAAGTACTTGATAAAGGGATTTTCCATGAAAACAGTTGTAACAACTCATGCGTTGATGACGATCGATCCCCATCCCAGTCATTATCTAAATTCAAAAGAGCAGGAGGCGGTGAGAATTGAAGTACCAGCAATGATTCTGGCCTAACTACAAAAATCTCAAGCGATTAGCCCATGAGAACTTTAAGAATCCTCATCCTTCAGTCTGCTCTTCCGGCCCAAATCAGATAGTTATAACGGGTGGTAAGTTGGTTACTAATCTAAGCTCGATGAAATTCCAAAGACGAAAAAGAAAAATCTTTCCGATCTTGGGATAAAGCCTCTGAAGAATTATAAGGGCAGGCGGTAACCTCCATCACAAAGTAACAACCAAAAGGGTGCATCTCTTCATCGTCCTCACTGTGTTCAGGTGATTTTAGAAATAGGAACAGAGTAATTCTTCAGGACACGGACAACCATTGTGAATTGGAAGCCACAAAGACTATTGAAATTGGAAAAGAAATGGTAATAAATTTCCAAGGCACCAAAAAAGAAAGTGAAACAAAACAAATGCTCATCCAACTGGAATGGACATATTGTGTTAACAAGAAAAAGGAAGAAAAGAACGGCAGTCGAAAGCCTTGAAGTCGTGTTTTTGTTCCTTGTCCAGTAGGTGATGCAGCCGAACCTTAAAGAGCAAGAAACTCAACTCAAATCTATTGATTCACAACGAATACCGGAATAAAGTTCTTCTTTCAACCTGTACAATCACCACGAATCTCAAATTCAAAGGCATCAAACGTTCGTTGATTCGCAAAAATACCGAACGATTGAAAAAGTGCAACTCACACACAAAATTTTATTAATCTTCAAAAGCTGCTGAAAAATATCTTAACATGAATATAAATAAGCGACACGAAACTCTAGGGCCTGGAATAAACCGGGTTAATAAAAACAAATAACAAAAGCCCAAAAAATTAAGCCCAAAACACAAAACGGGCAAAAAAACATACTCAGAGGCGTTTTTTCACGTTTTTCTAGGTCGAAAAATCATTCTATCATTTTCAACTTTCTTCGGCTCCTCGCTAGCTCCTCGAAAATATATTATAATAGAAAAATGGAGTTACGGATCAAAAGTTATGGCGGCTTGAAGTTTACCGACCACTGGCCCGCGAGTAACGACGCTTCCGGGTCTCCAAGTAATCTTCTGCTATGCGATCCGCATCAGTAGGTGTTTATACAGAGTTGCTAATGAAGATGATCTCATGGAATGTTCGTGGCTTAAGAAAGGAAGAGAAGCAAAGAATGGTGAAAAAGTGGATCTTGAGTTGGTTAATTGAAATGATATTACTACAAGAAACGAAGTGAAAAATGTGCAACAATAAAAAGGTTGACTCTCTATGGGGTAGAAATGACGCAGTTTGGGAGGTAGTTGATGCTGAAGGCCAACCAGGAGGCTTATTATGCATATGGAGAACAAACTTCTTCGACTTGGATTTCATCATTAAAGAAAAGCATTTCATCCTCCTAGCAGGTCAACTAAGGGCAAATTTCAAATGCATTATTGTCAATATTCATGCTCCTTGGAAAAAGAAGTGTTGTGGAACAAGCTGTTATCCTTAAAACTCAATCATAACGTGCCTTGGTGTGTGGGGGGAGTTTTTAAAGAAATTCTAAAAGTAAAGGAAAGATCAACATGCACAAGGATCACAAAAAGCATGAGAGACTTCCTATCTTTCTCCAACCAGGCAGCACTGATAGACATCCCAGTGGTTAGAAGGTGGTTTACATGGTCAAATCTGCAGGATCAAGAAGTGTGGAGCAGACTAGACAGATTCCTCCTTAATCATGAGTGGACTGAAAAATTCAGCTGTGAACACTGGGGATTACAGAGGTTATTATTTGATCACTGTCCTGTACTTCTCACTGATGAATTAGTAGATTGGGGGCCTAAACCTTTCAAGGTTTTTGAGGGCTGGTTTAAATTGAAATCCTTCAATCTTCTGGTCAATGAGGTATGGTCATCAACATATTACATAGGTTGGGCAGCTCTGATTCTCAAAAGTAAATTGCTGGAATTGAAGATGAAGATTAAATCATGGCTTCTCATAAAAAAAAAAAAAGAATTGGGCAAGCAAGCCAAAAGAATTAGAGGAGTTTCACAAGCTGGATTTGCTAAATGAATCTAACCCATCATCAATTACATTAAAAAGGAAAAGGGAAATAAAACAGAAATTATGGAAGCATTACCTCAGAGAAGAATCTTCCTACAAATAGAAATCTCGAAAACTTTGGCTGAATTTGGGTGATACAAAGTTTTTTCATGCCTCCATTAAGGCAAGACAAAGGAAAATTTTCATTGGTCAGCTACTGCTGGAGGGAAGAGTGATTACCAATCCTAGTCAGATCAAGAAGCCAGTTTTCTCACATTATGCTGAGGGATTTTCAGAAAAGTTCCTGCCCAGGCCATATCTGGAGGGTGAGATAAAAAGAAAATTGCCTTTGGAAAAACAATAATTTCTTGAATCAGGTTTTACTGAAAGAGAAATATGGGATACAATTAAGAGCTGCAATGGTAGCAAGGCTTGGGGACCAGATGGATTCAAATTAAGCTTCTTCCAGAAGTATTGGGAGCTGATGAAAAGGGATATTCTAAACTTCATGAAGGAATTCCACTCAAATGGGAAGTTGCCAAAAGGTATCAACTCCTCTTTTATTGCTCTTGTGCCTAAATCTGAATGTCCTGGTTCTTTAGCCTTCTATAGACCAATCTCACTTGTTTTATCACTTTACAAGATTCTCTCTAAGACTTTATCCATTAGATTAAGCAAGGTAATGGGTGACATAATTGGGGAAAGTCAAACTGCCTTCATTCAAGTAGATCAATCCTTGATGGGATACTAATTGCAAATGAGATCATTGATGATCTAAAGAGGAAGAAGAAAAAAGGCATAGTCATTAAGTTGGACTTTGAAAAGGCATTTGATAATGTGAATTGGAGCTTCTTATTTTAAATGAACTTTAGTCCAAAATGGCGCTATTGGATCAAGGCTTGTTTGTCTAGTGGATGGGTCTCAGTTTTAGTCAATCGAGCTCCCTCCAATGAATTTAAAATGAAAAAGGGTCTTAAGCAAGGGTACCTTATCTCTCCTTTTTTTTTATTTATTCATAATGGTAACTGAAGGTCTAAATGTAATGCTGCAAAGAGCTAAGGATAAGGGTTTAATAAGAGGATGCTCTGTGGGTATGCAAGACATGGCAATTTCACATTTATAATTTGCTGATGATACACTCTTGTTTAGTTCAACAAATGTAGAGGAGATCAAGAATTTGAAGAGAATATTAAGGTGCTTTGAGATAATGTCTGGTCTTAAAATAAATTTTCAAAAATCAGTAATTTCAAGTGTTGGGGTTGATGAGAGTTTTTTTGTTACAAGTTAAAGAGGTCCTCAAATGCAAAAAAATAGTTATTTCCTTTGATATATCTAGGCCTTTCCCTAGGTGCAAATCCTAGAAAGTACAATAGCTAGTTAGGGATAATTAGCACTCCTAAAAATTGGACTTTTTGTGACGGCAACTTACCATCGCAAAATGTTCATTAACTGTCGCAAAAGGTCTTTTGCAACGGCCGTTGCAAAAAATGGGGTCGCAAAAGATTTTTGCGACGGCTTATGCGGCGATAGTTTATTTGTGACGGCAAGTTAACTGTTGCAAAAAGGCCGTCACAAAAACTAGTATTTGCGATGGCAAGATTGTTATTTGTGATGGGAGAAGCCGTCACAAAAGTTAGTATTTGTGACGGCTAGACCATTTTTTGTGACGGGAGCAGCCGACACTAAGGCTAGTATTTGCGACGGGGGCAGCCGTCACAAAAGCTTGTGACGGCTATTTGCCATCACAAATAATACTCTAGCCGTCACAAATACCCTGTCTATTTTTTAAATATATATTTTCTAAAATGAATTTTTTGTAATTCCTGTATACTTGACATAAATCAACAAAAATATTTCATTTACCATATAATTGCGTAAATCAATAAAATATTCATTTACCAAAAGATAAATCTATAAAATGAAGTTCAAATAATATATATAAATATATAATATTAATCTGCATTGTCCATACATCCAAAATGCAAAAGCATAACCTATTATCCAACATGAATACATTAGGAATCTATTGTCCATACAAACTAGCTTTTTCAATCCAAAATACACAATCTATTTTCCAAAATGAATGCATTAAAAAATACTAAAAAAATATTAATTTACTAGGCACTCCATCAATCCCAACCTTTAAAAACAATGGCCTACTTCTTCAAAATAACCTGAGTGAAAATAAAATAAAAACAATATAATTAGTTAAACTGTTAATAAATATATATAGAAATGTAATTAACGAAAAAAACAAATGAAATAAAGTGGTAATTTACATCAATAGATTTCCATCTAACATGTCGCCCAACTAATTTACTCACAATTGCAATCCCTTTGCGTGGTTTTTCTAAAAAAGCAATAGGTTTTCTCGCATTTTTAACAAAACTTTTGTAGAAATTTGGACCCATAGGTATACCATCCATTTTTGACAATGGGCCCATACTAACAAGAAGTCTCTCTGCAACCTCAGATTTTGAAAGTCAAAAACTAAGTAAACTTACTTCTACAAAATCCTACAACTATATATATAATGTTTTAATAAATAATTTAAAATAAAACAATGATTAAAAATGAACTTTGTGCTCTAACTCGTAAACCGGGAGTCCCGTGACCATTTCGTCAGACCCCACACGTCACCCGTGCTTAGACCATGTTACGTACCAAGTTTGGGGCTGTTTGCGGGCCGTTTGGAGATTTTGAGCTATTGATCTCCGAAACTTAATACTTTATAATGTAGCTTGTTCCAAAAAGAAAAAAATTTGTAACTCCCAAACCGAGAGTCTCGTGACAGTTCGATCAATCCCCCCACGTCACTCGTGCCTAAACCGTACTATATACCAAGTTTGGGGCCGTTAGAAGGCTGTTTGGGAATTTTGAGCGGTTGATCCCTGAAACTTAACACTTTATCATTTAACTTGTTCTACAACGGAAAAAAATTCATAACTCCCAAACCGAGCGGCCCGTGACCTTTCTGTTAGTCCCCACACGTCAACGTGCCTAGATTATGCTACGTACCAAGTTTGAGGCCGTTCGGAGGCTGTTTGGGAATTTTGAGCCGTTGATTCCCAAAACTTAACACTTTATAATTTAGCTTGTTCTAAAACAAAAAGAAATTGCTAACTCTCAAATCGAGAGTCCTGTGACAATTCTGTCAGTTCCCACACATCACCCATGCCTAGACTGTGCTACGTACCAAGTTTAGGGCCTTTTGGAGGCCATTTGGAAATTTTGAATTGTTGATCCTCAAAACTTAACACTTTATAACTTAAAATTGTTCTAAAACTGGAAAAAATTGGTAGCTCTCAAACCAAGCGTCCTGTGACCGCTATTTCAGTTAGGGGTTGAATCACATTTTTTGGCAATAAGTTTCTATAGCTAACGGAATAAGTTGTTGTATCATAACATGATTGTCGTGACTCTTCAAACCCCAAATGGTTCTGTCTTCTAGACAAACATGTCGGGATATATTCAATGCATATCCGTCAAGCACTCTAATATCCTTTAATACTATCAAGAACAAGTCTTTCTCAGCTTTGGACATTGTGAACTGTGCAGGTGGTAAATAGACTTTATTATTCCATCTATTCTATGGGTGTAATGACTTTCTAAGTTCCATTAACTATAGATTACATCGAGTATTTGTATTGTCCTTAGACTTCCCCATAACTCCCAATATTGTCCACAATATATTGTCACAAACATTCTTCTCTATATGCATCACATCAAGGTTATGTTTGATTAGATTGTGCTTCTAATAAGGCAATTCAAAAAATATACTTTTCTTCTTCCAATTATTAGTTTTGGTCTCGGATTTATGATTTTCACTTACTCTGGTGCGTCTTTCCTTAAGATCATCCCTCTGGAATTGAGTTAGAATACCTGTTGGTTCTAATTGTTGCAATATTTCTGAATTGGATAACATTTTAGGTTTACCTTCCACTTCTGGAGTGCCATCAAAAGATACTCTATCCCCTCGGAATTTGTGACCATCAGGTAAGAACCGACGGTGTCCCATGTAGCAAGACTTTTTTCCGTGCTTCAATCTCTTGGATTCAGTTTTAGTATTGCAACAAGGACAAGCAAATTCAACTTTCGTGCTCCATCCTAATAACATCGCATATCCTACAAAGTCACTAATTGTCCACAACAAACATGCATGCAACTGAAACATTTGTTTTGTCGATGCATCAAATGTTGGTACACCTTCAGTCCATAATTTCTTCAACTCCTCAATTAGCGGCTGTATATAGGCGTCAATCTTGTCACTTGGGGATTTTGGGCCATCGATAAGTACACAGAGAATAAAAAATGGTTATTTCATGCACATCCAAGGTCGTAGGTTGTAAAGAGTCAACACTACTGGCCAAGTGCTATGGACTATATTCATTGACCTGAATGGGTTGAATTCATTTAATGCTAGCCTAAGCCTTACATTACGGCTATCAATAGCAAAGTCTGGGTTCTGACGGTTGAAATATCTCCCGTCATTTATCCGTTCCTCTGTATGCCATCTCATTGCCTTGGATGTCTTTGATGACATAAACAATCTCCATAACCTTGCCTTAAGAGGAAAATATCTCATCTATTTTGCTGGCTTTTTCTTCTTACCTCAGGATATTGAAGTACCATCACATTCCTTTTTCCATCTAGGACTATTGCACATGACACATTTATCAAGATTATCAAGATTGGCATCCTTATTACTGAATAACATATAACTGTTAGGGCATGCATCCTAAGTCTCATAAGCAAACCCTAAATTGTATGTTATCTTTTGAGCTTCATAGTATTTCTTCGGAAGATTCACACCCTTAGAGAAAGCCTCTCTTAACAAGTCAAGCAACATATCTATGGACTTATCCATCCAATGATTAAGCACCTTCACATACAGAAGTCGAACGATGAATGACAATTTCGTGAATTTCGTACAACCCGGATACAGATCAGTCTGTGCATCTTCCAAGAGTTTGAAATAATTTTTCATTTCTAAATTTGCCCTTATCGGTTCCTCCTTAGTGTCAACAGTTGTATCTACATGTGGAATAGCCTCATATATCATTCCAATCGCATCATCCACAGATTCAATCCCAATGTCTGAATTCACCAACATTTCAGTTGCTTGTTGAGGCTGCAAAGGATGTTGGGCTTCCCCTGACATGTCCAATTTTTGTAGTTCCTCTACATTCCTTTGTTAAGAAGATGGTCATACATAACCTCTCGAGAATTATGGTAACGATTGCAGCAAGTCCTACAAGGACACCATATCACAGAACCTTCAACCTTATCTTTGTTGAGTCAAGGTTGATCCCCATGTTGATTTTGATGATAACAAAACCATGTTGTTGTTATCTAATGATTTCACTTGAGTGTGCAGATTAGATTATATTCATTTGATAACAAGAAAATATTTGAGCTGATTGGTTGAGTATCCAACAAGAAGATTACTTAGGTAATCTTATTCTTAAAGAGCTTGAAGATGCTCAAGAAGTTCAACAAGTATTGAGAAGAATGATGCAAGTGGTGACACTTCAAGAAGATATAAAGATTTGGATATGCATATGTTTGGCAACATTCATGGCCAACTTATTCACTATGAAGACCCTCGATCCTCATGGCTATATTCAATCCACTATATCATCATGGGAGCAACAAGTTGAAGCTTGTCAAGTAACAATGGAGAACTTGTCACATTGAAGATATTGAAGAACTTGTGGTGAGAAGCTTGTTAAGAAACAATGGAGACAATGAGTATGATTCAGCAATCTCATAGTTGCAACCTCATTTAGATGATTCTTACAAGACATGGAAGCTCACCTTGAAGATTTGAAGATGTCTTGCAAGTATGGAAGAAATCACAAGACTTGGAAGCTTCATTGAAAGTTATGTTGAAGTCTTGAATAGATGGAAGAAGTTATAGAAGAAATCAAGTTGATGAAGATTAAGAAAAGAAATTGAAGAAGTTCAAATAAGCATAAAAGATCAATTGAAGAAAAGAGATCTCAAGTCTTGGAAGCTCTCTTGAAGATTTTGAAGAAGACTTAGATCAATGGATGAAGTCATGGTGATTGAAGAGCTCTACATGTAATCAAAAGTGTAGTGATTTCATCTTGAAGAGTTGAAGGTGTTCGTTAAGTCAACATGCCTTGAAGAAATCTTTTCAAGCCTTAGAAACCTTATTTGGATGATCCTTAAAGAGCTTGAAGATATTAAAAAAGATTGAAGAAGTATTGCAAAAGTTAAGGATTTTCCTAAAAAGAGTCGACCCCTTAAGCAAAAGAGTCGACTCATTCAAACAGAGGCTGAAAATTCTGGTGGAACATCAAAAGAGTCGACCCCTAGCATAAAAGAGTCGACTCATTCCAACAGAGAGTTGATTGTGCAGTTTTAGACCAAAAGAGTCGACCCCTAGACCAAAAGAGTCGACTCATTTGGGCAGAACCTTAAAAAATCTGCAGAAACACAAAAAGAGTTGACCCCTGCTTAAAAAGAGTCGACTCATTTAAGGTAACGGCTAGATTTTTGAACGTTATACTCCGTCGCTTTCGTATCAAATGGTCTCCCATCCATCTTCAACGGCTATAAGCAACTCAAGGCTATATATACAAGATCCCTAACACATATATGATGATGAAGAACAAGAAGAACATGTGAAGAACACAAGATTAAGTGCTACAAAGTGGTATTTCATCTTCTATATCTTATACACTGTTTTTATTTATTTGGGGGGTTCTTGAGTGAGCTGAAAATTTGTTTATCTACACTTTGAGAGAGTGTTATTCATTATACAACCTTCATCTATTATTGGGTTGGTTTGTAAACTTGTGAGTTTGAGTGTTCTTGAGAAAAACACTTGTGAGTTTGAGTGTAGCTTGGAAAAACACTTGTAGAGTTTGAGTGAAGCTTGGACAAAATCACTTGTAAGTTTAAGAGAAGCTTGGACAAAATCTCTTGGGTTTTGAGAGCTTGGGGAAGAGCTGTTGTAAAAGTGAGCTAGGCACTTGGAGAAAAACTAGCAGCTGTGTAAGGAAAGTTTACATAGTGGAATACCTTCGAGAGGATCGAGGAAGAGAGGATGTAGGCAAGGTTTGGCCGAACCTCTATAAATCTGGTGTTCTTCATCTCTTTACTCATATTAATTCCTTGCATTACGTCTTATTATTTACTTGCTTGGTTATTAGTTTGGTTGCTCACCGCTACATTACATAAACTCTTTTAAGTTGCAATTCTTGATATAAATTCTATAAAACCCAATTCACCCCCCGTCTTGGGTTGCCTACTTGGGCCAACAATCTTTGTATGCAAACACAAGGAATTGTTGAATCCCATCTAGACATTCCTTAGATAACCTCTCACCAGAATCAATCAAACTCCTGTCCATAGTGTTGCACATGCCCATATTGACAAAGTTACTTATCCACCACAACAATTGAAAAAACAAGTTATAATTTAGGCTTTGGAATTTAAATTTATATCGATCGATTTAATAATTCATCGGCCATAGTCTGTTGGCAGTAATAAATATTGTCTATTGTGTTGGCATAGTTCAAAAAAACTTTACACGTGATAAGATATAGTTGCCCTCTTCTCTTAGGAGCAATACATTCAAGTGTGAACTGCCTTGGACCACAATAGCATAATGAATATTTCTTGTGACCACAATCCAAAACTTATAATATGATAGTTTAATTATGTCATCTAAAGCATCTATTTGGACCTATTTGATTATTGCCTTGTAAGATGTTACAAGACTTCATTAAGCTAACAGTACAAGTATAATGCTTGGATTATCCTAGACCAAAATGGATGTCAACACATATAGCAATACATTTGGTTTACCAAAACTATTGGGGAGGAAAAAAGCCAACAAAGATAACAATACTTTTATTAAAAGCTATGTCAAACCTATTTATTTAAAGTAAAACTTACACATGCATATACTATTGTAACTTTTATTGTTGCAAGCCATGTCTTAGGTATATTGACACCTACAGCTCTGCATAGTCAAAAACGAAACTTTCGATAAGACATGGGTTCTTTGCCTCTTTTCTCAAGATTTCAAAGAGAAAATTCAAAAAATTACCTAAAATGGACAAACGAAGCCAAATTATGATCGTTTGAAGTTTTATACCTCTGTTTTACTTTTTTAATCATCTTACAGTTTGCTATTGGTTGATAAAAGCAATGATGCAAACAGTTGAGGCTTACATATGTCTGTATATAAATACCAAATTTAGAGTTACTGTTACTGCTTGTACATAAGATGAATCTGAACACAAGAAGTTAAACAGCTAGATAGTAGAATTTAGAGTTACTGTTACTACTTGTTCGAGGTTGTCAATGCATAGTAGAATTTATTGAAACGAAAAAAAAAGGAAAAAAGAAAGAAGGAAGAGACGCTTGACATCACTGCATACCAAAGGCAGCGGTGGCGGTGGCTAAAGGCAGCACTGGTGGTGGTGCCGATGGAGGCTGAAGGCGCCTATGGTAGGGGCTTAATGCAGTAGTGGCGGTGGTGCTGGTGGAGGTTGAAGGCGCCTATGGCAAGTGAACACAACGGTGGCGATGGCTAAAGACAGCGGTGGCGGTGGCAGTGGCGATGGTTGAAGGCTGTGGTGGCGGTGGCTGAAGGCGGCAGTGGTGGTGGCTAAAGATCCCCTTGTGAGAGAGAGAGAGAGAGAATGTGGCTAGCCAGCCCTAGGCTTCTTAGATCGCCAGAGAGAAAGAAACAGGGGGACATTTAGATCATTAGCGAAACGACGTCGTTTCGTAAGTTATTTGGCCGTCGTGAAAAGCCCATCACAAAAGGTACTTATTTGCGATTGGGACTTAGCTGTTGCAAAAATGCCATCGCAAAAGTGAGTTTTTACGACGGCATTTGCGACGGCGGTGTTCTTGTCGCAAAGACCACTTTTTGCCACGGCAAATAGCCATAGCGAAAAGTCTGTTTTTTAGTAGTGTAGTAATATAAATAGAAAATTAGCCGTATGGAAAAAGAAGTACTTGTCTATTGGGGGTAGATTAACCTTGATCAAGTCCTCCCTAGCAAACCTTCCAAGTTATTATTTATCAATGTTCAGGGCTCCAGTCAAAGTTTGCAAAGAGATTGATAAGTTGCAAAGCAAGTTCTTGTGGGGTGAGAAAGAAGGGAAAAGAGGTGTTCATTGTGTCAAATGGAACAATGTAGCTAGCAGCAAGCATAGAGGAGGCCTAGGTTTGATCCCCATAAAAGTAATGAACATGGCCCTTTTGGCCAAATGGTGGTGAAAATTTGCTGAGGATGGGGATGCCTTATGGAGAAAAGTAATAAATCATAAATACAGTTGGCCCTCTGACAGATGGACCTTTCTTACAAATTCAAAGGGATTCATTTCTACTATATTAAGGGATATTACAATGTCAAATGAGGATCAACAAGTTTATAAATCAATTTTATCATCCAATCTAAAGATCACAATTAGAAATGGGAATCTGACTTCATTTTGGGATGAACCTTGAGTAGGGGATTTCATGTTATACAAGTTGTTCCTTAGGCTACATCTCCTTTCAAACCAAAAGAATGCAAAAATATTAGAGATAAGATCAGAATTGGGGGAGTGGATGCTTACTTTCAAAAGGCATTTAATGTTAAGTCTTTTGCTCCTTTTCCCAATCCCACATCAGTTGGGAGTGGGAAGGGGGGCAAATGACAAATGTTATTTAAGGAGGGTGAAGTCTCCTTAGTTAAGTGCACCAGTCAATAGCTTAACTAGTAACTTTTGACTTTAGTAAAATTCCTCTTGAAGAGGTGAAAGTTAAAGTGTAGCTAATGGGGAAGCTTAGTGGGTGTGTCTTTGGGGTGAGGAAGAAAAATTGTGTGACTGTAATAATTTTTCACATAGTATATTTTTCTCTAGGGCTGGTGGTTTTTCTCCTGTTTTGGGAGTTTTCCACGTAAATCCTTGTGTTATGTTTTTCTCTATTTATTTTGATATTCCTGTCTTTCTTATTTCCAAAAGGGGTGTGTTTGGGAGGGCCAGAAATTCCCAACAAGTGGTATTAGAGCCTTTTGGTTGTTTTATTTATTTCTTGAAAATTCTAAGTATGCTCTGTGGTTGCAGTTTTAACTGATCTTCCACATCAGAAAAGATCTTCTTGAAATTATTAAAGGTTCCTTTTTATGGGGTGGAGCTTTGGTGTAGTTGTCCTTTTGGTGAAGTAGAGCTTTGGTGTGGTAGTATGGATACGTACAGTCTAAGGAGGTTTTGTCTAGGAGATTAGGTTTTAAGCGAGACTAGTGTGACCCCTCCAATCTTTCCTGGGAATCTTGAAGTTCTGTCTAAGAAATATTTGAGTCTTTCCTGGGAACTTACTTAGTGAGTACTATTTATTTCTACAGTAAAAATTCAGTAAGGTCATGTCAGGAAATAAGACTTCAAATCCTATTAGATTTGATGTGGAGAAATTTGATGGGCGAATCAATTTTGGCTTGTGGCAAGTGCAAGTGAGGAATGTTTTGATTGAATCAAGATTACACAAGGCGTTAAAGGGTAGACTAATTCCTAAAATTAGTAGTAATACTAGCGTGAGCAGATCTGGAATGAGCGATGAAGATTGGGAGGATCTGGATTTGAGAGCAGCAAGTGCAATACGCCTATGCCTGGCCAAGAATATTCTTACAAATGTGCATGGAATATCTACGACAAAGGAACTCTGGGAAAGGCTTGAAGAGTTTTATCAGACGAAGGGTGTCTCAAATCGTGTGTATCTAAAGGAGCAGTTTCATACACTGCGGATGAATGAAGGTACAACTATTTCAGATCATTTAACTGTTCTCAATGGCATCATCTCTGAACTCGAATCTATTGGAGTTAAAATTGAAGATGAGGATCAAGCTTTGAGGCTTATCTGGTCTCTTCCATCTTCCTATGAGCATATGAAGCCTATTTTGATACATAGGAAGGAGAAAATAATTTTTTTAGAGGTTACCAGTAAACTATTTTCTGAAGAGAGAAGACTAGGCGGTGGAAGTAATCGTTCACTTGAGAACCTAGCAGTGGTAGCTGGTGATTGGAAGAAGAACTCCATAAAAAAGAAAGTAGTCTACTGAGTGTGTGGACAATCGGGGCACGTCAAGAAAAATTGTCCAAAAGTTGGAGCGGGTTCAGCAAAATGCTCCAAGTCAGTGAATGGAGATACTGATAATGAAGTTAACATTGTGTCTCTCTGCATAAACGATGATGTCGCATAATAGAGGATGTGTTACTATTATCAGGTTCACAAGTTTGCACACGAGCATTGGTTTAGCATTTATGCAAGGTGTGTGGTGGAAATTTATGTCGATGGCTGATGAACTTCCAAGAAAGCCAAATGTGGGAGTTGCACCATAATTTTTCAGCAAGGTTGTTTTTCAACATAGGCCGAAGTGAAATGCTTGAAATTGGTTTATTTTGAGTGCATATGCTTTTATGGTGGAGTATGATAGTAGACGCTATGAAGATAAAGTGGAGTGTGACTGTGGGATTAGCCAAAGTCACAAAGGTGGAGATTGTTAAGTCTTTTGCTCCTTTTCCCAATCCCACATTAGTTGGGAGTGGGAAGGGGGGCAAATGACAAATGTTATTTAAGGAGGGTGAAGTCTCCTTGGTTAAGTGCACCAGTCAATGACTTAACTAATAACTTTTGATTTTAGTAAAATTCCTCTTGAAGAGGTGAAAGTTAAAGTGTAGTTAGTGGGAAAGCTTAGTGGGTAATAATTTGGGGTAAGGAGGAAAAATTATGTGATTGTAATAATTTTTCACATGGTGTATTTTTCCCTAGGACTGGTGGTTTTTTTCCTGTTTTAGGAGTTTTCACGTAAATTCTTGTGTTGTGTTTTTCTCTATTTATTTTGATATTCCTATCTTTCCTATTTTCAAAAGGAGTGTGTTTGGGAGAGCCAAAAATTTCCAACATTTAATGGCTTGGGAGGAAATCAGCCTTGAGGAGCTCAAGTCATTACTTTCGAATGCGATCCCAGATAGGTTTAAAGCTGACAAAATTTCATGGAAAGCTAGTAGTGATGGATCTTTCTTAGTTAAATCATATTGTCAAGAAGCAGAAGCTAATGAAGTTCAGGGAATTTCAGAGTTATCAACAGTGTGGAACAATTAGGCTCCATTAAAGGTTCATATATTTTGTTGGCTAGCTCTACAAAATTGAATCAAGGCAATAACTTTTTTGTTCAGAAGAAAAATACTGCAGCAACAAGACAATATACTTTGTGGTCTCTGTAACAATATACTTTATGATCAAATTAATTTAAGCACCCCACCCAGCCGGTCGGAAAGCGGCGGCGCACGCAGTGTGGTCTGTAACAAGGATCCTGAATATACTGACCACCTCTTTCTCAAGTGCAGAGTGTCATGGCTTGTATGGAGTAATCTGCTGAAGTGGTGGGGATTTTCTTGGGTGAGCCCAGAATCCCTGGATCTAAAGCATAAATGCTGGGTTAATAAGAAACATAAGAAGCTGGAAAAAAAAAAAAAAAAAGCTGGAATGCCCTGTTTGGAGCCACCATATGGTTTATCCGGTTGACAAGAAATGACTCAGTTTTCAGTAACAAGTCTCCCTCCTGGGAAGATATAGTGGAGGCTATAAAATTGCAAGTATTCTTTTGAATCCAAGCAAAGTGCAAAAGTGGAAGTATTATTTGGCGATCCTTCCTGCATTCCATTGAAGGTGTTAAATCTCTCTCACCCTCCCTCTTGTAGCTGCTCATCAAATGCTGATCGTTCAAGTTGACCCCTCTTGCATTGCAGCCCTAAATTCTCACTCAAGATTTTTATGGGTGTTGCTACAGCTTTAAATTCCACTCCTGGAAAGCATGGTTAGTTAAGCTATCCACTGTTGTGGTAGGAACGATTAGGTTGCTCATGTTTTGCAGTTGTTTGGTTGATTACTCTTCAACTAAAGTCCTCTGATTTTGGGTTTGTCTATAAAGCCTCCTTTGCCTGTAGCTCTTCCTTTATGGTTGTATCTTCTTCTAATTAATAAAATATTACGCTATTAAAAAACAAATACTGCCTTGAAGATGAGCATTAAAATTTTATTTTTTTAAAATAATTTGCTTTCAAGCAAAGCATATCATAAAAGCAAAAATGGAATGAAGTTTAGCCCAAACTCTTGAATGACAGATACATATATAGAAATCAAATTGTCATTAGTTAATAAATCTTCACACGTTCGTATCTTATCAAAGCAAAACGGTGTCTGGCCTCTTACCAAGGAAGGCTTTATCCCATTTTTTAATTTTTAGCTGGACTTTGCTCAAAATTACCCCGCAACTACCACCGTTGACTTTTAAAACTGTAGAAATATTAAGGATTAATATCAATAATGTCACTTGAACTATAGTTTAGTATCACTAAATATTTTTTAAATTTTAAAACGTGATATATTAATTTCATAAACTATTAATTTGTATCAATCAATTCCTTCTATGAGCAATCCGTCAAAAAATTGAATGTAATACTGTAATGTGATTTGTATATGTTAATAAAAATATAATTTTTATATCTAAATTGACCCTCTCTTCTTATAATAATCGTCTAATAACTAAAATAATCCCTTAAAATGACATATAGATATAGAGGCAATCTAGAGTTTTTTCAATTATTAGACAATTACAAAAGGAGATTATCAATTTAGGTATAAAATTATACTTTTTGTAAACATATATAAGTTTCATGATATTTTTTGTCTATTACCCTTATAAATTACTAATATATTATTAATAAAAAATATTAATTGATACACATTAATAGTTTAAAAGTCAATGTGTTACATTTTAATATTTATGAGAATTTAGTAATACTCTATCATAGTTTTATGAGTGTTGTTGTGTCTAACCCAAAATAGTAATTACAGTAACTGCTAGTTGGTAAACAGGTGTATGTATACGTATGCATACTTTTAAAAAATAATAATTATCCTGTCCTTTTCAACTTAGAAAAAGTAGCATGGTATATTTACTTTACTTGAAAAACCTTTTATCTACTGCTGCAGGAGGCAACATATTACGTAGGCGACATGTTAAAGTTTCTCCAACTTATTTTTAAATTTTTAAATTTGAAGATGAATTTTTTTATCAATTTATTTTCACTTTTTTAAAAATTTGAAGAAATGATGTTGGCCTTCATTTGAAAATTTCAAATTTGAAAGCTTTCAAAAAAATTTAAAGGCCACTTCACATCACTATTCATGTGGGGCTAATCACTAATTATATGGGGCTCTTATCCTAATTTTTATTTTAAGCCTAAATAATTCATTATTAATGTAATATTTAATATTTTAATAAATATTTAATTTAGTTTATTTTTTGAAAAGTGCTCCAAAATTAAGACTTTTACTGGCAATTTACACACTTTTACTAGCGGTTTTTAAAATGCCGTTGCAACTCGTCAGCCCAAAAATGAGTGCCAGTGATAGATTATTGATTGCACTCCAAAAAGTGTCATCTAAAGTCCCTAAATAGTTGTTGTTAGTCCAATTAGGTTGTATATATGTTCTATTTTAGTATAATAATTGTCTTAATAAGTGTTTGTGGGTATTTTGCAGGGTTCAGGTGAAAAACGGGCAGAATTGGAGCAAAAATGGTCAAGTTGCCCTTTGACCGTATGTATGGTAGGAGACACTGTACGTACGGTGTCTTCCACTGTACGTACGCCTGCAGCCCCAGACCCCAACTTCAGAGGACGCGATTCTGCGTAGGCCTTACCGTACATACGGTACGCTCACCGTACGTACGGTGAACAGTACCGTACGTATGATACCGGCATAATCTGTGCGAATTTTGTAGCTTTATCACTCAAAGATGACGTGATTTTTGTATCTATTATCAATTATAGCTTAGATTTTCTGTTAGGATTAAATATAAAGAGAGAAAGTGGGTTTATTGTAGTTTTTCCTTGCATTTTCTCACATTTTCTTTATAAACAAACACTCTTTTCTTCATCAATCAATGAAAAATCTTCAATTCTTCATGCTTTCTCTTATGGAATTAAGTAGCTAAACATCTCTTGAATATAATTGTGGAAATCTACCAAGGATTTGTAAGAGCTTCAATGAAGGTATATGAATTCAAATGATTTATCCTATGTTTTCTTCAATTCTTGCTTCAATTGAGTTGTAGACACATAGAACACTTAGATTCATAATCTAAGTTGGTAATTGCTATGCACAATCTTCTAATTGGTATAGGAATTGCACAATTGAGGATTTGATTCTAAGATTCGTACAATGAACCAACAATCTATACTCAATTGAACTTGAATTCAAGCGTTTATGGTCGAAATCCTCCGGGTCAAGGTTCCATGGAGCGAACTTTGACTTGAGTTAAACAAAACTCCATTGAAGACTTTGTAGAGATTTGGTAGATTGAAGCAACTGCATCCACGTCTTTTATTAATTGTCTCAAATTTAGCATAATTGCCTTCTATTTTGCTTGTAGTTAGCATATTTAAGTAATTCACAACCTCTCACCATACAAGGATTTTTGGTCTTATTTTTAGTATAGTTCCAATTTGTTAAGCAATTCATCAATTCATCCCATTTGAGTGATTGTATTGTCCTTTTGCCACACCTATATTTGGCTCGATCCTTTGGGAGAACGATACCGGTGCTTACTGGTTTATACTTCGATCGACACCCGTAAACCTTGCGGGAAGCTCAAGTTCAACGTACATTTGAGAGCGAATCAAGTTTTGGTACTGTTGCCGAGGATCAAAAGTATAAGGCGAACACCAACAAGTTGCGGATTGGAGAAGTGCTTGGCAAATTGCATATAAGAAAAATCCAAAACAAAAGCAAATAAAGGAGAAAAAGAAAACTAAACAGAACAGCAAAATTGCAAATGCATGGGAGTTTATCACTCACCCTCGACGGAAGCATCTACGGCTTTGGGCCTTGGTAATCTCTTTCTCCCTTAAGGTGCTTAGATTTTTGGTTTCCATTTGTTTAGTTTGTTTCGTTTGACTTAGGTGTAGTTGCATTACATTTTGTTAGGACTCCTTTTGAGGTGACATTTAGTGGAAATAGGATAGTGTGATTAACTTGCAAATCGATGGTATTACTTTGTATAAGGCGATTGGAGGATCTGTTAGAGAACAAGAGAAAAAGTCATGATTGTGTATGATGTGCTATATAACCTGGATGGTCAATTATTTGTTGCATTCATCATCGTATGCCACATTTCATTAGGGACATTCATAACTGACTTGTGAGGCTTGAGAGTGCAAGTAGTTCATTACCACTCACACTGGGATTTCCATTAGTTGTGGACCTAGGATTTCTTCCAATGGCAAACATGAACGACCAAGGTTTACCCAACGTCTTCTATCCAAATCTTAATGCCGCACCAAATGCACCCAACCCACAACTTCATCCTAATCTTCAACCCATTCCACCGGGGGTAGATCCTAATGTAGGAGGTGACGATGACATGGAAAGAGGGAGGAACCATGGCGACATGGCGGCCCCCTATCAAAGAACCTTACGAGATTACTTAAACCCTCCACGTCAAGCACCAACTTCTTGTGTAGTATTCCCGCCACATTACACTTCACTTAACATTTGGCCGGGAAGCATGCAAATGCTCCCTCAATTTCATGGAATGGATTCCGAACAACCGTATGATTTTATTGAAGAGTTTGAGGATGCTTGCTCACTTATCATGGATAATTCTTGCCCGAGAGAGGTCTTCTTGTTAAAACTCTTCCCTTTTTGCTTGAAAGACAAGGCCAAACTTTGGTTCAATTTGTTGAGGCCTATGTCTATTCACTCATGGAACGTACTCCAAGGGGAGTTTTTAAAGAAGTTCTTTCCCGAGAATCGAACCGAGAGCATCCGGAGGCAAATTTTCCAATTTTCTTCCATGATGGGGGAAACATTCTTTCAATGTTGGGAGAGGTTTAAGGACCTGTTGAACACTTGTCCTCACCATGGTTTCGCCGATTGGCACATCATCAACACTTTCTACTCATCTCTAACCCCCCAACTTAAACATTTGATTGAATCAATGTGTGCGGGGACATTCCTTGACAAACAACCCCATGAAGCGTATGAATACTTTGACATTGTAGCAAACAAGGTTAGGGATTAGGCGCTCACCGGGACTCAAAATCCTGAGGGTCATTCCGTACAACAAGGGGTAGGGAGATACCAATTGAAAGATGTTGATGATGTGAATGCGAGAGTGACCACTTTAACTAAGAAACTAGAAGCTTTGGAAGGGAAAAAGTTGTTCGCGGTCGAGAGTGAGGTAAGGAAAGAGACTTGTTGCATAGTGTGTGACACTACCAACCATGACACATCTTCATGTCCTATCATTATGGGGGTAAAAGAAGCTTTGCATGGCCAAGTCAATGCAATTGGCCAATTTCAAAGAGGAGGGGGTAACCCTTACTCTAACACTTATAACCCGAGATGGCGGGATCACCCTAATTTTGGGTAGAGGAATGAGGGGAGTTCAAACTCCCAACCTTACCAAGGAGGGTATCAAAACCTTCAATACTATTCTACACCTATTCCTTCATTCCAAGCACCTCAACCTCAAGTTTACCAACCCCAACCCATGGCACAACTTCCAAATCAACCCAAACTGTACCAAGCCCCTTATAGGAAGCCTATGAAAGATAATTTTTATCAATTATCCAATGATGTGAGAGGGGTTAAAGCAAGGGTAGATAAGCAAGATAAGGTGTTGGATCAACATACTAGGATGCTTAGGATATCCAAAAGCAAATGTCTACATTGACACAAGCTTTGACCCAAAATGTCCCGGGGAGATTCCCGGTCCAACCTCAACCCAATCCGGTGGTTAGGCAAGTACACATTACCGAGGGTGGTATGGACCCTCAAACAAGTCATGAACAAGTACAAGCCGTTACCACTCTTAGAAGCGGTAAAGTCATTGATAAAACCATTCCATCAAAGGATGTAGCTTCTAAATCGGTTGTTGACCAAGAGGGGAAGGGTAAGGAAAAGGAGGGTGAGAAAGAAGAAAAATTGAGAGAGGAAGGAGAGAGTGATAAGCATCAAATAAAAAAGGAGTCTGTAGCTACTCCTTTTGAGACCTTGAATGAGATCAATAGGGATAAGAGGAGGGATATTTTGAAACATACACATTTTCCTCAAAGACTGACCAAATCAAAGAATGAACTCTTGAATGATGAAATTTATGAAGTACTTAAGCAAGTTAAGGTCAACATCCCTATTCTAGATGCCATTAAGTAAATTTCATCATATGCCAAGTTCTTAAAAGACTTATGTACTTTCAAGAGAAAGCTACATGTCAAGGAAACGACTATGATGAATGAAAATCAAAGTGCAATCTTGTAATGCAAAACCGTTCCAAAATTCAAGGACCTCGAGTGTCCTACCATCTCTTGCACTATCGAAAACACTAGGATAGACCGAGCTTTGTTGGATTTAGGGTCTAGCGTTAATCTTCTCCCATTTTCGGTGTATAAGGAACTTGGTCTAGGGGAGTTGCAACCTACCTGAGTCACTTTGCAATTAGCGGATAGGTCTATCAAGGTGCCTACGGGTATCATTAAGGTTGTGCTCATCCAAATTGATAACTTCTGTTTCCCCGTGAATTTCATAATATTGGACACTCAACCCGTGAATAATTGTATAGCTCACAACCAAATTTCTGTCATCTTAGGAAGACCTTTCCTAGCTACTTCCAATGCCATCATCCATTGTAGGAATGGGTTAGTGAAGCTTTCATTTGGCAACACCACTTTTGAATTAAATATCTTTTCGATTGCCAAACTACAAGGTGACTGTGAGGATATCTGGGAGGTCGACATCGTTGAAACCATAGTGCAAGATCATTTTGAGAATGAGTTCTTTGAGGACTCATTGGAAAAGGCATTGTTGAGAAATGAGCCTCAAGAGGCTTTAGATTGTCATAGTGAGGCTTTGGGAGAAGTTTCATCCCCAGGTCGAGAAAGTGCCCAATGTATGCATGTGGGACAATGGATTCCTTCCTTTGAACCTCTCCAACCTAGTGATACAAAGCCAATTCCATCAGAGGCCAAGCCTCCTATTCTTGAAAGGAAACCATTACCAACTACTTTGAAGTATGCATTTTTGGGTGATGGTGAGTCCTACCCCGTTGTCATTTCTTCCACCCTATCTTTGAGTCAAAAGAGGAGCTTGATAGATTTGCTTAAACACCATAGAAAAGCTATAGGGTGGACTATTGTCGACCTTCATGGTATTAGTCCTCTTTTGTGCACCCATCGTATTTTCTTAGAAGCAGAGGCTAAAGCCGTGCATCAAATGCAACGGAGGTTAAATCCCAATATGAAGGAAGTGGTAAAGGGTGAGGTGCTAAAATTGCTTGATGCGAGTATCATTTATCCCATCTCCAATTCTAAGTGGGTAAGTCCTACCTAAGTAGTGCCAAAGAAATCGGGTGTCACGGTAGTCAAGAATGAGAAAAATAAGTTAGTGCCCACTGATTCCACTCTAAAAGTGTAATCTTTGTCCCCTAATTAAGTGTTTGTTAGGCTCTATATGGGTATTATAATAGGTTTTTAGCAATAAATTGACTTAAAGTGGTTTTTCATGCGTATTGTAGGTTTTTGGTGATAAAATGGTGAAGAAGGGCCTAAAGAGAAGAAGTCCATCCGGACAGACCGTTCGGACAGTTCCCACCGTTCGAACGGTACATTCGGACGGATAAATGACCGTTCAGACGCCTATACCATTCGGACGCTCCGTTCGGACGGGCGAATTACCGTTCGGATGCTACGACGGAGATCGAAGTTCCAGAGTCAATATTTCTCATTCAAAACCGTTCCAGAGTCTATTTTTCCCTTTCTAAGCTATCACAGAGTCGTCTTTTTCCGTTCGAACAAATACAGAGCCGAGATTCTACGTCTGAAGACCGTCCAAACGGTGAAATAACCATCCGAACGGTTATGCTACCGTCCGGATAGTGCGTCCGGACGCCATTTAGACGGACTTAGGACGCACTTTGGACGGTGAGCGCAGATTTGCCCTACAACCTAGCAGTGGAAGAAAAAAGAGGGATATGTTAATTTTTAGGGTTTCTATCGCCGGTAGAGAGGGAGAATAAGGAAAAAATATGTATTTTGCTTAGATTTACTTTACATTGTTGTATTTAGGGCTTTGGGAAGTGTTTAGATAGATTTTTAGTGTTGTTGAAGTGTAATCTCTCACATTTTCTATAGTTGAATATATTTATACACTTTTGATTTAGAGTCAATATGTTGTTTCTATACTTTGCAAAGCTTTCTACCATGGAATCTTCAAGCTAAGCTTATTGTTTGGGAAAAAATGTGAAGATCTACCAAGGATGGCATAGAAAATGAAAGGGGAGTCTTTAATCTTGTTGAATATCTCTTTTGCATCATTTTCTCTAATTATATTGGAATTAGTTGTTATAGAAATCTTAGATCTATAATCATAGTTAGTAACATGTGATTTATTTCTAAGGAACCCATTAATGGTGATAAAACTTAATTCCAAAATAATTAGAAATCCATAATTTTTCAAAGCTAAACTTTCCGAATCAAGGGCCTTTGGATGATTCTTGATTTGAGTTAACCCAAACTCCCCCTTTCAAATTTCGTGTTAGAATTGGTAGATTGGAACATTTGAACCCAAACCCCCTTTTTAATCAAGTTAAATCCTTACTTGTGCTCATTTGGAATTTCGGTTAAATCAAGAGTTAATTTAGTCGTAATTGTGGTTATTGTAGTCGAATTTTCATAATTGTCAAATTGCTTTAGCTAGAATCAAGTTGTAGGCTTCAATTTTATTTTAATATTTTGCCTAGTTGTTAGTAAACCAAACCCTCAAACACCAAAAGATTTTCGATCAATTTTAGTTAACATAGCCATCAATTCCACTATTGGTTTGCGATTGCAATTTGCATAAGTTTCTAAACCCTACTCGTTTCTATTGCTAGATTGGCACAAGTTTTATGGGAGAACACGATAGTGGAAGTACCCCTACTTAAACTGCAAGCACCTCCATCGCGGTGAGCGTGGAAAGGTAGAGTCAAGTTTTGGAACCGTTGCCGGAAATAAATCACATGTTACTAACTATGATTATCCCTAAAAAATCCTTAATGCCGTACTGTGGAGGGTGGAAAGGTTAAAGCCCTAATGTTGTACTTTCTCATAAGTATCCCTAATGGCTTATTACAGAAATGGGAGCCACCATCACTGATGATGGCCCGAGGCATACCGAACTGGGAAAAAATATATTCTTTGAAAAATTTGACCACAACTTGGTGGTCATTGGTTCGTGCCGGTATTGCCTCTACCCATTTGGAAACATAATCAATAGCCACTAAAATGTAGAGATACCCAAAAGAACTAGGAAATGGACCCATGAAATCTATGCCCCAATAATAAAAAACCAAGACAAGGATAGGGTTAAGGGGCATCATGTGTTTCCTAGTAAGGCTCCCTAGCCTTTGATATCTATCACACAACACACAAAATGAATGCACATCTTTAAACATAGTCGGCCAATAGAGTCCACTTTGCAAAATTTTGGCCACGGTTTTCTTCGAAGAGAAATGGCCCCCACATGCATGAGAATGGCAAAATTTCATTACACTTTCAAATTTCTCATCCGGAACACATCATCGTACAACTTGATCCGAGCAATATTTGAATAAATAAGGCTCGCCCCAAAAATATTGTCTCACTAGCCTAAAGAATTGTCTTTTGTCCAATGCGGACCAATGAGAAGGAATGGCTTTTGTGGCCAAATAATTGGCCACATCGGCGTACTAAGGAGTTAAGGCTTGATTCAAGGCGTTACAAGACATGAGTTGCTCATTGGGGAAGGTCTCACAAATAAGAGAGTCATCTTTGGTAGGGTGCTCAAAAGGGAGGCGAGACAAATGATTCGCGACAATGTTTTCCACCGCCTTTTTATCCCTAATTTCAAGATCAAACTCTTGAAGAAGGAGAATCCACCTAATTAATCGAGGCTTTGTGTCTTGTTTGGACAAGAGGTATTTAAGTGCAATGTGGTCGGTGAAAACAATCACATGAGACCCCACTAAATAAGAGCGAAACTTGTCCAAAGCAAATACAATAGCCAACAGTTCTTTTTCGGTAGTGGTATAATTTATTTGGGCTTCATTCAAAGTTTTGCTCGCATAATGGAGCACATGAGGTTTCTTCTCATTTCGTTGGCCCAACACAGCCCCCACAGCAAAGTCGCTAGCATCACACATTAATTCAAAGGGTAGGCTCCAATCTGGAGGCCGGATTATGGGAGCCGTAGTCAAACGATTTTTCAATTTATCAAAAGCTAGTTGACAAGACGGAGTCCACTCAAATGGAACGTCTTTTGCCAAGAGGGCACATAAGGGCCTAGAAATGGAACTAAATGATTGAATGAAGCGCCGGTAAAAACCGGCATGCCCAAGAAAAGATCTCACATCTCTCACGTTCCTAGGGGCGGGTAGCTTTTGAATAAGCTCGACCTTGGCAGGATTTACCTCAATGCACCTCTCGGAGATGATGTGGCCTAGAACTATACCATGTGTCACCATGGAGTGACACTTCTCCCAATTCAACACAAGGTTGCTCTCCTCACAACGTTTTAGTACCGATTCTAAGTTTTGAAGACATTGAGAAAAGTTGTCCCCATATACGGAAAAATCATCCATAAAGACCTCTAAAATTCGCTCCACCATATCACTAAAAATACTTATCATGCATCTCTGAAAAGTGGCGAGAGCATTGCATAACCCAAAGGGCATTCACTTGTAAGCAAATGTGCCAAAGAGACATGTAAATGTGGTTTTATCTTGGTCTTCCATGGCGATTTCCAATTGATTATATCCGGAATAACCATCAAGGAAACAATAGTAAGCCCGTCTCGCTACCCGCTCCAAGACTTGGTCAAGGAAGGGAAGGGGAAAATGATCCTTGGTGGTTATGGCATTCAAGCGACGGCAGTCAATACATATACGCCACCCGGTTTAGATTCGGGTGGGTATCAATTCATTATTCTCATTCTTAACTATCGTCACCCCAGACTTTTTGGGGACAACATGGGTGGACTCACCCATTTAGAGTCGGCAATTGGGTATATAATACCTGCATCAAGAAGTTTTTGGACCTCACCCCTCACAACTTCTTTCATAGTTGGGTTCAATCGGCGTTGCATTTGGCGCACCGGCTTAGCCCCTTCCTTAAAATATATGCGAAGAGTGCAAACAAGAGGGCTAATGCTGTGCAAATCGGCGATTGTCCAACCTATGGCTTTCCGATGCTTTTTGAACACCTCTAACAAGCTCCTTTCTTGAGCCTCCGTGAGTGATGAAGATATCACTACGGGATAAGATTCACATTTACCCAAAAATACATATTTAAGGGTAGAAGGCAAAGGCTTCCTATCGGGCGTAGGAGCCTCTAGTTCGGATGGTTGGGGCTTGGTAGGGTTAGGGGTCAAAGGTTCAAAAGTGGGGGTCCATTGACCCACTGCCATGATAGGACACACCTCTAGACCACTACCCTCATTAAAAACATCCCCCTCTTCCTCATCTCCCAAGCAATCTAGACCATCATTAAATGTCAACATTCTCTCCAAAGGGTCTTCTACCATTTGCCTCTCGAAGTGCGCTTGCACTATCGAGTCAATAAGATTCACCTCCCGGATGTCCTCTAAATCTCCTGGTTGTTTTCCTGCGTTAAACATGTTAAGTTCAACGGATATGTTCCCAAAGGACAATTTCAAAAGACCCCCCCCCCCCCCCGGGCACATGGATGATAGCGTCACATGTGGCTAAGAAGGGTCGCCCCAAAATGATAGGAATGTGGTTCCGGGCATGGGGATCTACAACCGGGTGGGTATCTAAGACCACAAAATCGGCCGGGTAATAAAACTTATCAACTTTCACTAAGACATCCTCAACTATTCCCCTAGGGGCTTTGATCGATCGGTCCACCTACTAGAGTGTGATCTTTGTAGGTTTCAATTCACCTAGCCCTAATTACTCATACACCGAGTACGACAATAGATTCACACTCGACCCCAAGTCTAGAAGGCACTCCTATATCCTATGGTCTCCTATGACATAAGTCATGGTAGGACAACCGGGATGTTTGTACTTTGGTGGGGTTTTCACTTGGACTACGGAATGGACGTCCTTAGTAAGAAAGGCGTTCTTCCTCACATTTAATCTCCTCTTAACAGTACATAAATCTTTAATTTAGCATAAGATGAAACTTGTTTAATGGCTTCAAGTAGAGGTAGATTTATTTTGACTTGCTTGAAAGTCTCATAAATCTCCGAACTTAATGGATTCTTGGGTTTAACTAACCGGTGAGGAAATGGAGCGTGAGCCAAGATCTTACGTTCCTCTCTCAAAACTTTCTCACCATTGGGCATGGGCCCACTCAGCTCTGTCTTCTAACAATTCCCTTCTTCCTTATTTTCTCTCTCATTTTTTTCTTTCTCACTCCCCTCCTCCTTCTCACTTGGCACTCTCTTAACCTCTTTTTCTTTTTTAGGCTCTTCCTCATTAACGCCCGACCCCTCATCTACCTTAGACACTTTTACCCCACCCTTAGGGTCCCTAGGAAGGATGGTCTTGTCAATTGCTTTACCACTCTTCAAAGTGGCAATGGCCGAAACATTCTCGTGGCTAGTTGATGGTTGGGATAAGATTTCGGTGGAATGCACTTGCCTAGAAGTGTTGGGTTGAGGTTGTGCAGACAACTTACTCTTCTTAGTAAGGGTCAAAGCTTGAGTAAGAAGAGTCAATTGACTCTTGGTGTCATTTAAAGTTTTGTCAAACCATGAGTTTACCCCGCCCCCCCCCCCCCCCCTTGGGTTTGGATGAATTGTTGGAGAGTATCCTCCAACGGCTTTCAATGTGGAGGGTGGTATGAGTTGGGTTGAGCTTGAGGGAGAGGTAGAGGTTGGAATGGCTTAGGTTGGGTTGGAAATGATGTGACCGGTGGAGGTTGGTAATGTTGTGGGTGTGATAGTGGAGGAGGTGCTTGATAAGATTGAGGGTTATTATACCCTCCTTGATAAGCTTGGGGATTTGAAGTCCCCTCATTGCGCCATCCAAAGTTAGGACGATCCCTCTATCCCGGGTTGTAAGTATTAGAGTAGGGGTTTCCCCCACCTCGATTGTATTGCCCAATAGCATTGGCTTGGCCATGCAAGGCTTCCTTAATCCCCGGGATAACCGGGCATGATGCGGTGTCATACTCTTTGGTCTCACAAACCGCACAACACATTCCCTTAGGCTCTTTAGTCCCCACCGCACTTATATTCTTAAACTCTAGAGCCTCTAATTTTCTCGCCATTGTGGCAAGCCTAGCATTCATATCATCAACTTCTTTCAATTGATATTTTGCCCCTTGTGTGTTTGGTCTACCTTCAGGATTTTGGGTCCCGGTGATTGCCCAATCGCGAGCCAAATTAGCTAGGTAATCAAAGTTTGAATAAGCTTCGTGAGGTTGCTTATCCATAAATGTTCCCGCGCACATAGTCTCAACGAATTGCTTGAGTTGGGGCGTTAAAAAAGAGTAAAAGATATTGATAATGTGCCATTCGGCAAAGCCATGGTGTGGGCAAGAAACTAAAAGCTCTTTAAACTGCTCCCAACACTGAAAAAATGATTCTCCCAACATTAGAGAAAATTGTGAGATTTGGCGTCTAAGCGCCTCCGTTCTATTTTTCAAAATTTTTTTTTTCAAAACTCTCCTTAAAGAGTTTGCCAAGAGTGGATAGAAAGTGGTCTCCAAGAATTGAACCACGTCTTGGCGGTATCCTTTAAACAAAATGGAAAGAGTTTAAGAAAAAATATTTCTCGTGGACACGTGTTGTCCATCATGAAGGAGCATGCATCCTTAAATTCCTTGATGAAAGCATAAGGCCTTTTCGAATCAACTCCATGGAATTGAGGAAGCATTTGCATCATGCAAGGCCTTACGTTCAAGCTGGCATAGTGGGGTGGAATAACAAGGCAAGAACTCGGTGCTTGCCGCGGTGGGTTTAAGAAATCCCTCATTCGGAATTGGGGAGCCCCATGTCCCCATGGTTGCTCGCATTTTCCATGTTTTCACCCCCTAAACCATGGGCCGGTTGTAAAGGAGGTTGTTGTGGCAATCTACCCATCGGTGGGTTTGGTAAAATATTTGGATTGGGTGGAGCAACATTAGGTAGCCTACCTTCGTTGTTTATATCATCCATAGGAGTAGCACCTAAGTTGACTACTAATGAAATTCCGGGAGAAGGTGTGTTAGCCGGTGATGGTGGGTCGACTCGTAAAAGACGTCTATTGTCAATTTGTGCCCAATGGGACATGCAAATGAAATGCACAAATAGTATGCCTCAATCCTAGTCAACACATCATACACAAATAATATATATATGCCGGACAACGAATTTTTCTCTTTATCGAACAACGGCTTTTCAACTCCAATCTCTCACTCTACGTGCTAAATTACCACCGATTAGCAATTAAAGCGCACACTATCCTAACTCCTCTAATGCTCCTAACAATATGCAATGCTACTAGTTAATCAAACAAAAGAAACTATTGAAAAGAAAGAAACAAAAATCCTAACATGGTATCCACATTGAGTTTGAAGAAATTACCTAGGCCCGAAGCCGTAGATGCTTCCCTCGTAGGTGGGTGATCAATTCCCACCTTGTTTTTACGATTTTTAATTTTTTTTCGTTTTTGCACTTTGCTCGTTCCTTCAAGTCTCCGGCAACGACGCCAAAACTTGACTCGACCTTTCCACGCTCACGGCGATGGAGGTGCTTGTAGTTTAAGCGGGGATACTCCCACTATCGTGTTCTCCCATGAAACTTGTGCCAATCTAGCAATAGAAACGAGTAGGGTTTAGAAACTTATGCAAATTGCAATCGCAAACCAAGAGTGGAATCGATGGCTATGTTAACTAAATTTGACTGAAAATCTTTTGGTGTTTGAGGGTTTGGTTTACTAACAACTTGGCAAACAATTAAAATAAAATTGAAGCCTACAACCTGATTCTAGCTAAAACAATTTGACAATTATGAAAATTCGACTACAACAGCCAAAATTATGACTAGATTAACTCTTGATTTAACTGAAATTCCAAATAAGCACAAGTAAGGATTTAACTTGATTAAAAAGGGGGTTTGGGTTCAAATGTTCCAATCTACCAATTCTAGCACGGAATTTGAAATGGGGAGTTTGGGTTAACTCAAATCAAGAACCGTCCAAAGGCCCTTGATTCGGAAAGTTTAGCTTTGAAAATTCATGGATCTCTAATTATTTTGGAATTAAGTTTTATCACCATTAATGGGTTCCTTAGAAATAAATCATATGTTACTAACTATAATTATAGATCTAAGATTTCTACAACAACTAATTCCAATATAATTAGAGAAAATGATGCAAAAGAGATATTCAACAAGATTAAAGACTCCCCTTTCATTTTCTATGCCTTCCTTGGTAGATCTTCACATTTGTTCCCAATCAATAAGCTTAGCTTGAAGATTCCATGGTTGAAAGCTTTCCAAAGTGTAGAAACAACATCTTGACTCCAAATCAAAAGTGTATAAATATATTCAACTATAGAAAATGTGAGAGATTACACTTCAACAACACTAAAAATCTATCTAAACACTTTCCAAAGCCTAAATACACCAATGTAAAGTAAATCTAAGCAAAATACATATTTTTCCCCTATTCTCCCTCTCTACCCGCGGCAGAAACCCTAAAAATTAACATATCCCTCTTTTTTCTTCAACTGCTAGGTTGTAGGGCAAATCTACGCTCAACGTTCGAAGTGCGTCCTAAGTCCGTCTGAATGGCATCCGGACGATGGCATAACCGTTCGGACGGTTATTTCACTGTTCGGACGGTCTTCAGATGTAGAATCTTGGCTTTGTATTTCTTCGAACAGAAAAAGACGACTCTGTGATAGCTTAGAACAGGAAAAATGGATTCTAGAATGGCTTTGAACGGGAAATATCGACTTTAAAACTCCGATCTCCGTTGTAGTGTCCGAACGGTAATTCGCCCATCCAAACGGAGCATCCGAACGGTATAGGAGTCCGAACGGTCATTTATCCATCCGATGCACCGTCTGAATTGTGGGACCGTCCGAACAGTCTGTCCGGACGGACTTCTTCTCTTTAGGCCCTTTTTCACCATTTTATCACCAAAAACCTACAATACATGTGAAAAACCACTTTAAGTCAATTTATTGCTAAAAACCTATTATAAAACCCATATAGAGGCTAACAAACACTTAATTAGGGGACAAATATTACACTTTTAGAGTGGAATCACCCACCCGTATCCAAACCGGGTGGTGTATATGCATTGATTACCACCGCATCAATGCCGTGACCTGAAAGGATCATTTTTCCTTATCATTTCTTGATCAAGTGCTAGAGAGAGTATCCGAAAAAGCTTTCTATTGCTTTCTTGATGGCTATTCCGGGTATAATCAGATTGAGATTGCTTTAGAGGATCAATCCATGACCACCTTTACATGTCCTTTTGGTACTTATGCATACCGTCGTATGCCCTTTGGCTTGTGCAATGCACCAACCACATTTCAAAGGTGAATGATGAGTATTTTTAGTGACATGGTGGAGCACATTATAGAAGTGTTCATGGATGATTTCTCAATTTGTGAAGACACCTTTAAGGGATGCCTTGAAAATTTAGGAAAGGTGTTGAAGCGATGTGAGGAGAGTAACCTAGTTCTTAATTGGAAAAAATGTCATTTCATGGTTACTAGCGGAATTGTGTTAGGACATATTGTGTCTTCTAAAGGGATAGAGGTTGATAATACTAAGATTGAATTAATTCAAAAACTACCTCCTCCCACTTGTGTCAAAGATGTGCGATCATTCCTTGGGCATGCCGGTTTCTACCAGCGCTTTATTGAGGGATTTAGTGCAATAGCTAGGCCAATGTGTCAACTCTTGTCCCTTGACGTGCCATTTGAGTGGACCCCATCGTATCAACAAGCCTTTGATATTTTGAAAGGGTCCTTAACTTCCGCCCCAATCTGGTGTGCACCCGATTGGTCACAACCTTTTGAGCTTATGTGCGATGCGAGTGACTACGCTATGGGGGCTGTTTTGGGACAAAGAGTTGATAAGAAGCCTCATGTCATATACTATGCTTCTAAAACCCTCAATGATGCCCAAGTTAACTACACCACAATTGAGAAGGAACTTCTTGCGGTGGTTTTTGCATTGGATAAGTTTCGTTCTTACTTGATAGGGTCTCTAGCCATTATTTACACCGATCATGTGGCCCTTAAATATCTTCTCACAAAACCCGATGCAAAACCCCGCCTCATTCGGTGGATTCTATTGCTCCAAGAATTCCATATAGAAATGCGAGATAAAAAAAGGCTAGAAAACATAGTAGCGGATCACTTATCCCGGCTTCCCCTTGATGGGAGAGTCACCGATTCCACCCCTATCAATGAACATTTTCCGGATGAGCAAATTTTGCATGTGCAATCTTTGGAGAAAGTTCCCCCACCATGGTTTGCAGATATTACTAATTACCTTGTGACCGGTGAGGTTCCAACCCATTGGTCATCCATTGATAGGCGCAAATTTTTTCGAAATGTGCATTATTTTTCTTGGGATGATCCTCACCTCTTCAAATATTGTTCGGATCAAATAATCCGGCATTGTGTGCCTAACCATGAATTTCAACAAGTCATGGAGTTTTGCCACTCCCAAGCTTGTGGAGGACATTTCTCCTCCAAAAAGACCACCGCCAAGATTCTTCAATGCGGCCTTTATTGGCCAACTATGTTTAGGGATGTGCATGCATTTTGTCTTGCATGTGATAGGTGCCAAAGGTTAGGAACTCTCACTAAACGTCACATGATGCCCCTTCAACGCATTATCATTTTGGAGATCTTTGATTGTTGGGCAATCGACTTCATGGGACCTTTTACTAATTCTTTTGGTTACCTTTACATCTTAGTGGCGGTGGATTATGTGTCTAAATGGGTGGAGGCCATTGTCTTTCGGAACAATGACCATCAAGTAGTGGTCCGCTTTTTCAAAGAAAATATTTTCTCAAGATATGGGCTAGCCCAAGCCATTATTAGTGATGGTGGCTCATACTTTTGTAATAAGCCCTTTGCATTTTTGTTGAAAAAGTACGGTGTTGTTCATAAGGTCAGTCTACCTTACCACCCGCAAACCCAAGGGCAAGTGGAGTTAGCTAATAGGGAAATTAAGAGAATCATTGAAAAAACTGTCAACCCTAGTAGGAAGGATTAGTCTCTTAGGCTAACCAATGCATTGTGGGCCTACCGTACGGGCTTTAAGACCGTGCTCGGTGCATCACCATATCGGCTTGTGTATGGGAAAGCTTGGCACCTCCCGGTGGAAATTGAGCATAAGCCCTATTGGGCCATACGGCAATGTAATGAGGATCGTGAGGCCATAGGGGCCCATCGAAAGCTTCAATTGAATGAACTCGATGAACTCCGTAATGATGCCTTTGAAAATGCTAAGATTGCTAAGACGCGCATGAAGAAGTTCCATGACCAACACATTCTTCGCAAATCATTTAACGTTGGTCAAAAGGTTCTACTTTATGACTCACGCCTTCATTTGTTTCCTGGTAAATTACGGAGTAAATGGGTGGGGTCCCTACCTTATTACCAACATTTTCCCCCATGGAGCCATAAAAGTGAAAAATCTCACCAATGGGGCGGCCTTCAAGGTGAATGGCCAAAGGTTGAAGCTTGACTTTAAGACTTTCCAAGGAGAAGTGGAGTGTGTGGATCTTATTGATCCACCACCTTTTGATTGATGATGACCTTTGCTCTAATCTTTAGGAGTATGAGTAGTTTAGATTGATTTTTTTAACTTTCTTTATTTGTTTCTAGTGTTGGTGACTCTCATTTCATTAGGAATAGGATTAGTTTGCAGAGCCATTTAGGCTAGTTTTTAGTATAGTTTGTAGTAGTTTGTTTGTTTTTCATTTTTAGGTCGATTTGGGAGTAGGAGTAAGTTACTTTGTGGGCCTAGCTATTTGTTGTTTGGGGAGAATCAAATAATTTGATTGAGTGCAGGGAATCCCCCAGCTGCATTGTACTTCCTTACATTATCTTTGATGCCTTTACATGTGATCTCTTCGGTGTATAAGAGGGGGGACTTCTGGCCCTTAATCCCTTGCATTCACTCTTCTTATTATTCAGCCCCATTTGCGCATTTATCCCCTTTGTCTTAGCCCTTTCCATGGCTTCCAAAGAACCCTCCAAGGCTAATGAGAAGGCCACCCAAGCCTTGCATTTCGATGAGATGGAGGACTCGGACTACGCCGCATTCTTGCGAGCCTACACGTGTACCTCTTTATCCTGCCTTCCTTCGGATGATGCTGTCACGGTTGCTTGTTTGGTAGCCTCTCGTCTCCTTGACGAGTCGCCCCCCTCTTCTTCCGGCTCAACCAAAAAGGAGGCCGCGGCGTCTTCCGGCTCCACCACTTCCAAGAAGTAGGCTTAAATAACCCACCCGAGTGGTAGTTTGCATTGTAGGTTGTTGTGTCTTGGACTCCTTTTATAGGAGTCCTTTATCTTTCATTTCCATGTTGTTTGAGCCACTCTTGGCTTTGTAATGTTTGATTTCCATCTTTAATGAAATGGTGGGTTGCTTTATCGCCTTCGTGTTGCCTTCGTTCATGTTTTTGTGGCTTCTTATGTTACATTGAGGACAATGCATCGTTCTAGGTGGGGGGTGAGGGTAGATTGCAAGGCATTCTCCCCTGTTCTGACTGTTTTGGGCCCATTTTTAGTTTCTCTCTTTTTGTACAGAGTAGTGCATAGTAGAGCTTATTTTTTCGCATCTGTAGTTTTTTTTTCTTTGTAGTGTACATAAGGTAGTGTTAGCATACGTACGCTGGTATAAGCGTACGTACGCTGGTACCCCATTACGTACGCTGACGTGGTACGTTTTTATTGGTTGGCTCGAGCTTGCATTTTCTGCATGACCGTACGTATGGTGTTTCAGTGCATACGTGCGGTTCCGCTTGCTCTCGCGTGCGTTCGCTAGCTTGCTGGCACCGTATGTACGCACTTAGTAACCGTATGTACGGTGCCCCCCATTTTCTATAAAAACGTAACTCATTTCTATAGCTGAGTCAACTCAGAGCTGACTCACTGAGGGAGAGTGAGGGAGTGTCTGAGAGTATAGCGGAGCCCTGCCGGATTTCAGCTGTAGTCTTCATTGCCCGTGCCCGTCATTAGTCCAGTTTTAGGTATTCCTTTCGAGCCTTATTCTTTTCATTTTCTTTACTTTCCTCAGTAGCTTGTTTTTAGTTTAGTAGTTTAGTTAGATTTTTAGTGTAGATGGCTTCACGGATCAAGAGGGTCAACAGGGTCCCTGTTGCCTTTGATGCATCCTGGTTTGTTGACGGGAAGGCATAGCAGAGATATGATCGGATATTTAGTAAGAGGGGCCCGGTGCAGGAAAGGGCAATGACTCTTGAGCACTTTACAGGTGAGCCCTATCTTTGGAGAGAGACGTTTGAGAGTCGGGGTTGGCTACGATTAGCACAGTATAGTGGTCGACATAAGACGAGTTTGGTCTTCGAGTTGATGGCTAACATCCGAGCACTGTCGGATGTTGCCGGAGATGAGCGTATAGTTTCCACCGTTAGGGGTAAGACCATTACCATTACGCCAGCCACCTTTACAGAGTTCTTCGGTCTAGCCCGAGTCTATGACCCAGCTTTGAGTTGTCCTCAGCAGGGTGAGGTAGAGCATGATGTCATGGTAGCTGAGATTTGTGTGCCTGATACCCAGTGGATTGCTTCTCAGATTGAGAAGAAGTTTCTTGCTCCAAGATATGCACCGATGTTCGTTTTTACCTGCGGGTCGATCTTTCCGCTAGGGCGACGAGGAGAGGTGGGTAGGCGTAGAGGCCAGTTACTCTATGCCCTGGGGATGGGTAGGAGTATTGATCTTCCCAGATATATGTTCAACGCTTTCTAGGAGTCCGCAGCTTCAACGAAGCCGTAGGGGGCGTTACCATTTGCGAGGTTGATGACCGAGCTGATTGCACGTGCCGGAGTAGCAGCCCCAGACGACGATCCTTTAGCTCAGGTGATTGCACCCATTGCCCTGTCCACTCAGAACAGGGCAGCAGGTCAGTTAGCAGGTATTCAGAGGCTGGCCGAGGCACTTGTTCAGGCCCAGCAGAGAGCCCAGCAGCAGCAGCAGGCCCCTGCATAGGGAGAACAAGCTCCAGGAGATCAGCAGCAGCAGCCTCAGATTGAGAGCGAGCCACAGCCAGCCTAGGCGAGTCCTATGTTTCAGGCAGTCGCTCAGATTATTGACCAGCAAAGTTCGCATATTGAGAGGCAGACCGCAGCCATCCAGATGATGCAGCAGTCGGTTGTAGGACTTTAGGTGGCCCATATGGAGCTTAGTCAGAGGTGTGCGGCTCTCGAGACTGCACACACAGCATAGATCACTACGATGCAGACAGCTCTGGGCACTCAGATAGCAGAGCTTTAGGCCTCTCAGTCCAGGTTCCAAGAGGAGGTTCGACAGGAGCAGGCGCGCCAAAGTCAGATGCTGACTGATATTTTGACTAGACTTCAGCAGGATGAGGAGCCCGACTTCCCCGACTTAGCTGTCGGTGCTACAGACCTTACATCTCTAGGGAAGCATGATTTGTAGGATGATGATGAGTTTGGACTTGGGCAGGGCAGAGTTTAGATAGCATTATATGCATAGTATCATTTGTATAACATCTCATGTACATCCCATGTATACATTTGGTTTATTAATGTATTTAAAACTCTGCAACATTTTGATATAGTCCATTTCAGTTTTATATGAGTACATATCTGTTTTGAGCTTACATGATATATTTCTTTCAGTGCATGTCGATCTCTTGTTTAGACAAGTTCTATTTCAGATATGATTTAGTGGATACTTTATCTTTATCTATCGCATGATGGTAAGAGGTTGACGGTATTGTATGACTTCTCTCATTATGTACTTTCCATTGCTAGCATCCATGAGTGGTTTATTGATTGACCTGTATTATTCATAGTGGATGTATTGATACTTCACGTGAGGGACCATAGCATGTTTTATGAGATTCAATTCTGGATTCATGAATGATTAAGGGTTAGTATGAGAGCATGATCATAATACGATGAGCATTGTTATTCTTTGATTTTTATGTGAATGAGATGTGGTTTTGATTACAATATGATGAGATGATTGTCTTTATGAGCATGGATCATATTAGGTAGTGTGCATTGTTGATCTTTACATTCACAACCTAATTGAGTGGAGATCATCACCCGGTGAAAATAGAGCCAATTACGTTATTGGAGAGATTTTGCACTTACTCGAGTATATTTTCATTGGATGCTTGCATTTAAAAATGACTTCATTACCCTTGTCTTTGGCTTATTGGCTGGATGATTGATTTGCATTGGTTGGCACTTACATTCTATTAAGATCTATATACACAACATTTGCTTTGGAAATGATTTGAGGCATTCTTTCGTTATTTTGAGCCACCGAGTCTTATTGTACTTTTTCTCCTCTTTGGCACTACATTGTCACACCCTTTGAGATCCAATTCTATAGTTCATGGGAAAAGGAATACAGATCTACACATAAATTCTTCTAGAAAAAAAAAAGAGAAAAAAAAAGAAAAAAAAGAGAAGAAGAAAGTACATTTGTGAGAAATGTGTAGCAATTGAGAATCAATTCTTCGGAAAAAAAAAAAAAGAAAAGAGAAGAAGAAGGGGGATAAGAATGATTGATAGATGAAGGGAGTTAACACTTTACAAAAGGTGAAAGTGGTGTTGGAAGATTCAAAAGTAGGAAGGAGATGATGTCTTTAAAGAGTACTACATGTTCTTAAAACACACATGCATGAAAATTTCACACCCTTCCTTTCCTTTTATCATACCTTGATCCCCTTTAACCTTCCCTTACAAAGTCCTTAATAATCCGAAGCATGCTTTTCAATAGAGGTCTTGGTGGAATGTAAGACATTACTTGCACAACATGCTTAATTGATATCTATGCCATAAAGCATTCTTTCATGAAGTCATGCCAAGTCGATACACTCACATTATATCGTCTTTCTTAGTTAAGGTTGCTCTTTTGCATGACTTGTACATTTATTCTTATATTAAGAGCAACCAAGTGAGTTCTACTGTGTGATCGATTATTCATTGAGTGTATGCCCGGGGAGTGTTTGGATCGAGGCTTTAAGGATGATGGTGTAAAGTGAGGCAATGTAAACTACTATGTATGATCCTAACACACACACACTCATAAATCTTGTCATACTGTTTTTATAAACTTATCTTGTTTGTATTGGAAGAAAAGATGCATTGTTTTGAGTATATTGACATATTCCCATGCATTTCCCTTATATTATTCTCTATCTAGGATTGTTGATCATAAGCCGATGTTTGTGGGTTTCATCACTGTAAACCCTCACGAGACATCACTCGTCCACTAGTGGTAACCTAGGGGTTCAAAGACTTGATACATATGATAAATGCATCCGGGACTCCCTCAAAAGTGGAGATTATCTTCGTTGTATATATTCTTGTTTTACTTTTCGCATTTTTTGTTAGGGACTAGCAAAAGCTAGGTGGAGGGTGGTGATTACACTCTAAAGAGTGTAATCTAAAGTCCCTAAATAGTTGTTGTTAGTCCAATTAGGTTGTATATATGTTCTATTTTAGCATAATAATTGTTTTAATGAGTGTTTGTGGGTATTTTGCAGGGTTCAGGTGGAAAACGGGCAGAATTGGAGCAAAAATGGCCAAGTTGCCCTTTGACCGTACGTATGGTAGGAGACATCGTATGTACGGTGGTCCAACCGTACGTACAGTGTCCCAACCGTACGTACAGTGTCTTCCACCGTACGTACGCCTGCAGCCCCAGACCCCAACTTTAGAGGACGCGATTCTGCGTAAGCCTTACCATATGTACGATACGCTCACCGTACGTATGGTGAACAGTACCGTACGTATGATACCGACATAATCTGCGTGAATTTTGAAACTTTATCACTCAAAAATGACGCGATTTTTGTATCTATCATCAATTATAGCCTAGATTTTCTGTTAGGATTAGATATAGAGAGAGAAAATGGGTTTATTGTAGTTTTTCCTTGCATTTTCTCGCATTTTCTCACATTTTCTTTGTAAATAAACACTCTTTTCTTCATCAATCAATGAGAAATATTCAATTCTTCATGCTTTCTCCAATGGAATTAAGTAGCTAAACATCTCTTGGATGTAATTGTGGAAATCTACCAAGGATTTGCAAGGGCTTCAATGGAGGTATATGAATTCAAATGATTTATCCTATGTTTTCTTTAATTCTTGCTTCAATTGAGTTGTAGACACATAGAACACTTAGATTCATAATCTAGGTTGGTAATTGCTATGCATAATCTTCTAATTAATATAGGAATTGCACAATTGAGGATTTGATTCTAAGATTCTTACAATGAACCAACAATCTATACTTAATTGAACTTGAATTCAAGCGTTTATGGTTGAAATCCTTTGGGTCAAGGTTCCATAGAGCGAACTTTGACTTTAGTTAAACAAAACTCCATTGAAGACTTTGTAGAGATTTAGTAGATTGAAGCAATTGCATCCAAGCATTTTATTAATTATCTCAAATTTAGCATAATTGCCTTCTATTTTGCTTGTAGTTAGCATATTTGAGTAATTCACAACCTCTCACCATACAAGGATTTTTGGTCTTATTTTTAGTCTAGTTCCAATTTGTTAAGCAATTCACCAATTCATCCCATTTGAGTGATTGTATCGTCCTTTTGCCGCGCCTATATTTGGCTTGATCCTTTGGGAGAACGATACCGGTGCTTACCGGTTTATACTTCAATCGATACCCGTAAACCTTGCGGGAAGCTCAAGTTCAACGTACATTTGAGAGCGAATCAATTATTTCTGGCGCTTATAAGATGCCAAGAATAAAACGCCCAGACAAAAAATTCTGGAAAAATTTCATAAAAAGCCGGGAAGTATTCCGATGCCGCTGTTGTCGACGTTTCAATAAAACCCTGGTAAAAGCACTAAGAATGGATTTACTAGCTTTTTTTAAACTTTTCCCAACATTTTTAGAAGCGCCTGCAAATCCCATTTTTGTAGTAGTGGAGACTGGTCTCAAAGACCCTAGACCATCACTTATCTAATCCCATGCAGTGCGGATGGAGCCATAACCTAATTACAAGCAAAGCTATATTATTTACCTTATGTTGTGAGATCATGAATGACGTCATGGTTGATGTGCCGACTTACAAAAGTCAAAGTTGAATTTGATTGGAACTCTACCTTACCTCCTTAACTTCAAATGACTATAAATATAAGAGCTCAGGGATAGAAAAAAGGTACAACAAAGATTAAGAGAAAATAGAAGAAGCAGAGAGAAAATAGAAGAAAGAGAAGTATAATTAAGTTCTCAAAGCTCATGTTGTATTTCTTTTGGTTTTATATTATCAATAAAGTCTTGGGTGATCCAGAAGATCTAGATCTAATTGTTCCAGAAGAACTAATATGATAAATATTTAACAGTTTCTGAAGAACTATTCACTATATTTTGTGTTGAGTTATTTTATCTGCTTTATATTCTTTTAGTTTTATAACATGTTATCATCATGATACTCTAAGTGCTTTATGTTCTTCCTTACATCAAGAAGGTAATGTATTTTATGTGTAATTTATCTTCATTTTGGATTCTTTATTGTTCACTCAATTCGCATGAATAGTATGAACAGTAGTTCAACTATTGAGATGAATAGTATTTATTTCAAAACTTTGTTACTTCATTTCTCCCAGATCTTGTATTTTTTGCCTATGATATTTATAGATCTGGAATCCATATTTCAATAGCTTTTCATAGACATTTGACTTGATTATATTTTGATGTCTAGATTGAAAGTTATAATGAGTACAAAAATAGTAATATTATATATATATATATATATCGATGAAGCGCATAGTAACAAATACTATGTATTAATAGTATTCTTACAATGTATAAGTTATAATTGATAACTCCTATTTAAGAACAATTGTTTTACTATTTATAAATAGTAATTGCTAATAAATAATATTTAATCAATAGTATGGCAATACTTTTCACAGTTTAGTCGGTTGCCTTTTATCATAATACTTACCTAACATTAATATGTTCGGTAGAAGTTTTACATGATCATTAACCGATGATTGTCAAATTATATTATATGTTTTGCTTTAAATATTTTATATTGAGATCATTCTAGAAGTAACTATTTTAGAAATACAATGAAAGAAATCAAGCATTCCTGTAGAATATTTATTAAGGTTTGCACGTCATTTATTTAATTGTTGTTACTTTATATGGTCGGCTTGCCGATTGTTACTACTTTAATTTATGTTGCTACTATTATTTAACTATGCTTATTATGGCCGCTACCTCTTTTGGTTTACCATTGTGTCATCATTGAATTTTTATAAAAAGAAAAATATGAGTACCAGAAGACCGTAATTTTTCAAAAGCTTATTATAATTAAATACACCTAAAGTTGTAAGGTAATGATTTAATACACTTGAAGTTATAATAACAAGGAGGTAGTACAGTATTGCCAAATAAAAGAATGAGTACAATTTTTATTATTTAAATAAGTCAACAATGAAAATAATGTGGAGAAAATCTTCCTGATAGAGATATGATAGAACAATATATTTACATTTTATGCGTTGAGCGTTCTCCAGAAGTAGCAATATCGAGTGTGTTAATTCAAAAATTTTATTCTAATGGCACATTATGTAAATATAATGCAAGATAAGGGAAAATAGTTAAATAAATTAATTACTATTCATACGTACTATTTACATTACTATTTACGGTACTGTTTATGAGTCCCACACTATTTTGGTTTTGTTTTCCATTTTCTTCCTACGTTTTCATTAGTGTTATATCATATTTCTAAAAAGAATGCAAATTTATAACATGTATCAATCCCTGAAGTGATAAGTAAATGGTATGGATTTGGCGTAGTGTAGCTTACTCAATAGAGTGTTATAATTAGCTGATACATTTGACTAATTTTATATCATTTCCTGAAGTAAATGTAATTTTATTTAATGGTCATGGACATTTTCACAGATGTGATTGCATTGTAATAATCTTTGAAATTATGGAGATACCCTGGAGTTTGTAAATGCCACCAGAAGTGGAATAATGTAAGCAAAATAAAATAGAAAAAGATTTGCTGAATAACCCCCTTAAGAATTACGAATATGTTTTATTAGTTACGTAGCTATAGTACGATGATTAAATATTCAATAGACTTCTATGATAGATATATTTTAACAATGAAACATTATATATATTTTGCATATGAAGGTATGGATCATACCAATACTTTAATTATTACAAATATGAATGGAGAAGATATGTGTCTAGCAGACATTCCTAGAATGCACACAATTATTTGATATGTCGTAAACTTAACATTAGTTGAAATTAATGTTAAAACAATATAAGGCATTACAAAATTAATTGAAAATTCCAAACGAGCTAAGCTCTAGAATAGTTATACTCTAAAAGAGCTAACAAAATGTGGTCAAGAGGAACAAAACTCTATATTGATGATGCATTCTATTCTACTAGAAGTATAAAAAATTTGCTCAAATCTTACAGATATTTTTACTTTATTTTCATCATTTTTATACTAGGAGCATATGATGAAAAAGAATATAGCAATTAAGGTAATAAAAAATATCTTTCTTTACACTTCTCTTTTCATGCTAGAAGCATGTAATAGAGAAACTTCTTACTTTTCTTCTGGGTTATATTATATTAGGGATCACCTGCAATGATAAACCATAAGTTTTTCGACTCAAAAGATTTTTGTATTGTGAAATCACCTGAAGTGATACAATAGAAGCATTTATGGATTACCTGCAATGAAAGCTGCTAAAGTAATGCACCAGAAGTAATTTGACCCCAAAAGAATTTTATATTTTGGAATGATCGTCTTGGTTACCCGAGATCAACAATGATACGTCTAATAATTGATAATTTTCATGGACATCCCCTAAAGAATTAGAAGATTCTTTTTGCCAAACAATTATTTGTTTACTCGGTAAGACTAATATATTTATATATATAGAATGGCTATATCTTTATTTACTGTTAACTCTCATATTTTACAGATAGTCGTTTTGTTGAGTTAGTTTTCCTACCATTAGGAGGAGATAAGACGTAACGTGAGATTAATTGGAATGCTGTGAAACTGTCTCATCTTGATTCTCAGACAAGTCGATGTGAATCTGAAGTTCACAAAGGAATTATGTACTTATATATGATTACAAATCAATTGCCTGAAATATTTATCCACACAAAGACGATAATCAAATCATATCGATACCAATTGTTAATGCTATCACACATATTAATGTCCCTATATGACAATATGTTGATATCCAAATAGAATCGTCTGTTAATATAATAGCACAAGATTTCAAAACGCTTGAAGCGTGAAAGGCCTATCGGTGCAATAGTCAAACTCTTAGAAAGCGAAAAGCACAACAAAATGAGCAAATTGGCGTTCCTAAAGAAACCATAATTTCTACATTTCCTGAAGAATGAACTTTTGAAGAACAATTTCCTAAAAAGATGGGAAATTATTTTTATAATTCCTAAAAAAGAAAATGAACCATCAGAAGAGGAATCTCCATCATCTAAATTTTCTAAAAAAAACTCCTGTAAAAGAATTTCCAAAAGTGAAACTTCCTGAAGAGGTATCCCCTGCAGAGTAAATGGTACGTGAAAATGATGAGATCTCAATGAATAATAATGTGAATATAGGAGAACGATAGAATAGAAATGATATTGTTGTCAACTACATATGTCTATTTAAATACAATTACTAAAAGTAATGAAAAGACTAAATCACAGACAGTCGATAAATGTCGATAATATGATTGATCAAAATGAAAAGAAATTACTGAGTTAGAATTAAACTCATTAGCATAATGTAAAGTATTCGAACTTGTAGTTCAAACACCAGAAGATGTCGGACCTATAGTCCAAACACCAAAAGATGAAAATATCGGACCTGTAGTCTAAACACCAGCAGATGTTGGACTTATAGTCTAAATACCAGAAGTTGTAAGTATTCGAACTAGTAGTCTACCCACCTGAAGATGTAAAACTTGTTAGATACAAATGGGTAATTGGGCAATAAGAAAATGGAATAGTATGATATAAATTATGATTCGTACCAGAAGATTTTTCACAGACTTTGTATGGATTATAATGAGAAATTCTATCCTATAAGGATGCAATTACATTCATATTATTGATTAGTTTGTCAATCTCAGAAGGACTGAATATGCTTCTAATGAATGTATAATTGTCTATTTATATGGTGGATTAGGTAATGATATATATATATATAAATTCTTGAAGAATTTAAAAAATGATTGAAACAAATACCTTGAAAGTTATATTCTATTAAACTTCAAAGATATGAAGGAATGATATGTAAACAATACAAAGTGTCCATGCAATTTTATTAGAATTAGAATTTATTATCATTGCAATATATGTCGATACGTTTGGATATTATTGGTACTCTTAAAGAGATTACAAAAGCTATTAGTTATTTAAATAATAACTTTGAACTTAAATACTTTAGGAGAACAAATTATTGTCTTGTCATGCAAATTGAGCATTTTTATTCATCAGTCGACATATACAGAAAAATGTTATATTGATAAAACACATCCATGAAATTCTCCAATGGATGTCTAATCACTTGATGTACAGAAAGATAGATCTTTTTCGTCCTTGAGAAGATGATGAAGAACTTCTTGATCCTGAATTATCATATCTTAGTGCAATAGGTGCTCTTATGTATCTTGCAAATGGTATAAGACCTGATATAGCATTCTATGTCAACCTATTGGCAAGATATAGTTATGCACCAACTCAATAATATAGGAAAGGAATTAAGCATGTACTACGTTACCTACAAGGGACAACTGATATGGGCTTATTCTATTCAAAGAAGCCACAACCTGAATTAATTGGCTATGCGGACGCTGGCTATCTTTCTGATCCACATAAAGCTCAGTTTCAAACTAGGTATGTGTTTATTTATGGTAATACTGTTATATCTTGGCGATTGGTAAAGCAGACATTAACTATAACTTTTTCAAATAATTATGAGATAATTGCAATTCATGAAGCAAGCCGAGAGTGCATCTAACTAAGATCCATGATTCAATATATTCAACATGTTCAAGAAAATTGCGGATCATCTACAATTAAAGATACTTCGACGATATTATATGAAGATAATGATTGTACAGATTACAGAATGCTATATCAAAAGGTGACGGAACAAAGCATATTTTGTCAAAATTCTTTTATATGCATAAGCTCCAGAAGAGCGGTAATATCATTGTCCAGTAGACATGTTCAAGTAACAATTTGACGAACTTATTTACTAAAACACTACCAACTGAGAAGTTCGAGAAACTATCAAATTCATACTAGAAGTATGAATGAGGGAGAGTCGCGTACTATACTCTTTTCCCTTCGCCAACGGTTTTTCTCATAGGGTTTTTCTCAGCAAGGTTTTAACAGGGCAGTTTTAATGTACCCATACTCAGTTATGTTACACAATATCACTGTACGCTTTTTCCTTCGTTAAGATTTTTTTCCACTGG
>CM065386.1:18132500-18350000 GCA_033060915.1 Euryodendron excelsum
CATTTACTTTAGACCATCAAATTTAGACTATTAAATTCTGACAGTAGGTGACTACCTTTTTTAAATAAGTATTGAATTCTTTTAAAGCCAACAAGCTATTGAAAACACTATTTTCGCCCAAGAAAAAATGTTATAAATATGTTCCGGAGAGAGAAGAGAGAGAAATATCCAGATTTAATCTCTAAGGACCAAAACATAGCAAGATAAGCGCAAGTCACAAGCGGGTTTGGTTTTGCTTACAAAATATATTTATGCTTTCAAATTAGAAACAAAAAATGATACAAAAAATTCCTTGATGAACTATTTCTGAAACTGTTTTTAATTATTTTAATTTTTAAAAATTAATTTTATTTCTTTATAAAAATAATGGTATTTTCAAGCTTCTTATTTTTTTTGTTTTTCAAAAACATAAAAATCAAAAACAAATTTTTTGAAAATGATACCAAATTCTGGTTTTTAACAAGAGGCTAAAAAAGTGGGTTTTTTCTTTTAATCATGTTGCCTTTAAAATTGTAGTTTAGGCTATCTAAAGTAGCAAAGCGGATATTAGCGGCCGGTGGGGGTCTCTTTCAATGATGACATACATGTAGCATTATGATTTATATTGCTTATTCCTTTCGCAGAAATAATGGTAAATTTTTTTTCAAGGAGAAGTATTATATTTGTACAATTTGAGCTTAGTTATTATAGTTCGATTTCATCTTTCTGTTGCTGCGCTCGATTTTGATAAATAATAATAATTAAAAAAAGGTACTAACCTAATGACAACTCCAGTTAATTGAATAAAAATGGTGTATATTTGAGGGAATTGGAGAAGATTTAAGCAAAAAAAAATTCTGCAATTAGAATCTTTCTTTAGTGCCTACATCGAACAGTGTCTAGTTTTGACTAGCTACAGTCAAAATAAACCCTTTCTAGTGAACATTACGATCTGGATACTTTGTTCGTATATTTTTTCTTTTTTCTTTCACATTATAACTTAAAATAATACAAAGGAGGTGCATTACTCAAACTTAATGCTAACTTAAAATCTTTCTTAAGGTTTGATCGTATGAATCAATGCAACATACCATCTTGATGGACGAGAGTTAAAAACTTATTTTTGTTTTAAAATTTAGTTGGTTCCATCATTAGAGAAAAAAAAATGAAAGAAAGAAACATCATAGCTTTGAAGCAAAGCACATCATCAAATTCCATGCCATTAATTATTTAATCTGCTTGTCTTATCAAAGTAATTACACTTTAAAAAGTGTAATATCAATCCCTTAATTAGTAGATTGTTAGCTCAAGTTTAGATATTAGACTATTATTTTATCCTTGAATTATTTTAAATATGTCTTTTTGATCTAATTGTAGGGAATTGAGTTTAATTATAGAAGAAATGGCCAAAAAGTGCATCACTAAGCGATCACCGAGCGCTTGGCCGAGTGATCGCCTAATCCACTGAGCGCTAACTTCAAAGAGCTGATTTCACCAAGTGAATCAGGAGTGGTGGTCGAGCGCTCGGCCGAGCGATCGGTTAGCGCTCGCTTGATGGATCTCTCTTTTTGTCCAATGTATAAAATGTTGTTTTAGACTTTTTTGAGGTTATCTCTCATTTTTGTACTTAGATAGCTTAGATATTTTGTATTAACAGTAGATTTAGAGAGAGAAATTCTATTTTACTTTACTTTCTTACACTTTCTTTCTTTTTTTTTTTTTTTTTTTTTTGCAACCAAATACTTATTTTCTCTCAATTTAATGCAAGATTTTCATTTTTTTCATACTTTATATCATGGAATCAAGTAATTAAACTCATTCTTGAATGCAATTGTAAAGATTGTGAAAATGAATCAAGGATCTTCATGTATTTCAATAGAGGTATATGAATTTCAATGAATTATCTTATGATTTTTCTAATTCTACATAATTGAGTTATAGATCTAATAGAAAACTTAGATTCATAATCTCATTTGGTAACTCCTATGCACAATTTAATAATTGGTATAAGAATTGCATAAATCTACTATTTGAATCTATGATCCTATCAATTGAACACTAATTTACACTAAATTAAGCATGAATTTAAGGTCTTATAGTCTAAATCTTTTGAATTAAGAATTCATGGAGTGATCTTTAATTTGAGTCATAAATTCTGCAATTGAGATTTTTGTTGAACTTGAATGATTGAATCAATTATGTCCAAGCCTCTTTTAATTGTCTCTAAATTTTATTTGCTTAGCTTTAATTACTTGCTTAGTTGTTAATTGCTTTCAATTGCATTTCATTAGAAGCTTAACAAACAATTCTCAAACACCTAAATATTTTTGGTTTACTTTCGGTTCAATTCCATTTCATTTGCAATTCAATTTAAGATATTTTAGTATGAGTTGAGTACTATAGCTTATATTTGGCTTGAGCCTAGAGAAAAATCGACTTCGATACTCACTAAATTTATACTTCAATCGTGACACCCGTTCTCTTGTGGGAGTTTAAAATACAACTACCTTTGTAAGCGATTCACAAAGCAAAACTGTGCATTGTCTCTTTCCACGAAAGGTGTTCTCTGATTTTTCAATTTTTGCTCCAAGTCACTCGGCAACCACCATGACTGGTTGCACTGTAGAAATAGTGTCGATAGTATCTACTAGATTGTGTGTATATAAATATGCATATTGTTAAAGTATAATAATTAAGTTACCCCTCTCTAACACTTTAATGTTGTGTTTAAAATTCAAATTTATTAAGGAAAAAGCAAATGAAAGGAAAATATAAAAAAAAAATGAACAAAAGTTTTAGATGAGATGACATTTTACTTTTTTTTTTTCCTTTTCACCTTATTCACTTTTTCCTCATATTTTACTTTTTTTTTTATTTTCTATCACCAAATCATTAATCCAAACAATGCATAAGTTTTAGATGAGATGACATAAACAATTTAATTTGATTTCAAAACAGATCTACTGGCCTTTGTAAGTGAGAGTATATATATATATATTTGCAATCAGTAGGAGGCTAACCCTACTCCTACAGAGATAAGGGTGACAGGCGTCGCTAAGCAATAAATGAAGCAAGAGTCAGCACCATAATACGCACTCTATCCCATGGCAAGAATGAACTTAAAACCTCTTAAGGAGGAAGCAAATTTTCACCCACTTGGCTATCCCCAACGAATTTAAGCGGGAGTAGCAAATTCTCACTCACTGGGCTATCCCCAACGAGTTTAAGTGGGAGTATATTAAGTGACATATTGATAATTTTAGGGTCACATGGATCTTCAATCACTCTTATCTATCAACCTTAATTCCAAAATACAAGTTCTGCTCTTTATCTCCATTAAAGCTTCTATTTCCCATGCTCATTGGACCTAACATCAAATTGCAATATCATCTGATGTATACATATACATATATATGTTTTAAATATTTCTTTTTTTTAGAACTAAAACTTTGAACTGCCAATATTAATGTGGAGAAACCTTAGTTGTTAAGAATGGGCCCCTTCAAAGTTTCAAATATTTGGCTAGTTAGTCTTGCAGAAAAGAATCAAAACAAACATGTTTCTAATGAAAAGAAAGATTCTTCCTAGCAATGTAAGCTTATTGTGTGCTTTCTGCACTTTCAACTTGGAAAATTCTAATTATCGTTTGATTAGCTGTAAATTTGTATGGAAGGTGTAGTGTAGTATTCTAGAATGGTGGAGTCTAGAATGGGTATGTTTCCCTTCAATCGTCCTTCTCAGTAGATGGTGGATGCGTAAAAAACAGAGAAAGTTTGGGAAAGTTATCTAGAACGCTTTATTTGTAGCCATCTTATGGAATCTATGGAAAGAAAGAAATGATGCTATCTTCACTAGAAAGCCTGCAAGATGGGAGGATATTGTGGATAATATGAAAACTTAGGTGTTAAGTTGGATTTAAACAAAGTTGAAGATTGGAAGCTGCACCGCCTCTGATTTCTTCCTCTCAATTAGTGGTGTAAAATGTTTCGACCCCTCCCTTTTGGTATTGTAGGTAGTAAGATGCATTTGGGTGTTTTTGTATCAAGTTGATTTTTATTCAACCTTTTCTGTTTTGAGTTGGTTTGCTCTAGGCAGCCTTTCAGGCTGTATGACTCTCTTTTCTCATTGTATTTCTTCATCTCTTTAATATACCTTATTTGGCTATTCAGAAAAAAAAAAAAAAAAAAATCTCCCAAGGACCCAAAGAAACTCTCCATCTTGTTAATGACCAAAATTCTTATTTACTTGGCCAAAAGAAAAAAAAAATAAATAAATAAATAATACAAGAAGATATATAATTAATGGAACTAACTGAGTAAGTGCAGGAATTTATTCATCTTGCAGCATTAAACAAATTAATGAAAATCTTACTACAGAAAAATAAACAATATATTGAGTAAATAGGTATCACTGTACCACTAATTTATTCCTACATGTGTATGAACAAGTTCTTTCCAAAAACTAAACTGCACAAACAAACATCAACAAATCCAAAAAAAATTTCTTTGAGCCAACCCTATGAACGGAAAAAAAATGTTTCATGACAGGGATTTTCAGACAAAACCCATATTAATGATATGGCAAAGGTGTTCTTGATTTAAAAAAACATAGTGATAGTCCTTGGTTTTGAAGTCATAAGATTGCCATCACTTGTTAACAAGATCTTTGCAAGAGAATGACATCACTTGTTAATAATTACTCTTATACAATATATCACTTCTCTGAATAGTAGAGACGACTTCACGTCTGAATTCCGGACCATGAAAAGGTACATGTGTGCAGGTAAAATATTTAGTATTCCAAGGTACATATGACACAAAATGTTATTAATTTTCTGCCATGGCCAAATTAGAAAGGTCAAAATTGTGGTCGAATAATATTCTTAACAAGTACCTGTGTGTAATATATGAATAAAAGGTAGTCATTCTGGTTATTTTTATCTGATCAGTCATGGTGGTTGTGGTTAACCAAATAATGGAAGTGACAGAAGACACTGAGCAGAAAGAGGCTTGAAACAATGTAGATCAAACGAAATGATAACCTTTGTAAATTGTTTAGTGCTTTTGTAGGGGTTTAGCCTTGGGATCAATTAAATGGATGACAAGGCTTTAAACATCATTATAAAATGTAAAAAAATGTGTTTATATATATATGGAAGGCATGTATATTGAAACAGTAATACCAATTTGCTGGGCTGTTGGCGTGGATCCACGGGATGGAGGATGTTAAGAGTAGTTTAGTTGAGGAACCAATGCCACAATTAGGTTAAACCGCATGGGTGGATGGGTTCTTAATTAACATTGTTAAGTTTTGACCTTATGATTAATTCAATTTCGCATTTTCCATGCAAGAGCACCTCCAAAGTCTGGTTCCTTAATTTGAAAGGGAGAGTAAGTAAGGGTACAATCAACTGCCGAATAATTGTCCTTAATTATCTCAATTACTTTAGAAGTGGATCTCAAGCCTTTGTTTTGTTAGACTCAATTTTATGAATCAACTTAATTACGTGAATTGTTTTAACCATTTCGTTTTGAACTTTTTTCCCCTTGTTATCTTCAAATGTTTTTTTTCTTTTTTTTTTTTTTTTTTTTTTTTTTCTTTTTTTTACTTTTGATGTGGGAAAAGTGAAAGGAGAATGTTATCCTTGTAATTTTGACTAAATTAGCCACCATTCAGTGTATTTGACCAGCTTTAATCAATCACCTATATGTGAGGTTTCTTTCATTTTCTTTTCTTTTTTTTTTCTCTGTTTTGTTTTTGTCCTTCTATTTCTTAATGATAATTAAATTGCATTCTCTTAATATTAATAGGCTGCTACTCTAGGTTCGCTTCGCTTCTTCAAGCTCCGTCCCTTATTGAAAAAGAAAGCGCTAACGCGCCTTATATTATGTTAAGCAAATTACAGTAATACTCCATGTAGTTTCAACTTAGTTGTATTTTGGTCCTTGATCTTTCAATTGCAACAAATTTGTCATTTAATTTTAAAAAAAAATCTGCATAATTGATCCAATTTGGGATGACTGTCTCAGAAACAAACAGAAAAAATGCACATGCATTCTGGGTGATGATTTTTCAAGGCAAAATGATAAAACTACTATCTCTATCTCGTATTAGATATCAAAATACAGTAATGGTCCTTGGAGTTTCACCTTAATTTTATTTTAGTTCATGTTATTTTAATTGCAACAAATTTATCCTTCAAATTAAAAAAATCTGCGCAATTGGTCTAATTTGTCTTAGAAACAGACGAAAAGAGTACACGTGTAATCCTTGTGATGTTTTTCCAAGAAAAATGATAAAACTACCCATTTCTCGTCCTAACCCAATTTATCACCTTGCATAATATTGTAACATTACACAAATTAGGACAAGAAAATTAGTAATTTTTGTAAAGATAGCAACTGATGATCACTGTGAGCAATTGGTTACTGATAGGGATGTAATAGATATAGTGGGATGGGTTAATATGAGCAAAATAATTGAACTATGTCCAGAATATAATCAAGATAGATATGGTGGGATGGGTTAATATGAGCAGAGTAATTGAACTATATCTAAAACATAATCAATATATTATTGGTGCCTCATAGTGGTCGTCAGTGGTTGTCTTTACAAAACTCTTAATTTTTTTACTCTAAGTTTTGTACCGTTACAGTGTTATACGAATAGAGTAGACTGGGTTAAGGAGGGAAGTGGTAGTTTTTCCATTTTGTCCTGAAAAAACATAACAAGGATTGCATGTGCAATCTTTTTCGTTAATTTTTTAGATGAATTGGACCGATTGCACGAGTTTTTTTTATAAATTAAAGGGCAAATTTGTTACAATTGAAACAATACAGACCAAAATGAAACTAAGGTGAAACTTCAGGGACCATTATTGTAGTTTGATAACGAGATAGAGATAATAGTTTTATCATTTTATCTTTAAAAAACATCACACGGATTGCACGTTCATTTTTTTGTCTGTTTCTAAGACGGCCATCCTAAATTGGACTGATTGTGCATATTTTTTTTAAATTGAAGGATAAATTTATTACAATTGAAATAATATAGATCAAAATAAAATTAAGATAAAACTACAGGGACCATTATTGTAATTTTTCCTATTATTTTTGTTTATTTATGTTTCCTTTGCTTAATTTCGTTTTGTCCTCCCCAGATATCTTCAAGGAATTAAGAAAATTCAACTTGTAGTCTCTCCTTCTCAAGTGAGTTCAACCTAGCACAGGAACCCATACCTGTATTTTATAGTTTATATATAACAAATTTATTGATTCCATTTTTGTTTTGCAATGCCACGTTGACTCATTCAGGCTAGACTACTAAAAAAAAGGGTATTTGCGATGCACTTTTTTTGCCACTGTTTAACGCTGTCGCAAATACAGTTATTTGCGACGGCATTGTTGCCGTCGAAAAAAGTACTTATTGGTGACGACCCATTTGCGACGGTATTCAATCCCGTTGCTAAAACTAAATTGAAACAACGTTGTTCTGCAAATCAAATGCGAACCCCCTTTATGAGACGCTACATACGCGACGGCAACGATGGCAACGCAAAAGTTGCTACAAAATGACGTCGTTTGGAGTGTAAACGACGTAGCTTTAATTCCCAAATTTATTTCCCCCCTTTCCCCTTTATTAGGCTATGTATCCTCGCCGAAACACATCTCGATCTCTCTCTGGTTCTCTCGTCGTAACCCATCTCTGATCTGGTAAGCTTCAATCTCGCTCTGGTTCTCTCGCTCTCTCTGGTTCCGTTGCTCTCTCTAGTTCTCTCTCTCACTATCTGATTCTCTCTCTCACCAACTCCATTGTAGGCATCGAACGGATCCCTCGTCGACCTAAAATCCCTCAAAGGCTTTGGACATCCTCACCGACCCATCTTTGATCTGGCTTCGGACTTCCTGTTCAGCCCTAACCCATCGCTGATTTGGTAAGATTCGATCTCTTTCTCTATTTCTCTCTCTCTTTGGTTCTCTCTCTCACCGTCTGGTTCTCTGTCTCACCACAAACATGTCCAAAGATTTGAGGATTCAATGAATTTGGCACCTAGCAAGAACCGCCACAGCACTTGACATGCATATCCTAGTCCATAAATGTTGTTTACTAGAAACAGTTTATAATAATGTACGAAATAGTATGCGGAACAAACGTTGTTATATCTCAACTGCATTATGGTTGGGTGGCAATGCATTTAAAGAGGTGGATTTAGGGTGATAGCAATCGTAAGATGTGGTTAATATGTGTATATATGTTTGTGTGTATGTGTGTGTGCGTTTTTGGTAAGTAAGATTATGGTATATACAGAAGGAGCTGATTCAATGGGTTGCCTTCCCTTATATGATAACAATCTAGCGGACCAACTCTTTATTCTCCTCAGGATTTTCTATGTAATGCCTTTAAATCATGATTTAAGTCTTGTTGAAAAAGAGGAACCCCAAGGTGTCATACTGGTAGCTTCCCTTCAAGAATGATTAGAATTCTGCATAATTTATCTTTTAGTTCAATAGCAACCGCAGCAAAGTATATATGCTCTTTTTTGTAAATTGGGCTTCAAACCAGTAAGTTGAGCCAGTACGTTTTTCAAGTTCTTCCATCATTTACGTGGTAACCGAAAAGGACCTATGGCAGACCCACACATGATAAAATTATAAGGAGAATATTGTAGATATTTTCTTACAATAAACAACAGATGAACAGATGAAACATACTTTGTAAGGAGGCTCTACGGAATTAACAAGGAATAGGTTATAGCAGATGAAAGTGCTATGTTATGGAACCAAGCCTTATTTTTTTTTAACTAAGTAAAAAAGAGTTTAAAGTATATGGATGGCCCTAAGCAATTTATAGTTGTGCTCAGTAAGGGCAGATTGAAATATTTAGTGTACATTGATGTGATCCATGACATTCTTCACAGCTAGATAGCTTTTCATTAGGTGTGTAGGATGTGAGTTGCCATTCACAATTAATGGTTCCAAACCATCTCAGGAGCAGCAACATTTGAAGAAATGGGTTCTTGTAGCTGTGATGGTGCAACTATTAGTTTGGTTTAGAATAAACTTCTGGATGCTGCATAGCTATGGAGTTTTAATCACACACTGGCATCTGGTTAGTTCGAGTAGACATGACATTGAACTGTTGGATGCCAATCCAAACTAATGATTGGCTTTACATATATTTTTAGTGAGCTTATCTCCTATCTTATTTTTCCATGTACATCTCCTGTGAATTTGAGGAGAATCTGTTGTGGAAATTATGTTTAGGTGGTGGTAAAGTCACGTCCCTGATTCCGTGCCCCTCCTGCCCAGGGGAGTGTGCGGTAAGGTCATTTTTCAGAAAATTATTAGGTTGTAACTACTGAAGTTTTGATATTTTTTGTGTGGCCCTGTCAATCAGTGATTAAAATTTTTTTCCCGCCCTTTGAAGTTCTAGATGCACTTGCGCTGAAACATATGTTCTTTAACTTTTTTTTCTTAGTGTACTCTGTTCCCAGTCCACTCCTTTCATAAATGTCTACCAAATTTTGTCTTAGAATTCAATTTCAAGGAAAATTTAAATGACATTAGGTTGGATGGTACAATTTCTTATTTTGTTTTTCTCCCCATGACTTCAATATCTTTCTTTTGCTTTTCTTTTTTTTCTTGTTGTTCTTTTTTTTGTTTATTTTTTCAAGAAAGGATATACCCTTAATCAACCAGTTCAATTGTATGCCTTTCTTCAGGCTTTAATTGTAACTAAATATAACTCTCAACCTTTCTCCTTTGGAATTTAAAATTGATTTGACAAGCCAATGGCTCCCAACTTCAAGAATTAAAGGAAAGAAAAAGTAGGAAAACTGGTTTCAGCCTTAGCATGATGTATTGCTCTTAGAAACGGGAATATGTTAACCTTTGCGAAAGTGGAGGTGCATGACTCTCTCTGCTAGTGTTTGGTACTTCTCGATGCCTCAAGAAGAGAGGAACCAGAGTATATTAAATTCTTTTGGTTCTATTTGCAACAGTGTCACTATGTTTGTTTTGCTCTGGGCATTAGATAATATGAATTTAAAGGAATGTTTTTCTTGTGATTTTTAGAAACTGGATTGGTTTGGTTTGGTTTTCTTTACTGGTTATGGCAATCTGTTTCCCCTTACTTCTAGTCCTTTATTGTTTCCTTGTTCTTTTGCCCAGTAGATTTCGTCTGTCTTGCTCACTATCAGATTTAATTCCAAACAATTATTGAGAAGTTCTTATGATAATTTAGTATTCCAATGTAGCTACCTTCATCATGAATGATGTGGCATGATCTGTATCTAGTGAAGTCTAAGATGCTAATTACGAAGCCTTGAATAGTGCAGTCGAGAAGCACCATTTATATCCTTCTGTTCCTTCTTTGACACATTATGAGGAGACAGTCTTTCCTGTAATAAAGAAAAAAGTGGTGGGTTGCATGCTTATGGAAGAGGAAGTGAATGACAAATTGAATGCACTGACAGATCAAAGCTCTGTATCAGGTTGAACACTCTTCAAGTGAGTGTCATTTCCTTTGGTATTGTCACCACTTGATCATGAAAATTTTTTGCATAAGTTTTTGGTCCATCCATAGTATGCTTACAATTGTTCAATGAATGATAGATTTTTTCTAACATTTTTTAAGTTAGTGTTAGGGTCAGTTCTGCTTGTTTGTTCAAAACAGATAAACGTGAATATGGAATTTTTTTTTTTTTTGGGATGAATGAAACCTGAGGGAGATTTTAATTAGCCAAATAAGAAATCATACGGAATTGTTAGGGTCAGTTCTGCTTGTTTGTTCATACCATTGACATATATTGATTGGCCACATGTGCCCTTAAATTTGATTAATCAGATTTGGCAAGATGTAAAGGTAAAAATTGTCCTTATGGCATAAATCCAAATCACTGGAAAGAGCTCGTAGATTATTGGAGGACTGAGGAGGCACAAGTTTAAGTGAATTATAGTCATTTGCATTAATATATATGTTTGCTGTCGTATGCTAATTATGTCACTCATTTATAGGCAACCGCACATCAGAAGTCACTTAATAGGGAGCTTTGTGGCCCACCTCATACAACTGGGAAGACACACTTCTCCGCAATACGTCATGAGGTACATATGTAACAAAAATTAAGGTATTATTGCTATCATATGCTAAACTAAAAAATACAGCATTGTTCCAAGCCAACCCATTAACAAGCTAGATCATCAGCCACCAGCAACCTGATTTGGGAGAATCAGTTTGTGGGGTGACCTCTCAAGATTTGACAGCTTGTTCTAGGAAGAATAGACTTTTCTAACAAGGAAATTTCATATCAAAATTTAGAACTATTAATATTAGAATGAGTGTATCCAATAAGTATTTATATCATCAACATGCATCATTGTAAGTTGCAAAAACAACTGTTATAGTTGTTAATGATCATTCTCATGTGTTTTTCAACCTAGCTTCCTGTATGTGTGTACTAGCTGAATATATATATATATATATTTTTTTTTTTTTGCAATGTCAATGTATAAGTGATTGTCATGATAAGTGGTTTCCTCTGCTAATACACATAGAGACAGAGAGAGAGAGAGAGAGAGTACCAAGCAAAATAATATCACTTGATCACATGAGTGATTAAAACATCAATGCCTTGACAACCTATGAAGAGTACAAAGAAAATGAAACTTGTCATAATACATGCAAATTGCTCAAAGAGCATGTTACTGGCTGTTGAGGTTGTCAGGATAAATTTTAAAAAAAAAAAAAAAACTTAATATCCCTTGTTAGATGTAGACTTGCAATAGTCTATTACTAAATACCTTAATTAGATGGCCTTTTTATAAGAATATTTGGTAAAAATTGTCTCTCTTTTTCTTGCACTTTTTAAAAAAAACAAGTTTTTTTGAAGTCGTTTGGATGCTAAAAGCCCCAAACGGACTCGGACGTCCATCAAACTTGACACGTAGCAATGTCTAGGCACGAGTAACGTGTGGGAATAAACAGTATGGTAGCCGGACTTTTGGGGTGAGAGTTCTACCATTTTTCCTTTCTTTTTCCTTCACTTTTTAAAAAAAACAAGTTTTTTTCGAGCCCCTTGGGTGCTAAAACTCCCAAACGGACTCGGATGTCCGTCAAACTTGACACATAGCAATGTGTAGGCACGAGTGACATGTGGGAACAAACAGCATGGTCGTCGAACTCCCGGGGGAGAGTTGTACCATTTTTTATCTATCTTTTTCTTGCACTTTTTCAAAAAAACAAGCTTTTTCAAGCCGTTTGGGTGCTAAAACCCCCAAACGGACTGGGACGTCCATCAAACTTGACACGTAGCAACGTCTAGGCACGAGTGACGTGTGGGAACAAGTGGCATGGTCGCCGGACTTTCGAGGTGAGACTTGTACCATTTTTCTTTTCTTTTTCCTTCACTTTTTTAAAAAAACAAGTTTTTTCGAGCCGCTTGGGTGTTAAAACTGCCAAACGGAAACTTTACATGTAGCAATGTCTAGGCACGAGTAACGTATGAAAATAAACGACGCGGTCGCCGGACTCCCGAGGTGAGAGTTGTACCATTTTTCTTCTCTTTTTTCCTTCACTTTTTTAAAAAAACACGTTTTTTTGGAGCTGTTTGTGAGTTGCAAGACTATTTATTTTATTACTTGTATTATATATTCATTTTTCATTTTGTTTTGTTTAAAATTGTACTTATTATTTATTTCAATAAGCCTACATATTTATATGCATATTGTTTAATTATCTTTTCTTTTGTTCATTATTATGTCTAATATTTGTATTTTTTTGTTTTCAGGTTATTCGCAAGGAATAGGTCGATGACTTATTTTGCAAGAGATTACAAACTCTATTTTCTTGTATGAATGTTTGATATTTTGTGACAAACTATATGTTTTATTTTTGTTGTACGAATTTTAATAAAAGACAATGTTTGTTTGGATAAATGAGCGTTAAAAGATGTATAAATTAATTTTGTTTAGTATTTTTATAAGTACTTGATTTTTGAATGAATGCGTGTATTTCATTATTTGAATTATGTTGATTGTACATTTTATCAAATCAAATAAGAATTTACAAAAACAATTTATAATATAAATGGGAAGCTCATTTTTTCAAAAATAAAGGTATTAGCGATGGTTTAACCGTCGCTAAAGTGTCAACCGTCGCTAAAGTGTAAAAGGGCATCATGAAGGATTGGCCGTTCATATTCATTTGCGACGGTGAAAGCCGTCGCAAAAAGTACTCTTAAATTGTTGTTGTCAATATTATTAGTGACGGTTATCCCGACACAAATATTTTTTTTGTGACGGCTCATTAACCGTCGCAACAGAATCGTTGCCTGCGAATAGTATTTGCAATGGGATGTTCATCGTCGCACAGCCGTCGCTAAAAGTATTTGCGACGCTGGCAATTTCGTCGTCGAAAATGCCATTGCAGCCCCGTCCCAAATAAATATTTGCGACGGCATCATTAGTATTTGTGACAGTCTTGAGCCGCCGCAAAAAGCGTTTTTTCTAGTAGTGCTAGCTGGGCCAAATGGAAGCATAGAAAAAACCAAATAAAACAACAAACAAGAGGAAACACGACAGAAGGGGTGCAACCACGGTCTAGACATTTTTAGGTGCTTAATGAATTGAAAAATCACTAGTGGCTGCACACAGGCAAGTGTAAGTAGTTCCTTTGCCATTTAATTCTTCTATAGGGCTATATACTGAGTTAAATCACAAAATTTTTAAAGAATGGAAACTTTGATGTTTTTCCAATTTGATCCGGGCTGTATCTTTAACTTTCACTGTTTGGCTGGCGCTGAGTTGATTTTCAAACATTATTGCTACCTTGAGTTCACAACATGAAAATATTTGACGGCTTCTCCCCAAGTATGGACAATAATGAATCTCAGTTTAGAGAATGACTAGAAACTCATGTGGAATTTCAGCCTACATGCAAACCCCAACTGTCCAGGTAGAACCAAACCTGATGGACATGATTAGATCATAATCTATATATATGTATATATACACAATTTTTACGCATGTAAATTTTCTAGAGTGGCTAAGGCAAGGCAAAAAAATGATGAGAATGATCAACGCAGAACGAAAAATGTTTGTTTTCCCTTCTAGCAGATTTAACTTGAAGCAACAACTGGTGCATTACTTGGATCCTGCTAGTATAATCTCTTGGTTTGTACAAATAATAAGCATATCATTTTTTTATGTGTATTCTCCTTAAATTTTCTTTCCCCTTTTTGATGAATGTATGTCTTCTTCACTGTTTTGCAATAGTGGGTAGAAGAAATCAGTGCCATCATCGTAGTACGGAGCATATGGAGAGAGAAATCCTCCCCTCACCAGTGGTGATGAAAAATCATTTTGGTTGGTGTCTACTACAAATGGCTCCGTCCAGAAATTCTCAATCGATTCTGCAAAAGATTCGAATGAACAGCTGCTATTTTCTGCAACCCAGTTCATGCCATTTGACAGTGGATAATTATAGCTCGAGGAGGAGATTTCACTTGAAGATGGTTCTGGGGACAGCGCGGAGCTTTCCAAAATTGACTGTGGGGGAGCCTCAGCAGCATCTTTAGGTGCAAAGTTTCTCTTTTGGTTGGCTTCAAATTGTGACCTTCCAATAGATTGCTCTTTCTGGTTGGCTTCAGATCGGGCAATTTTAGTAGATTGCTCTTTGATCACAGCTGTTGATTGGTTTTGTTTCACGCGTTTCTTTAGGTGCGTGTGCCAGTGGTTTTTTTATTTCATTGTTTATTCTTCCTGGTAATTTTGCAGCAATGGCTGACCATCTGTAAATGGAAGAAATACACAACATCTATAATTCCCAACATACCAAAAATGTTAACATATTCATCGAATACAATACTTTCATTTATGCAATCACATGTGCATAATATGGATCATTATAATTGATCTATATTATACAATAGTGTATGGCATTTCATAGACTATATCTTACGGGAATTAGAAGCCTTGTGGAGACTTCGACATTTGGTTTAAGGATAAACTTTAGCTAGAAGTCATCATAAAAATAGATGTTATAAACTTATGTTGATCTGCAAATTGTTTTGAATCAAAGGTTAAAATTAAAAGCGCTTAGCCCATACTTGTTTCCAAGTTTTTTGTAAGGTTAGGTAATTGGCTAAATTTCGTACCAAGTCTTGTTTAATATAATTTGGAAAATTGAGATATCTATCACAAGCATTTGGAATGATCTTCATTGCTAATTCGTGCAAGCTCGTGCTAAGAAGAGATTGTATGAAGTTTCAAAGTGTGCTATGGAACTTCGACAAGCCTTGATGGATTTCGCGACAAGTCGTGGGATGTGTTGGTGTGCATTGGAAGTCATACTTACCCTTGTAGGATCTCTCATGGGACTTCGTAGTACCTCAAGAGAAGAATCAATATAAGTTGAATGAATTTTGAGAAGATGGTCTCCTGTAAAATTCAAGTGAATTTGCTTCTAGCAGATCAGTTCTCTTGTACCTGGTTTTTAACGATGATACAGTTTGAATTCGAAAAGGCTCATTAGAGGAAAAGTTGTAGATCTCCAAGTCTTCTTTACAGAAAATTTTGAACCTCATCAGTTCGACATCAGAATAAAAAGTTATGATTTCAATACTAAAGACTAGGCAGGACTTTGCAGGATCCTTGCGGGATGTCGATGAAAAAACACTGAGCATACAAAATCTGGGATTGAGCTCGCAGGATGCTCACTAGATCTCGTAAGAGTGAGACGAACCTCGCAGGATGCTCGCTGGATCTCTCGGGAGTGAGCTGAATTTTAGATTCTCAGGAATCGTGCCGCTAGGGTTTTTTTTGCCTATTTAAGGCCCAGCACACTTCCCCAGACCCTGATCTGAGCCGCCAAAAAAAAAAACTTCTAGAGAGAAGTATTTCCTACCTTCTTAGAAGCTTAGAAATAGATCTTAGCAACAATCTTCTTCAACCTAATTGAAGAGATCAAGAGTCTTGATGGAGTTCAAGGCGTGAAATTCATTCTAAGGAGATCTAAACGGTGTTCAAGCATGGAGACAGTTAATTGTGGATACGAACAAGGTTAAGACAATCATTAGATCACGGAATTGATAGGTTTTGATTGTAAAGAGTCTTGTAACCATCTAAACAACAAGATATAGTGCATGATCTTTGTCCAGTAAAAGGGATACGTGATTTTTTTCCCAGTTAGGGTTTTCACAACAAAAAGGCTTTTGTATTCTTGGTTGAATGGTTTGTTCTCTCTTCTATCTTAAATTGTACAATATTGCTTATAGCCATTACACCTTGACCTAATATTATAGTAATTAGTCTCTTTGATAAAACATAGACAAAGGCTAGGTTTTTTAATTGGTATCAGAACAGGACACTCAAAATCTTTTTTGATTTTTGAAAGAGTGAGATCCTGATAGTCTAAAACTATGGATTTTCCTAGAGAAGGTAGTTCTACTATTAGACCTCAATTACTTGATGGAACCAACTACTACTACTAAAAACAAAGCTTTTTGTGATAGGAGTATTTGTGACGACTAGTTAGTCATGGCAAAAAGAGGTATTTGCCACAAGAGATTCACCATCGCAAATGTGATTCCACTCTAGAAGTGTAATATTCATTCCCTAATTAGTTGTTTGTTAGCCTATATATGGGTATTAGAATAGATTTTTAGTAATAAATTGATATAAAGTGGTTTTCTGTGGATATTATAGGTTTTTGGTGACAAAATTGCGATTATAGGCTTAAAGTAGAGAAGACCGTCCGGACGATCCGTTCGGACGGAGAGTGCACCATTCAGACAGTGGATTCGGACGGAATGTACGTTCGGACAGATGGATTAGCGTTCGGACGCTACGACGGAGTTGAGCGTTACAGATTCATGTTTTTCCGTTCAAAGCTATCACAGATTCATCTTTTTGCGTCCGAAACCATCACAGAGTCGATTTTTCCCGTTCGAAGGAAATACAGAGAAGAGATTTCGCGTCTAAAGACCGTCCAAACGGTGAAATATCTATCCGAATGGTTATTCACCATCCGGATGCATATTGGACGTACATAAGACACTATTCGAACAATCAGTACAGTTTTGCCCTACATCACAGTAGTCGAATAAAACAGATCTGTATCTCATTTTTTCTGTATAGCTGGATGGTAGGAGGAACTTCTAAGGGGAAACTTTTGATATTTTGTAAGGTTTTAGTTAGATTTACTTTAAAGCTTTGTCATATTGTCATTTATTACTTTTGGATCATTGTAAATGAATGCTCATTTATGAAGTGAATGTTTCTCTATTCTCTTGCCATCTTTCTCTCATTTTCTTACCACTTTCTCTCACTTTATTAGCAACCAAATACTAGTTCTACATAGTTTAATGGTGGTTTTATCTTTATTTATGCGTTTTGCCATGGATTTTAAGTAGCTAAACATCCTTTGAATAAGGTTGTAAAGATCCACCAAGGATCTTCAAGTGTTGAAGATGAGATGTATGAACTCTAAAGCCATATTCTTAGAATTCCATGGTTCTATTTGATTTAGCATGAGATTCATTAGAAAAACCTAGATTCATAACCCTTATTAGCAATATTTATACACAAGTCGATATTTGGTATAGGTATTGCACATGTCTAAGGTTTGATTCTAGGGTACTAGTCATAAATTTCATCTTTATACTCAATCAAATATAAACCCAAATATTTATAGTCAAAATCTTTCAGATCAAGAGTCCAAGGTGCGATTCTTGATTTGAGTTATAAACCTCTCATTTGAAACCCTTGTTGCGAATTGGTGGATTGAAACAACTATGTCCAAGTATTTCCCTAATTACATAAAACTAGATTTTATTGCCTTCATCAATCATTAATTTATTGCACTAATCATAGAACAACCATCATCTCAAAACGAACAAATTTTCGATCTATTTTATGTTAGAAAAAGAGAAGAATTTTCCTTTACAATCCATCAAGATAAGTGTCCGTGCTAGTTGAGCTTTGTTGCTATATTTGCAGAATTTCCTTAGGAGAGAACAACATCGAATTTTTCGATTTTACTACATTCGCGACCTCTGTATTCTTGCGGAGTGACTCCGGTTGTGAAGCACATCTGGAGGCGTACCAAAATGCCGTCCCAAATACCACCTTTTGCGCTTTTTTGTGACGACTAATTTCCTGTAGTAAAAAGGTTAGTATTTGCCATTGGTTTTTTGTGACGGCTATCTCCCATTGTAAATAGTAAACAAAACGACGTTGTTTAGGTGCCAAAAATTTCCCCCCTTTTTTTCATCAATTGATCAAACAAAAAGCCCAGATCGATTTGAGAAAAACCTTACGTGCGCCTCCACCAGATTTGAGAGAACAGCCCCCCCCTCCTCCTTCGCTGACGCCGACGTTCTCCTCGCTGCCATTCTCCTTCATAGCTATCGCCAGTCTAGCAGCACCTCCACCAATGCCTCCTCCAGCAGATTTAAGAGAACCCAGCCCCTCTTCCTCCTCCGATCTCCCCACAGCCGCCACCGCCTCCTCCTCCACCAGCAATTGCAGCCACTGTTGCTGCCGCCTCCTCGTCTTCCTCCTTTTATCTTCGCAACTTGACCAGGTAACCCCTCTCTGTGTCTTTCTCTGGTCTAATTAAATGTACACACACATATATATACATATTTATATATATACATACATATTTGTTTGATTTTCTTGGATCATAATAGTTCCTTATGAATTTCATCTAAGTTTTGAGTGCTCTACCTTGTTTAATTTGTATTCTTGATTAGAAATTTTACTTTCATCTTGTCCTGGTTTAATTTTTTGGTTCACATGAACTTTTAGTCAATATTTTGTTTAGGAGTTGAAAATCAGCCGCTTTACACTAGCCAGGGAAAACAACTATACTTGTTGCACTATACCAAATGCTCAAACCTTCTTAGGAACCCCATATGTGAAACATAAGTGGAGATAGATATATTATTTACTAGGTTATAAACCTAAGCCCAGCCCCATGTAAAACAAAAGCTTCAAGCATGGACACTCATTGCCTAAGCCCAAGCCAAGTGAAGTGCAGATGTTCCTCGTCTTTTGAGATCAAACTTTATATTGCAGCTAAGTAAGTAGGGCAAGATTTTTGAAGAAACTAAAACTGATCCTTCCGGCCCCAAATAAATTATATCTAATCTTTGTCAAGAGTGACATTCAAACTTCCCTTTATTTGCTTATCAGTTTTTCTTTTCACTTTTATGTTTAATTTTTTATGGTCTATCACAATACCACACTGAACCTTGAATCATCAGATTGTACTTTCACATATGTTAAACCTTGTTTAATTTGTATTTTTGATTAGAAATTGTAGTAAATCCCATTCGTTTATTTTTTTTTCTTTTGGTCATTTTTGGAATGTTTGATAGTGTTTTTCTAATATGTTTTCTACCCAAATTTCTTTTTTAGAACAATATGATTAGGGTACACATGGTAATCAGTAATATCATTAACCTTTCAAAGATTCAAAAGAAAATGGAAAGTGTAATTTATTATTTCTTCTACTAGATGAGTAGAAGAAATGTTTTTAATGTGCTTAATATTGTTTATGATAGTTTGTTGCATGCATGCATGCATGCATATATATTTTGATTAACTCATCCATGCATAAGTTAGTTAAAGTATAAGTATATAACCTTAAACCTGTTCAAGAATCCTCATCGGAGTTGGTGGCGTTGGCTACGATGAGGCGGTTCTTGAATTGTCCAGTTTCGGACAATTTGGGAATGCATAAATCTATATGGCAGTTAGTGGCTTATCGCTTGATATTGTTCATCTTTGAGAGATATTTTGTGCGACAAATCCTATTTTTCTCTGCGTGCATACTGGATGTCTATGTATAACAATACACTTCGTCTACGTCATGTGCATGGAGAACTGCGAGGAGATGCTGTTAGATTTTTCTTAGAGATGGACGAAGCGGTTTGAGTTGCTTTATGCTATATAGGTTGTGCATTCCTGAATGGGATAGGACCACCTACCTTGTAGAGAGGAGTTGGATGGATAGGTTTCACGATGCATGGGCATATAACTTGTTTTTTTATTTATTGTGGCAGATAAGTAACTTTATCAATATGAGCATGTACAGCACTATGGACAAGAGTTGGATTGATTCTGGTGAGAGGTTATCTAGGAAATATCTAGATGGGATTCAACAATTCCTTACATTTGCATACAAAGATAAGGTTGAAGGTTCTGTGATATGGTGTCCTTGTAGGACTTGTTGCAATTGTTACCATAATTCACGAGAGGTTGTGTATGACCATCTTCTCAACAATGGAATGCAAAAGAACTACAAAAATTGGACACGTCATGGAGAAGCCTAACATCCTTTGTAGCCTCAACAAACAACTGATATGTTAGTGGATTCAAACATTGGGATTGAGTCTATAGATGATATGATTGGAATGGTACATAAGGCTATTTCACATGTAGAAATAAATGTTGACATTGAGGAAGGTCGGACATGGGCAAATGTAGAAATGACAAATTATTTCAAACTCTTGGAAGCCGCACAAACTGAATTGTATCCGGGGTGTATGAAATTTACGAAATTGTCATTCATCGTTCGACTTCTGCATATGAAGGTACTTAATCATTGGATGGATAAGCCTATAGATATGTTGCCAGACTTGTTGAGAGAGGCTTTCCCTGAGGTGTGAATCTTCTGAAGAAATACTATAAAGCTCAAAATATAACTGACAATTTAGGGTTCACTTATGAGACTTGGGATGCATGCCTTAACAACTGTATGTTATTCAAAAATGAGGATGCCAATCTTGATAAATGTGCCATATGCAATAATTCTAGATGGAAAAGGGAATGTGATGGTACTACCATATCCCGAGATAAGAAGAAAAAGCCAGCAAAACAGATGAGGTATTTTCATCTGAAGCCAAGGTTATAAAGATTGTTTATGTCATCCAAGATGTCCAAGTCAATGAGATGGCATGCAAAGGAACAAGTAAATGATGGGAGATTAAAGCATCCTGCTGACTCGCAGGCGTGAAAACATTTCGACCGTCAGAACCCAGACGTTGCCACTGATAGCCGTAATGTAAGGCTTAGGTTAGCAGTAAATGGATTCAACCCATTCAGGTCAATGAACATAGTCCATAGCACTTGGCTAGTAGTGTTGACTCCTTACAATCTACCACCTTGGATGTGCATGAAACAACTATTTTTTATTCTCTTTGTGCTTATCGATGGCCCAAAATGCCCAGGTAACAAGATTAATGTGTATATGTAGCCATTAATTGAGGAATTGAAAGAATTGTGGAATAAGGGTGTACCAACATTTGATGCATCAACGAAACAAATATTTCAGTTGCACGCATGTTGACTACAGACAATTAGTGACTTTTCAAGATATGGGATGTTATCAGGATGAAGTACGAAAGGTGAATTTGCTTGTCTTTATTGCAATGCAAAGACTAAATCCAAGAGATTGAAGCACGGGAAAAAGTCTTGCTACATGGGACACCGTCGGTTCTCACCTAACGGTCACAAATTTTGAAAGGATAGAGTATCTTTTGATGGCGCTCGAGAAGTGGAAGGGAAACCTAAAATGTTATCTAGTTAAGAAATATTGCAACAATTAGAATCAGTAGGTATTCTAACTCAATACAAGAGGGATGATCTTAAGGAAAGACATAGTGTAGTAGGTGAAAAGGATAAGCCTAGGACCAAAACACATAATTTGAAGAAGAATAGTATATTTTTTGAATTGCCTTATTGGAAGCACAATGTAATCAGATACAACCTCGATGTGATGCATATAGAGAAGAATGTTTATGACAATATATTATGGACAATACTGGGAGTCGTGGGGAAGTCTAAGGACAATACAAATGCTCGACATGATCTACAGTTAATGGCACTTAGAAAATCATTACACCCACAGGATAGAGGAAGCAATAAAGTCTATTTAACCCCTGCACAATTCACGATGTCCAAAACTGAGAAAGACTTGTTCTTGAAAGTATTAAAGGATGTTAGAGTGCCTGATGGATATGCATCTAATACATCCCAACATGTTCGTTTACAAGACAGCACCATTTGGGGTTTGAAAAGTCACGACAATCATGTTATGATGTAACAACTTATTCTTTTAGCTTTATAGAACTCATTGCCAAAAAATGTGATTCAACCCTTGATTGAATTGAGTAACTTCTTCAGACAACTGTGTTCGAAAGCCAACCTTGCAACTGGCTTTCAATATATTCAGGACCGTGTTACTGTAACCCTTTGTCATTTTAATAAAATATTCCTTCCAGTATTATTTGATGTAATAGAGCATTTACCCATACATTTAGCTAATGAAACATTGTTAGTTGGTTCAGTGTCATATCGATGAATGTACCCAATTAAGAGATATCTCCTTACCTTAAAAGAATATGTTCGTAACCAAGCTTTTCCTAAGGGTTCAATAGCTAAAGGTAACTTGATGGAAGAGTGCATGAATTTTTGTGCACAATATCTCGATGACATTGAAACCAAATTCACCCGACCGGTGCTAAACATCGAATGTGCACAAGGTGAGGGCTTAGAGGTTATTCTTGATCTTAAGCAACAAATCCAGATGCATCAATGTATCTTGTTTAACACAAAATCAGTTCAACCATTCATAAAGTAAGTTATAGTATTTACTCATATATTTTTTATTCTCATTAAATATTATGTAATGATCGTAATATATGTCTCATAAATTACACAGCAAGCACCTTGAATTCCTTAAGGAAAAAATGCCCAGTGCAGCTGACCGTCGAATCCAGCATGAGCATTTTGAAACCTTCCAAACTTGGTTTAAAGATTATGTAAGTATTTAAATATAAATGACACTGAACCCCTCATAATTATAAGACATTCATGCCTTTTGATTGCACATTTATGTTCTTAACAGGTCCAAACTTTGAGTAAGACACCTGATGTCACATTCTCTACAGAAATCAATATATTGGCAAACGTGCCTCATAGCAAAGCTTGGAGGCATAAGGCCTATGTTGTAAATGGTTTTCATTTATGAGTGAAGGTCACAGATGACAATCGGCTTACTCAAAATAGTGGTGTAGCTTTGAAGGTAGAGACACTAAGTTATGGTAGTCGAAATAATAACAATCCTCACATTGGGCATGTATATTATTATGGAAAGTTGACCGATATTATAGAAATCTGATACAATAATAACAAGACGTATGTCTTGTTTAAGTGTGAATGGATTGATAACAACCACGGGAAGAAGAAAGACACATTCAAGTTCACATTGGTCAACTTTAACCATTTGTTGTACCCAAATGATCTACCTACTGTTGAACCTTTCACCTACTGTTGAACCTTTCATCTTGGCATCTCAAACAGAGCAGGTTTGGTATGCTCCAGATGCTTTGGAACCACAGTGACATGTAGTTGTGAAGATGACTCAGAGGGGTTTGTTCTATATGAATTCAATTCCTCATGTAGACCCCTAAATAAGTCAACAGTCGGAAGAAAATGTAGTGACATATCAGGAGAAAGATGTTGTTTGGGTTAAGGAAGGAACTGAAGGAGAGACGGTTGTTGATGTACCTGGTCATCAATAGTCCCTTTTTTTATATAATTTATTTTGTTTCTGTTGTAATCTCTTTTCATTACTGAGACAGTGACATAGTTGTGAACATAATTTGTCGTATATTTCATTTCACATTTTTTTTTTGTTACACTTTGCCACACATATAATATGTTATAATTTGTTTTACAGATAAATGTCTTCTTCGAGGAAGGGTGCCAAGTGTCCTTGATTGTACTTTAAAAGTGCAATCTACATGTCTTAATTAGCTAATTGTTAGTTTATAATATGTTTAATTGTGTTATTTTTAATTATAATTCGTTAATAACTTAGTTTTGTGTTAATTCTCAAGAATCCTAGCTTAAAAAAGATAAATTGGCACTGGTACAAAAAGGTGTTCAAAGGGTGTTCGAACGGTACAGAAAGGCGTTTGAACGGTATACAGGAGCGTTCGAACGATACGTCGAACGGTCTCACGTCAAGTTCAGGTTCGAAGTGCGTTTGAAAGATTTAGAGAGCAGGTTTTTCCATTCGAAGTGCATTTGACGAAGCGTTCGAACAGTTGTCTATGGCGTCGAACGATGGCCCAGGCATTCGAATGGTTGTGCAATCCTACAGAGTTTTGGAAGCTTATATAAGCCAGAATTGTTGTGTATTTTAGGGTTCACAATTTTAGCTTTGTTTTAGGAGTAGCAGAGCTGTAGGTTCAGAAATATACTAGTTTATTTCAAGGTTTTCATAGTTGTTCACAATTCTTGTAATCAGATTCTCAGGTTTGCAATCAATATATTCAGTTTATGTTTATGCACCTTGTTTTTATACTATGAATATGAGTAGCTAAACTTCTTAATCTCGGGATCAAAAGCAAAAATCAATTGAATGTTTTGGATGAATGAAGGAGGTATGTTTTGGTTTTAAAGTTAAATCTTCTAGTTTTTCTCTCTTCATTTTCTTTGTTCTAGAATTTTCGAAAACCTAAACGTTTAATTATGTTCAGTAATGTATATGCGTGAATTCATATTCAGTATATACACTACACGAATCGATGGTACTCGTCTTTGATTAAAACAACCTAACTTATTCTATGAGATGAAGGTTTGAAGAATATTGGTTTTACTGTTAAATCTTCCGAATCCGAGACTCGCGACGTAGTCGAAGGATTTGAGTTATCGAATTATCTCCTTCAGAATTTCAAAAGATGCAATTGAATGGAACGGCTAGTCCCGAGACCTTTTTTATTAATAGTTAAATCTACATTGTTTTCCAATTAATTAATTTTGAGTTTGAATTAGTTTAGACAAATACATCTTCTCAAAACAATCAGATTTTTCTTTTCGTTTTAGAAGCAAGTCGTAGGATTTTTGTGAGCACCTGAGAGAAGTATTTTAGTGTATATCGTTTTGTATAATTTGCTCCCTGTGGATTGATCTCGTACTTTCGGGTTATACTACTCTGTCGTCCTACACTTGAGATATCTCGAGCATACATTTGGAGGTTGAGTTAATCCTCGTACCATGTCAAACGCAATTCAGTTACCCACTTCTGGCAGTAATGAGGCCTCTCAATCACAAACTACTGAGCCATCTCGGCGTGTTCAATTAAGAGAGATTGATAGGCCATCATCATAGCTATTGGCTGCCAATGCCCCTTTATCATCACCACCAGTTGCTACATCTACTCTGATATCATCATCTACACACTCTACAAGTATATATGCAAGTTAATAGTATGTATTCAAATAAGTAAATTTATGTATTGAATTATATTTGTTGGTTTTCAAGTGCTGGGGGCCGAGGTCTTGCTAAAGGCATTCCGGGCTGGGGTGTTCCGGGCAAGAAGATTGATATACGATTTCATGAAACGAGTCATCCTGTTAAAGATGATATGACCCTACTATCTAGCCAGCTCAACGTTCTAGTGCGGGATAAGGTCTCATTCACATATTTAGACTGGGATGTGGTGCCCAAAAATGTCAAGCAGTGCATATAGGAAGACATTGAGGTAAAATACTTCAATTAATTTTAAAGTTTAGATAAACAGTATATATGTTGGCTAATATATTTGAATGTTATATTGTAGAAAAATTTGGTCCATTGTCCACCTGAATACAGACTATTTTGCATGAATACATGTAGAATTAATTGAAAAAATAAAGAGAACAAGTTGAAGAGCAAGCACCTCACACCATACAAGGATGAACCCCCTTCTTGATACTAAACCACCTTCAGACATCATACCAGATGTGTGGAGAGATTTTGTGACATATTGAAGGAGTGAAAAGTGGAATGTTTACTTTCTACTCTCTTATTTATGTTTGGTGAACCAAGTATGCTTTTTGCTAATATGAGTTTTTATTTCAATGTAATCGTGTAGGCGATATCGAATTGAAATTCTCGTAATCGAGCGCAATGTGGTCTGCTACATCGGACTGGCAGAAAACACTTTGCCAACATACGGGACAAGATAAATACTTATAAATAACATTACTTTATTTCATAGAATATCCCACAATTAGAAAAACAATTAACGTACATGTTTCAAATTTTAAGTTACAAGATGATGGTGATAGGACTGATAGGATAAGTGTATATATCAATGCTCGTAATCATTTTGACCTAGAGGTGGCGGCATTTATTGTAAGTCCAACCATGCTTATTATCTCAATTTTCATTTATAATATTATCGCATCATTTAACTACTTCAATACTTTTTAGGCTAAGTTTAATGAACGACTAAAGTTGGTGCCTGAGGAGCAGTGTACTGATGAGGTTCAAGATGGACTTGTTTGGTAAAGATGGACATGGTTATTCCCGGACCTACGGCACAGGCATATTGCCAACTCTAGTGCACCAACAGAGTATAGGACCTTCTCAGTCTACAACATCATCACAGCTGCCTAGACAGTTGCTCGGTTTAGAGGAGATTGCTCAGCACATACTCGAGCACGTCAAGACATGGTTGATGGATGATCTCACACAATTGGTAGGCATGATCGTATCTCAGGCCACAGCATCCCAAGGAGGCAGCACTCCACATTCGGGTAGACAGGTAAAATGGATTTATTTTGTATGGTGTTTATGTAATTTATGTTGCCTTATTAGATATGGAAATGTAGTACAACTAGGTTGTTTATACAGCCAGGTTGTTTATAGTTATGTTCATTTATGCAAAGCATAGGATGATTGTGTCTCGGAATAATTAAGTGGAGCATGCCTCGGTCAGTGGATAATTATGTTTAGGGTTAATTTGTGTCTTGATTCTTTATGTTTCTTACCCATATTCTACATGTCAAAAACTGTTAATTCCAAAAATTACTAAGTTGGATTTTGCTTGCTTGAGAGACTCTCAAATGTTGAAACCTAATTTTTTAGAAATTTTAAAATTTTAAAAATCCATGTGGACTTGTTTAGAGAGGGCTTCACTGAAGAAGAGGTTGTGACAGTTTTAAAACTCTTGATGGGAAGCCTCGGTCACGTGATTCAAATTCATCTCATAATCATAGGTTTAATCTCATAACTCTTGACAAGGCTTAAATGATATGTTTAATCTTGAATTTGTAGGTTCTCGACGCATCTAGTGGCCACCAAGCATTACGGGAGTCTGTTGGCGATGACAACATACCTTCTAGATCTCCATCACCTTCTACATCACCACCAGCTTCTCCACGACCTTATGAGCAGGTACATTAGTCTTAAGATATAAGATATAATATATTAAATTTTGCAAGTTATCAAAATTTTTTGCTTTTAGAACAAGTAAATTTATGTAGCACGGTTTAGGGACGGGTGACGTGTAGGAACTAACAGAATGTTCACGGGACTCTCAGTTTAGGAGTTATCAATTTTTTTCTGTTTCAGAATAACTTAAGTTATAAAGTGTTAAGTTTCGGGAATTAACGGCTCCAAATCCCAAAACGGCCTCTGAGTGGCCTCAAACTTAGTACGTAGCACGGTCTAGGCACGGGTAACGTATAGGAACTAACGGAATGGCCACGAGACTCTTAGTTTGGGAGTTATAAAAAAATTTCTATTTTAGAACAACTTAAGTTATAAAGTATTAAGTTTCGGGGATTAACAGCTCCAAATCCCCAAATGGCCTCCGAGCAACTCCAAACCTAGTACGTAGCACGGTCTAGGTACGAGTGACGTGTGGGAACTAACAGAATGGTCATGGGACTCTCCGTTTGGGAGTTATCAAATTTTTTCTATTTTAGAATAACATAAGTTATAAAGTGTTAAATTTTTGGGATTAACGGCTCCAAATCCCCAAACGGCCTCTGAGCGACCCTAAACATGGTACGTAACACGGTTTAGGTACAAGTGACATGTGGGAATTGAGGGAATAGTCACGGGACTCTCGATTTGGGAGTTATCAATTTTTTTCTATTTTAGAACAACTAAAGTTACAAAATGTTAAGTTTGGGGAATTCACGGCTCCAAATCTCCAAACGGCCTTCGAACGGCTCCAAGCTTGGTACGTAGCACGGTCTAGACACGGGTGACGTGTGGGAACTGACGAAATGGTCACGGGGCTCTTAGTTTGGGAGTTATCAAGTTTTTTCTATTTTAAAACAACTTAAGTTATAAAGTGTTAAGTTTCGGGGACTAAGGGCTCAAAAACTCCAAATGGCCTCTGAATGGCCCCAAACTTGGTACGTAACACGGTCTAGGCATGGGTGACGTGTGAGAATTGATAGAATGGTCACAAGGCTCTCGGTTTGGGAGTTATCAAATTTTTTCTATTTTAGAACAACTTAAGTTATAAAGTGTTAAGTTTCGGGGATTAACGGCTCAAAATTCCCAAACGACGCCCGCGGGGCCCCAAACATGGTACGTAACACGTTCTAGGCATAGGTGACTTGTCAGCACTAACGGAATGGTCACGGGACTCTCGGTTTGGAAGTTATCAAATTTTTTCCATTTTAGAACAACTTAAGTTATAAATATTAAGTTTCGGAGATTAACGGCTCAAGATCCCCAAACAGCTTTCGAACGGCCCCAAACTTGGTACATAGTACAATCTAGACACGGGTGACGTGTGAGAATTGACAAAATGATTACGGGACTCTTGGTTTGGGAGTTATCAAATTTTTTTCATTTTACAACAACTTAAGTTATAAAATATTAAGTTTTGGGGATTAACGGGCCAAAATCTCCAAACGGCCTCCGAATAGCCCCAAACTTGGTACGTAGCACGATCCAGGCACCGGCATATGTGAGAATAAACAGAATGGTCACAGGAATCTCGGTTTAGGAGTTATCAAATTTTTTGCGTTTTAGAACAACATAAGTTATAAAGTGTTAAGTTTCGGAGATTGACAGCTCAAAATTTCCAAACGGCCTCCAAAAGGCCTTAAACTTGGTATGTAGTACGGTCTAGCCACGGGGGATGTGTGAAAACTCACGGAATAGTCACGGGACTCTCGGTTTGGGAGTTATCAAATTTTTTCCGTTTTAGAACAACTTAAGTTATAAAATTGTTAACTTTCGGGCATTAACAGCTAAAAATCCCCTAACGGCCACCGAATGGCCCCAAACCTGGTACGTAGTATGGTCTAGGCACGAGCGATGTGTGAGAACTGACAAAATGGTCACAGGACTCTCAGTTTGGGAGTTATAAATTTTTTTCTATTTTAGAACAACCTAAGTTATAAAGTGTTAAGTTTCGGAGATTAACGAGTCAAAATCTCCAAACAGCCTCCGAGCGGCCCCAAACTTGATACGTAGCACGATTTAGGCCCGACTAACATGTAAGAATTGACGGAATGGTCACGGGACTTTCGGTTTGGGAGTTATCAAATTTTTTTCGTTTTAGAACGGCTTAAATTATAAAGTGTTAAGTTTTAGGGATTAACGGCTTAAAATTTCCAAACGGCCTTTGAACGGCCCTAAACTTGGTACGTAGTATATTCTAGGCACGAGTGCCGTGTGAGAACTGACAGAATGGTCACGGGACTCTCGGTTTGGGAGTTATAAAAATTTTTTCGTTTAAAGCAACTAAAGTTATAAATTGTGAAGTTTTAGGCATTAACGGTTCAAAATCCCCAAACGGCTTTCGAACGGCCCCAAATCAGGTACGTAGCACTGTCTAAGCACGAGTTACATGTGGAAACTGACAGAATGATCATAAGACTCTCGGTTTGAGAGTTATTAAATTTTTTCTATTTTAGAACAACTTAAGTTATAAAGTGTTAAATTTTGGAGATTAATGGCTCAAAATCCCCAAACGGCCTCCGAGCGGCTCCGAACTTGGTACGTAGCACAGTCTAAGCATAGGTAACATATAAGAACTGACGGAATGCTCATAGGACTTTCGGTTTGGGAGTTATCAAATTTTTTTCATTTTAGAACAATTTAAGTTATAAAGTGTTAAATTTTGGAGATTAACGATTCAAAATTTCCAAACAGCCTCCAAATGGCCCCAAACTTGGTATATAGTACGGTTTACGCACAGGTGATGTGTGAGAACTAACGAAATGGTTACGGGACTCTCGGTTTGGGAGTTATCAAATTTTTTCCGTTTTAGAACAACTTAAGTTATGAAAGTGTTAAATTTCGGAGATTAACGGCTTAAAATCCCCAAACGGCCTTAGAACAGCCCCAAACTTTGTACGTAGCACGGTTTAGGCATGGGTGACATGTAAAAACTGACAGAATGGTCACGAAACTCTCAGTTTGGGAGTTATCAAATTTTTTTCTATTTTAGAACAACTTAAATTATAAAGTGTACAGTTTCGGCGATTAGCGGCTTAAAATTTCCAAACGGATTCCAAGCGGGCCCAAACTTGGTACGTAGCATGGTCTAGGCACATGTGATGTGTGGGAACTGACGGAATGGTCACGGGACTCGCAGTTTGAGAGTTATCAAATTTTTTTCGTTTTAGAACAACTTATGTTATAAATTATTAAGTTTCGGACATTAACGACTCAAAATCTCCAAATGACCTCCGAACGGCCCTAAACTTGGTACGTACCGCGGTCTAGGCATGAGTGACGTGTAGAAGCTGACAGAATGGTCATGGGACTCTCGGTTTAGAAGTTATCAAATTTGTTTCGTTTTAGAACAACTTCAATTATAAAGTATTAAGTTTCGGGGATCAACGGCTCAAAATTTTCAAACAGCCTCCGAACGGCCCCAAACTTGGTACATAGCATGGTTTAGGCACGGGTGACGTGTGAAAACTGACAGAATAGTCATGGGACTTTCGATTTGGGAGTTATCAAATATTTTCTATTTTAGAACAACTTAAGTTGTAAAGTGTGAAGTTTTGGGGATTAACGGTTCGAAATCACCAAACGGCCTCTGAGCAATCCCAAACTTGGTACATAACACAGTCTAGGCACGGATGATGTGTGGGAACTGACGGAATAGTCACGAGACTCTCGGTTTGGGAGTTATCAAATTTTTTCTGTTTTGTAACAACTTAAGTTATAAAGGGTTAAGTTTCGGGAATTAACAGTTCAAAATCTCCAAACGGTCTTCGAACAGCCCCAAACTTGGTATATAGCACGATCTAGGCACGGGTGAGATGTGAAAACTGATGGGATGGTTACGAAACTCTCGGTTTGAGAGTTATCAAATTTTTTTTGTTTTAGAATAACTTAAATTATAAAATGTTAAGTTTCGGGGATTAACGGCTCAAAATCTCCAAACGGCCTCCAAACGGCCCCAAACTTGGTACGTAGGACGGTTTAGGGATGGGTGGCGTGTGGGGTTTGATGGAACGGGCACAGGACTCCCAGTTTATGAGTTAGAGCACAAAGTTCATTTTTAATCATTGTTTTATTTTGAATTGTTTATTAAAACATTGTATGTATGGTCGTAGGATTTTGTAGAAGCAAATTTACTTGATTTTGGGCTGCCAAAGCTCGTGGTTGCAGAGGGACTTTTTATTAGTATGGACCCTTTGTTAGAAGTGCGTGGTACACTTGTTGGTCTAAATTTCTACAAATTTTTTGTTAAAAATGCGAGAAAACCTAATGCTCATTTAGAGAGACCAAAGGGATTGTAACTGTGGGTGAATTAATTGGGCGACACATTGTGTGGAATCTATTGATGTAAATTACAACTTTGTTTCATTTGTTTTCTTATTAATTACATTCCTATATATATTAACAGTTTAACTAATTGTATTGTTATTATTTTATTTTTACTCAGGTTATTCTAAAGAAGTAAGCGGCTGTTATTCATTTTTGAGATTGATGGAATGCCCTGTCAATGAATGATTTTTATTATTTTTTGATATATTCATGTTGGACAATATGTTGTGTATTTTAGATTAAAAAAATTAGTTTGTATGTATAATTGATTCCTAATATATTCATTTTGAATGTACGGATGATGTGGATTTATATTATATATATTATTTGAACTTCATTTTATAGATTTATCTTTTCGTGAATGAATATTTTATTGATTTATGCAATTATAAGGTGAATGAGATATTTTTATTGATTTTTACCAGATATATAGGAATTATAGAAATTTTATTTTAAAAAATATATATTTAAAAATAGACAGTATATTTGTTACAGCTAGAATATTATTTCTGACGGCTACCACCATCGCAAATAATATTCTAGCCGTCACAAACACTAGCATTTGAGTTGGGTTTTATTGTAATCTTTTTAGATTCATTGTAATTCACATTTTAGCATAGGGTTTTGGTCACGAAATTGTCAAAGGGGAAGATTGTAAGGTTATGTAATTGGCTAAATTTCGTACCAAATCTTGTTTAATGTAATTTGGAGAATTGGAATATCTATTACAAGCATTTAGAATGATCCTAATTGCTAATTCATGCAAGCTCGTGCTAAGATGAGATTATATGAAGCAACAAAGTGTGTTACGGAACTTCGACAAGCCTTGATGGATTTCGAGATAAGTCGTGGGATGTGTTAGTATGCATGGGAAGTCATACTGACCCTTGTAGGACCTCTCATGGGATTTCGCAGTGCCTCAAGGGAAGAATCAACATCAGCTGGATGAATTTTGAGTAGATGGTCTCTTGCAAAATTCAAGTGAATCTGTTTCTAGCAGATCAATTCTATTATAACTGATTTTTAACTAGGATACGATTCGAATTCGAAAAGGCTCATTGAAGGAAAAGTTGTAGATCTTTGAGTCTTCTTTGCAGAGAACTATGAATTTCATCAATCTAACATTTGAGTAAAAAGTTATGATTTCAATACTAAAGACTAGGCAGAACTTCGAGGGATCTTCGCGGGATGTCGATAGAAAACACAGTGAGCATGCAAAATCTAGGATTGAGCTCGCGGGATGCTCGCTAGATCTTGTAAGAGTGAGATGAACCTCGCAGGATGCTCACTGGATCTCGCGGGAACGAGCTGAGCGAATTCTAAATTTTTGAGAATCGCGCTGCTAGGGTTTTTTTTACTTATTTAAGGCCCAGCATACTTCCACAGACCCTAATCTGAGCCGCCAAAAACAAAAACTCCTAGAGATAAGTATTTTCTACTCTCCTAAAAGCTCAAAAATAGATCTTAGCAACAATTTTCTTCAACCCAATTGAAGAGATTAAGAGTCTTTACGGAATTCAAGGCGTGAAATCCGTTCTAAAAGGATCTAAATGGTGGTCAAGCACGGAGATTGTGAATCGTGGTTATAAACAAGGTCAAGACAATCATTAGATCATGGAGTTGATAGGTTTTGATTGTAAAAAGTCTTATAACCGTCTAAACAACAAGTTATGGTGCATGACCTTTGTCTGGTAAAGGAGACACGTGGTTTTTCTCCCAGTTAGGGTTTCCATGGCAAAAAGGCTTGTGTGTTCTTGGTTGAATGATTTGTTATATTTTCTATCTTAGATTATATAATATTGTTTATAGTCATTACACCTTGACCTAATATTGTAGTAATTAGTCTCTTTGACAAACATAAACAAAGGCTAAACTTTTCATCTTCATGTAATTTGATGATGATATCTCCTTCTTCTTTGGTGTAGATCCCTCGCTTTACATTTGGACGCAGGTAATTCATCCACCGCAATCTGCAACTTTTCCCACATCTAGGCAGACCTGAAAGACACCAACAATGTAGAATCCATTCGCATGGATACATATATAGGCACGCGCACGCGCACACACACATATATATAACTACCAACCCTAGTAACTTATTTTTTTTCTTCCCCCCTTCCTTATCATCTCTGAAAATGTCACTGTAATGCTTAAACACCATATTTGAGCTTGTAGAAAAAGAACTCACTCCCTTCCTTCACTAATTTCCTACTAATTCTCTAGCCAAAATCAGGGGTTTGGAGCAGGGGGAATAGAACAGGAAAAGGAAAAGGAAAAAGAGGTTACCACCTGCAAACTTTGGGAGTTCATGCCAGTTCCAGTTGCCATATTGCTGAATATAAGCTTTCGATTTGTTATCTTGCTCTGAACTCCATGCACTTTTCACTACAGGAAAAAAAAAAAAGGTTTAGACGGCTTTTATTTGGTAGCATTTAAAAGACGACGTCAAAAGCTATGGGCAACCCCGCGTTTGTAAAAACGTCGAACAAAATTCACTATACGACATCGTTTACTATATTCATTCCATTTTTATCAAAGCAAGAGTGCTCTCTCTCTCTCTCTCTCTCTCTCTCTCAAGCTCAACGCAATACTTCTACAAGGCTCACTCTTATATACATTCGACTTTTAAGGCCAAAACGTGTTTCAAATAAACTATTGTAATTATCGACCTTCAAAGACGGATCTCTTGTATTTATAAAAATGGGTCCTTAACAGCAGATGCCATGAAAATGTCTGTTGAAAGTGTTAGATTATACCATGTGAGGGAACATGAAGACTTCCTTAGTAAATGTCTGTTGCTTGGTGAAGTGCATCACCATGTTACGTATTGGACCTCCTAGCTACGCTGGCCATCCATTGGTAGTCCTACAATTATTGGGATAACCTATCTATTGTTACAATAATCCTGATATGTCATCCACTTGCTTTTAACTAATAATTCTTAGACCATTCCTTTGGAAGAATTATACTCCATCAATCAGCTAACATGGACACGGTTGTTCTCCTTCACTTGTTAATGAGCACTTTGTTGTAATACAACTTTGTTTAAACAATAATAGAAAGTTTCTGAGAATGAGACCATAAGCTAGAAAGGCATTATCTGGACCAAGGTATACAAGTTTTTCATAATTAAGAAAACAAAATTTAGGTATATTTGCCCATGAGCAAGGTGCTGTAGTTAGAAGTACAAGGTGCAATACCTACAAAAATATCCTTTTCTATATCCCATCTGTATCACATGCTGTTTCAGAACTACTCTCTTTCTATATTTTGAAAATGTTCTTCTTTCATATACATCCATGCAGAAAGTCAAATCTTGTAGACAATGAAATTTAAAAAAAATGGTATAAGACCAAGCTTTATGTATGGGCATAAATGTTTTTAGTACAAGGATAGAGACTACCCGGGAGGGTACCTCTATAATTTTCGAACTCCTCCAGTGCAGGTGTTAATTAAGCTTCAATATCTGAATTCATCCAGTAAAGGTATCAAGCTTTAATATTCTGGTTCCTTAAATGAGTATTTCTGTTATTTTTCAGACTCTTCCAATTGATCAACGGATCTATCTTCCTACACTATTCCCTATTTCCTTTCTGCAGGCGTTTGATAGAAGACAAAAACACTACGTGGCTAGAGTTTAAAGATCATTAAATCAAAGCAAATTCGAATTCCCAGTTGGGTATATTTATTCAAACAGTGCTATATAGCTTTCCCAGAAGAATGATAAATTTTATATTTATACAGAAATCTTATTCTAATGGAGTCGCATCATTCTCTATAGAAATCTTATATAGAAATTTCTGTGTATAACATAGTACTCTACATGTAAACATGAGATCTCATGTATATCATGGTGCAACCATTGCACTGCCACTAGTTTGAACATTGAATGCATTGTCATGACATCAATATGAAGACAGTCTGCGCAACTTTATTTCATAGAGCAATAAAGAATGTACCTAGCCATGCCCAAAAAAGAGAAAGAAATAATGGAGAACTATATATGATAACCTGATTGATCAATAATGGTGAGAAATAGTGGCCAATTAACTAATTATGATAATTAAATTTGATTCCTGCCTTCTGACATGCATGTTTCCTGGGAGGTGCTACAAAAGCCAAACAGATGGTGCTGACATTAGCACCCATTGAATTAACCCACGTCATGTTGTGTTTAAATAATGCCACAAGGGTTTCACACTTGATTGTGAAGTCAGAATTTGCTTTCTCACAGATTTCTTATATAAATCGCATGCATCGAAGTTCAAGGTTGAGTTATTTAACAATATTCAAGTGAAGGCAAATTCAAGTACAGTAATGATAATTTGGCTTGCTGGTAATTTGGGTCCTGGCTCCATCCAAGGTGCATGAGCTCAGATGAAGTGATAACCAGTGTCTTTGAGGCAAATATCTCGCATTATCGATGTGTAGAGTCTCATTAAAAATGAGGGAACAAAAATAAAATATATCATAGAAAATTTATCTGGGATTGAAAAATTTTAATATGTCACCCACTTAATATATTACTACTTACAAAGGGCATGGGATTCTTACAATCCATAACTCAAGAAATCATTATCCTATATGACATGCTAAATCTTTATTTAGCAAAAGCGATTTTTTATAAGTTAGAAAAGCCAGGATAAATTTTAAGTACTAATTCTGTTCTGGACTCACATTTTGTCCGCTTACATATGGACAGATTCCCATCATAATTACTATACCAAACAGATTTGATTAGATTGATTAGAGCGGACAACTTAATTATTAGGGGCAATTACATTTTACTTGTATGAACAAAAATTAAATGATTAATAGTTCAAAAGTGAATGTATAATTTTTTATATTTTAAATTTATTTACAAAATAAATGAAAATTTAGAACCTTGACAAATTTGGTGAAATAACAAAAATGCTATTGCAAAGAACAATTTTTTATTTTGACTTAAGAGGGTAAAATTTATCGTTTAACATTCTATTTTCGAGAGATAAAATAACAAAAATATCCTTGTGACATTATTGCCTTTAATTCTAATAGTTTTTATTCATTTTACAGTTAAGTCTAAATCACAGAGGCTTATATATTCACGTTTAAATCACATGAGGGTCATATAATTTCTGCTCAAACTACAAGAGGATGAAATGCAATTATTTCTAATTATTATTCTTTAATGCTCCATTTAGAATCCGGAAAAAGTAAAGGAAAAGAAAAAAATAAGAGAAAAAAGAATAAATATACTCTTTCATTTTGTTTTTTTTTGTTCTCATATTTTTGTTTCTTTATTTTTTTTCCACTAAAATTCTGAGTTTCAAAACAAGCTGATGGAAAAATTGAAAGTTTCTAGAAAAAGTTATGAACAACCTGGAAGTTTTCTAAAATGGCAAATCTCTACTTTTGGAGGCCTAAATGGTGAAAAGCCATGAATGTCGTAGTGAAGCAGTGACTTTCACTCGTTGGACTGTTTTCCATCAAATATTAGCCTTTCGGGCCATTTTAAAAGTCAATTCAGACCAAAATTTGTTCAGTGTTCAAAATTAACCCATCGCCACTTGGTCTGCGTCACAAACCCATCAAACTGGCATGTATTTTTAGAATTGTCAACCGCCTCATCATTTCAATAAGAATTCTGTATATATAGAATTTTTCTTTTTTTCTTTTTTGTTTTTTTTGCTAGGCGAATTTTTCTTTTGATATATTTATATATTTGGGTGCTGAGAGATCGATATTTACAGAAAATAGTAGTTAATGCTTGCAAACAAAATTTATAACCAAAAATCACATGAAAAATGATACGCCGAATTAGTTGAGTACCATTGCAAAACAAAGAAAAATATCGATGTCTATTGACTTCCTAAAATGTGACAGGCAAGTTTTTAATTGGAATTTTTGAAAAAAAAAATTTATTCAAAAATCATTTTCCAACTGGAAAACGGTCATGAAAATTATTAGAATTGGTTTGGGTGTGTGGATCATAAATGGATGGTACGGATATGCATTTGAATGTTTAAGATTGTAGCTTAGATTTGGATTTCAACAAGATGCCCAGATGGTTTTGAGAAAATGAGAAGGGGAAGGAAGTTATTTGAAATGATTCTAGTTCCATAAGGGTTGTACTTGGATATCTTGCCTACCCCTACTTTGTCCTGCCCATTTTCTTCCGATCCATTTTCAATGGCCAACTTCCAACATCTTTGTCCATTGATTTGAGCTTTAAATGGTTCCTTTCACATGGATAAATTCATATATAATCTCGTTAGCGGAGCTAACCTCCAAGCTTTAAAAGGTTCCTTTCAATGGCCAACCTCCAAGCTTAATTGTTTATAACTATGAGGCATTAGCGGAGCTAGAAATTTCATGTAGGGGCAACCATTATTAAAAATGTTAAAATTAATTTTGTAATCAAAGCTAGATGTTATATGCATAATGCACATAAGTTTATACATCTCTAGGAGGGACAAATTGAAAAACATTTCTAAAATTCTAGATGAAAATAAAATTTTAAAAACATTGAGAGAGACAAATTAGGAAATATTTCTAAAATTATAGGTATATTTGAAGTTTTTAAAAAAATTGAGGGAGCAGTTTATAAATTTTGGGGTACAAATTAAGAAACATTTTTAAAATTAGCAGGGCAGTTGCCCCTTGTCGGCCGATGGTGGCTCTGACCCTGCCTATGAGAGAAACTTTTATCTTCCTTTTAGAGTCTCGAGAAATTATTTTGCGGTCTTGCAAGGTCACGTATTCTTATTCCTCTATTCATATAGGTTGATCTCTCACCTGTTAAATAGGTATTTGATTTCATCTAACAAGAGATATCTCATCACTGTGTGAGTGGTGAAACAAGGATGACGTGATACTACATTAGCGCTGAATAATTTTTCTAAAGTCTCAAGGATTGTTGGTTTACAATGAGTTGTACCTTACTGATTGTGTTTCCTTTTTTTTTCGATATAAATTTTATCTGTAGGGGCATTTTAATTTTTATTTTGCAACTTGCAAACGATTTGTCCTTTTTTCCTATTTAGTTTTTTAAACAACAAAAGAAATTACCATTATCTTTCTTTTCTTTTCTTTTCTTTTTTGCTTTTGTTTCTTTTCTTTTCGTTCCTTTTTTCCCCTCAATGTTTTTGTTTCTTCAATTTTCTCCTACTTACACAAATGACTGACTTTCTATTTTTTAGTTTTTTGTTTTTGTTGATACTTTGGAATTTAAAACAAGCAACACTCAGCTATTCTACAAAACATGACTCGAACCATATCGGCTTGGAGCAAATAAACCAGATGAGTAGGAGTGTTCTCAATGATGATAAGATTTGAATATGCTTGCACTCAGGTTTGAAAGCAAATTTGCACAATTATTGCACTGAAGTTGGGCTTGAACAACAATTACATCTCGGGTTCGAGAACCTGTGATCTTCAATAATAGCTTTATGCCGATGACTGGTAGTAGAGGCTTCCTGGATAAGATTGATAGCATAAGTGGAGTCAAATTCAATGATAACGTCTCTGAGGTTGTCAACCTTTGTGAGTTTTCTAGGCCTTCATAGATAACCCAAATTTTCGCATCAAGTTCGAGACTTCACCTAACCTTCTAAGTTCTATGAATCCCGAGATCCAGTGGAGGCCGCGGCACTCTCAAAATTTTCAAAATTGTCTTAAACTCCCATAAATTTTTGTATAGTTATAAAATTATATAGTATAATGGCTCTCTCAAAATTAAATTTTTTTTACCTTATCCTCCTTTGAACAAAATTTTTTTTACCTCAGACTCTCTTCATCTAAAATCCAGAGTCCACCACTCCCAACATCCATATGCCTTGGATGTTTCTAAACCAAGCTCGTAGCCAGTTTTACCTGGATTACCTTTGGCACTGCCATCAACATTGTACTCAATAACTTTCTTGCTATCTAACCATAAGGGACCGTCCAAGAAAACCTAGAAGGCAGTTCAAAGTCACCACATAAAAAGAAGTCAGACCATTTCGTTTTAAGTGGCCGGAAAGGAAAGGTCCATGTGCTATATTACATGGCAATTTCTCATAGTCATGGTCCATAGAGGAGAGGTCAAGTTTTCGTTTCCAGCACTCAGTGAAGATAGGCAAAGGATGCAAAGAAGAACAAAAGAAAAAGAAGAAGGAAATAAAATGTGTAATATGTGTAAGAGTAGATTAACTTTAGACCATCAAATTTAGACTATCAAATTCTTACAGTAGCGGACAACCTTTTGAAATAAGAATCGAATTCTTTGAAAAGCAAACAACCTTTTGAAAACACTCTTTTCGCCTAAGAAAAAAATGTTATAAGCATGTTCCGGAGAGATAAGTGATAGAAGTATCCAGATTTAATCTCTATGGACCAAAACATACCAATATAAGCGCAAGTCACTAGCGGGTTTGGTTTCGTTTTCAAAAAATGTTTAAGTTCTCAAAATTAGAAAAAAAACTAATATGAAAAATTCGTTAATAAACTATTTTTTAGAACTGTTTTTAAATTTAAAAAATTATTTTTATTTTTGTATGAAAATGATGGTATTTTCAAACTTCTTGTTATTTTTGTTTTTGAAAACATAAAAATCAAAAACAAAAATTTCGATAATGATACCAAATAGGACCAAATTCTCGTCGGACTTCCGTTTTTTAACAAGATATGCTAAAATGGTGGGTTTTTTCTTTTTATCATGTTGCCCTTAAATTTGTACTTTAGGCTATCTAAAGTAGCGAAATATAGACATCCAATTGCAGTGGATATTAGCGGCCGGGGGGTCTCTTTCAATAACGACATACATGTAGCATTATGATTTATATTGCTTATTACTTTCGCAGACATAATGGTACAATTTTTTTAGAGATGAAGTATTATATTTGTACAATTTGAGCTTAGTTCTTACGGTTCTATTTCATATTTCTGTTGCTGCACTCGATTTTGAATAATAATAATAATAATAATAATAATAATAATAATAATAAAAGGTACTAATTAACCTAACGACAACTCAAATTTATTGAATAAAGATGGTGTATATTTGAGGGAATTGGACAAGATTTAAGCAAAAAAAAAATATTCTGCAATTAAAATCTTTCTTTAGTGTCTACATGGAACAGTGTCTAGCTTTGACTAGCTACAGTCAAAATAAACCCTTTCTAGTGAATACTACGATCTGGATACTTTGTTCATATAATTTTTCTTTTTTTTTCACATTATAACTTAAAATAATACAAAGGAGTTGCATTACTCAAACTTAATGCTAACTTAAAATCTTTCTTAAGGTTTGATCATATGAATCAATGAACATACCATCTTGATGGGACATGAGCTAAAAACTTATTTTTATTTTAAAATTTAGTTGGTTCCATCATTAGAAAATAAAAATAAAAAGAAATATTATAGCTTTGAAGCAAAGTAGATCATCAAATTCCATGCCATTAATTTTTTAATCTGCACACGTTCTCGTCTTATCAAAGCAAAACTGTGCCTTGCCTCTTTCCACGAAAGGTGTTCTCTGATTGTCTTTCCGGTGAATCAAAAACAAAGAAAGGTGTTCTCTGATTGCCTTTCCGGTGTATCAAAAACAAAGAAAGGTGTTCTCTGATTTTTCATTTTTTTGCTCCGAGTCACCCCGCAACCACCGTCACTGTTTGAACTGTAGAAATAGTGAGAATAGTGTCTACTAGATTGTTAAACATGTATAATTGTGTATATATAAATATGCGTATTGTTAAAGTATAATAATTAAGTTACTCTTTAACACTTTAATATTGCGTTTAGGACTTGAATTTATCAAGAAAAAAAATGAAAAAGAAAAATATGAGAGAAATATGAACAAAATGAAAGAGAATTTTTTGTTTATTTTTTTCTCGCATTTTCTTTTTTCTTTTCTTTTTATTTTTCATCACCATATCTTTGATTCAAACCAGCGTTAATTTTTAATTTGATTTCAAAGCAGGTTATGATTTCTTATAGTATGGGTTACAATAATTCCTATGCCCTTTGTAAGTGAGAGTATATATATATATATATATATATATTTGCAATTGTTAGGAAGCTAACCTACTCATACAGATAAAAGAGGGACAAGCATCGCTAAGCAGTAAAGTAAAATGAAGCAAGGGTCACCACCACAATATGCACTTTTGTCTATGGCAAGAGTAGACTTAAGGAAACAAGTTCTTGCCCGTTGGACTATCCTTAGCCAGTTTAAGTTAGAGTATATTAAATGAGTGACATATTAATATTTTTAGAACTCACATGGAGTCACTATTATCTATCAACCTTAATTCCAAAATACATATTTTATTTTTGTCCTTTTAATTTTTTGTAACTCCCAACTCATGGATAATGTGAGAGTTCGTCTCAAAAGCTCTGATTATCACATCATCTCATCACCAGAACCCAGAACCCTAATTACCAAGTAAGCCAAATTAACATTTACTTCACTTGAATTTGCTTTCACGTGAATAGAGTTAAAGAATTCAAACTTGGACTTTGATACGCGTAACTAATATAGAAAGTAAATTTCGAGTTCACACTTAGGTGTGAAACCCTTCACTATAATGTTGTTTCGGCCCCTCCCCTAAATTTGAGTCTGCTTGTTGTATTAATTAAAAACACCATCACGTGGGTAATTACTATGGTTGCTAACGTCAACGCCGTACACATCTCCTTTCAAGTTTTATTTACCAGTACCCGGTTTGTGGCCTTCCTAGCACTTCGCAGGAAATATGCATGTCAGAAGACAGGAATCAAAATTATTTAGTATCAATTAGTTAATTGGGCTCTATTTCTCTCCACTATTGATCAATTGCATTATCTTACGAGTCTTATTAACATGTGTTTAAAATGTATATTTTAAATTTATTTTGTCTAGTTATATAAAGCATTAAAAAATTATAAAAGTATAATTTTCAAAACTGAAAATAAAATTCATGTCCCCTATGAATATATGTTAGCATTTGCCTTATCTTATATAGTTATCCACTATTTGTCTCTCTATTTATGGCATGGCTAGGTACATTCTTTCCAACTCTATCAACAAAAAATTGTGCTCAATATATTCATATTATGTCAATGTCCCAACTAGTGGCATTGCAATGGTGCAACCAGTAGAGATGTGAAGTCCCGTGTTTATAAGTAGAGTAATGTCACATGAATTTTAAAAAATTTCTATACAAAATAATGTGATTCATTTAAAATAAGATTTCTGTATAAATGTCTTGTTTGTATAATATTTTTCTTGTATGAAAGGTAAGACCGTGTAAGGGGAGAATGCATATATAATATGTTTCTTATACTTATAACCTCTTCTGTTTTTTTTTTTTTTATTAACAAAAACATATATCACAGAGAAGCCACCTAGCTGCAAGCTCTTGCAACTGCTCCATCAACATGTTCATCACTATTGACTTATTTTACATTGGGTTGCATACTTTCTGTTGGTATACTATGGGTATAATAGCAACAGTATGAAACCAGATTTGGAAAAGCCTTCGAGAAATTATTCAATGCTTTTAGAATGCCCACTTTGTCTTACTCTTCCACTTATATAGGGGTGGGTCTCTCACCTGTTAAGTGAGTATTTGACTTCACCTAATAAGGGGATCCCACCACTATATAAGTAATAGAACAAGAATGACATGGTGCTCTAATAACACTCAACAATTTTTCCTTGTGATAAGTTCACTTTTGATAGGAGAGGAACAAATAATGAAGGACGTACTTAAGATTAGCCTAAAACCGCAGGAGATCTGTTTGGGACCATGCATCTAAGAATCCTCATAATTATCCTCTAGTTATTAAATAGAAAATTACTCTTCACTCTGTTGTGAAGGTGCAATTGGTGGGAAAGCTAGCTAGCATTGTGTGAATAAAAGTACCAACTGGGAAATTGAATTTGCTTCGGTTTAATGATGTTTATACTGTATGTACGTAGTGTTTTTGTCTTCTATCCAAAGCCTGAAGAACGGAAATGGGGAATTAGCGTAGGAAGATAGATCCTTACTAACCTGGAAGAGTCAGGAGTCCGAAAAATAGTAGAAATAATGTGGATAGGAACCAACCTACAAAATTACAAATGTCTCATTGGATTACAATAGATTGAAAAGACAACCAGAATATTAAAGCATTTAATACCTGTACTGGATGAACCCAAACAAATTATAACTATAATATTGATAAAGAAATAAAAAAAAAAACTATAAAATGGAAAAGATAACCCCAACATTGAAGCTTAATACCTGCACTGGAAGAGTCGGAAAAAGTAATATACTAACCCTCCGGGCTTATCTCTAGCCTAAGACTAGAAAAAAGTATTGTTCCACATACATAAAACATGGTCTTTTACTACTTTCTTTAAATTTCAATATCTACAAGATTTGACTTTCGGCTGGACCTTTTCTTAAAGAAGAACATTTTCAAAATATAAAAATACCCAGAAGTTCTGAAACGGGCATATGATACACATGGAGCATACGTACATTTCTTCCAAAGTTTGTACTTGTAACTACAGCACATTGTCGTCCATGTGTAGATATACCTAATCTTGTTTTCTTAACTATATCAAACTTGTATACCTTGGTCCAGATAGCACCTTCCTAGCTTGCGGTCTCGTTCTGCATTTAAACAAAGTCGTATTACAACAACATAATCATTAACAACTGAAGAGGAGCAACCTCTTAAGGAATTTAGTAATAGGTTATTAATTAAAAGCAAGTGGATCACATATAAGGATTATTGTAACACTTCACCAAGCAACTACTTCTCTTATCTTTGATGTCATGTGACACTAAGGAAGTCTCCATGTTCCCTCTCATGGTATAATTTAACATTTTTAGCAGACATTTTCATGGCATCTGCCATTTTTATAAATACAATAGATCCGTCTCTGAAGGTCCATGGTTACAATGCTTTATCGGGAACAAATTATGGTCTTAAAAGGTGAACTTATATAAGAGTGAGCCTTGTAGCTTGAGAGTCTGAGACATTGAGAGAGAAAACAGAGAGAATATGGTGAGAAAACCTTGCTTTGACAAAAATGGAATGAAGAAAGGTGCATGGAGTTCAGAAGAAGATGAAAAATTGAGAGCTTATATTCAGAGATATGGCCACTGGAACTGGCGCGAGCTCCCAAAGTTTGCAGGTGGAACCTCTTTCTTTTATTTTTTTTTCTATACCCCCTCTCTTTTATTTTGTGAGTAGGAAAGTATTGGGAGAAGGGAGTGACTTCTCTTTCTACTAGTTTAATTATGGTGTTTAAGCATTAGAGTCACATTTTGAGAGATGATAAGGGGGAAAAAATGAAAATAAAAAAGAAAAGAAGAAGTTACGAATTTCTTGAAATTTTTTTGTGGCGTCTTCCTATAACACATGATTTTGTAAAGACATATGTAACGAAAACTTTGGAGTGCTTGTAGATGGTGTGCCCCATCGCTAATTATGGATCATTTACTTATATACGTATTTTTGTTATTTGGGAGAATACAATTATATGAACAATGAGAAATGGAATAGGTTGATAGGGTATATGTATGCATGTGTGCCTATCTATATGTATCCATATGAACGGATTCTAAATTGATGGTGTCTTTCAGGTCTATCTAGATGTGGGAAGAGTTGCAGACTGCGGTGGATGAATTACCTGCGTCCAAATGTGAAACGAGGGAATTACACCAAAGAAGAAGTAGATATCATCATCAAATTACATGAAGAACTTGGAAATAGGTATGGACTAAGCACTTTTAACTTCAACCTTTGATTCAAAACAATTTGCAGATCGGCATAAATTTGCACATCTATTTTTATATTGCCACACACTACCATATACGCAAATGTGATTGCATAAATAATAGGATGATATTCGATGAATATGTTAACATTTGTGGTATGTTGGGAATTACAGATGTTATGCGTTTCTTTTATTTACAGGTGGTCAGCCATTGCAGCAAAATTGCCAGGAAGAACAGACAATGAAATAAAAAACCACTGGCACACGCACCTAAAGGAACGCGTGAAACAAAACCAATCAACAGCTGAGATCAAAGAGCAATCCTGTGAAAATATTGCTCGATCTGAAGCCAACCAGAAAGAGCAATCTATTGGAAGGTCACAATGTGAAGTCAACCAAAAGAGAAAATTTGCACCTAAAGATGCCGCTGAGGCTCCCCCACAGCCAATTCTCGAAAGCTCCGTGCTGTCCCAAGAACCATCTTCAAGTGAAATTTCCTCCTTGAGCTCTGATTATCCACTGTCAAGTGGCATGAATTGGGTTGCAGAAGATAGCAACAGTTCATTGGAATCCTGCACAGAATCCATTGAACGTTTCTGGACGGAGCCATTTTTAGTAGACACATCCTACAGCCAAAATGATTTTTCATCACCCTTGTTGGCGGGAGAACTTGTGTCTCCATTTGATTCGTACTACGATGATGACATTGATTTCTTCTACCAACTAGTGCAAGAACTTGCCGAACAGTGAAGAAGACGTATATTCATCAAAAGGGAACAGAAAAATTTAAGGAGAAGACACTTAAACTTGTTACTTGTACCAAGATATTAGACTTGCATGATCCAAGCAAAGCACCAGTAGTTGCTTTAAATTAATCTGATAGAAGGGAACAAACTTTTTCTGTTCTGTGTCGATCATGCTCATCATCTAATTGCATGTCTTCCCTTAGCCACTCCACAAAATTTATATATATATATATATATATGCCTAAATAATTGTGATATCTATACATGTATATGTATATGTATATTTATATGTATGTAGATTATGCACTAACATCCATCAGGTTTGGTTCTCCCAAAATGGGCTTGCCTTTAGGCTAACATACCTTCCTAGATTCTAGTCATTCTCTACACTCAGATTCATTATCGAGTCCCATATTTAGGGACAAGCCATCATATATTCTGAGTGGTGAACTCAAGGTAGCAATATTAATGCTTCCATGTAAACTCAGCCAGCCAACCAAACCCAAGTTCAAGATGCAGCCCAGATCAAATTGTCAAAAAATCAAAGTTTTAATCTTTCAAAATTTAGCCCTATAATAGAGTTTAAGTTTCAAAGGAAACTATTTACACTACAAGTTGTAATTGTGTCGTTTGTGTAGCCACTTGTGATTTTTTGTCTTGGTATTAATGTCCTAGCCAGCATAAACACATCGACTAATTCCCTTTCCGGTTTGTTTAAAGGCAGGTTACTTGTATTTTTTAATTTAATAATCTCCTAAAAATGTCTTGACTGTGTCTGCAAGCTTCCAATTGCGGTTTCTCTTGTTTGTAGTTTCTTTCTATGCTTTTATATCTGGTCCAAGCTAGCCGGAAAGAGTCAACGCGATGTTACACAACAAAAATGGAATCAAGAAATGTTTTTTTTTTTGTATATAAAGCACAGGAAAGGGGTCCCTGTGAAGTTTGAGGAGACTATGAAAAACATGCGTTCAAAATGTCCAAAACAGCCTTATAGAGTTATTACAAAAATAAAATTCCATCACGAGAGCGCTTGGTAAAACTACCAATTGCTTGGGTTGCACTCCTGATTCGATTGGTTAAAATGGCTCTCTAAAGGTTAGCGCTCCTGAATTAAACGGCAAAAATGACTCTCTAAAGTTAGTAATTAGTGCATTTTTTCAACGTTCGAGTGCTTGGTGAGACAGGCAATCGCTCGATGGGAAGGGCAATGGCTTAGTTACTTGGGTAGTTGTTCGTTGATGCACTTTTGACCCTTTCTTCTATAATTAAGTTACATTTCCTGCAATAAGATTAAAGAGGCATGCTTACAATAATTCAAAGATAAAATACTTACTTAATACCTAAATTAGAACTAACAATCTACTAATTAGAGAATTGAGATTACACTTTTGAAATATAATCAAGTAAAAATAACCAAAATGACTACATCATATTCATATATTACACACAGGTACTTGTTAAGAATATTCTTCAACCACAATTTTGACCTTTCTAAATTGACCGTGGAAGAAATTAATACCATTTTGTGTCAAATGTGAACTTTAGTACATTAATTTTTTTACCCACACATATGAACCTTTTCGTGGTCCTGAATTCAAAGGTCAAGTCGTCTCTAATATTCAGAGGAGTGACATATTGTGTGAAAGTAATTATTAAATTTCCATTGCAAAGATCTTGTTAACAAGTGATGCCATTCTTATGACTTCAAAACTGAGGACCATCACTATGTTTTTTAATTCAAGAACATCTTTGCCATATCATTAATACGGGTTTTGCCAGAAAATCCCTTTCATGAAACATTTTGTTTTTCCGTTCATAGGGATAGCTCAAAGAAAAAAATTTGGATTTGTTGATGTTTGTTCGTGCCAGTTTCTTACTTTTTATTGGTTTTTGGCACGAAGTTGTTCATACACATGTAGGAATCAATGTAGTTGTACAGTGATACCTATTTACTCGATACATTTTTTTTTTTAATGTTTTGTTTTATTTTGTTTCTTTTGGCCAAGTAAATAAAAGTTTTGGTCAATAACTGGATGGAGACTTTCTTTCGGTCCTTGGCAGATAGCAGTTCCTTTGTTAACAACTAAGGTTTCTACACATTAATATTGTAACTTCGAAGTTTTAGTTCTAAAAAGAAGAAATATTTACAACTAATATATATGTGTGTGTGTGTGTGTGTGTGTGTATCAGATGATATTGCAATTTGATGTTATGCCCAAGGAGCATGGGAAATAGAAAGATTAATGAGGACAAGGAGCAGTATTTTGTGTTCCTAACCTGATATGTCTTAATCTTGATTAGCTGTTATAATCACTTATTTGAGTTCAGTCCACCGCCCAAACAAATCACGCCAACGACCTTGTTAATTCTACTTGAATATATTTACTCCAGTCAATGGTATTAAAGAATTCATTCTTGACCGTTTGTACACGTGATTGAAAGAATACCCAGTGAGAAAGCAAATTTTGGATCCACACTTGGGTCCCAAGTGTAAACACTTGTAACTCTTTGTCGTTTGGCTCCAAAAACCTTCTTTTTTTTTTTTTTTCAATTTATGCAAAACGACGTTGGCTTGTACAACAATTGCTGATGTCATCACGCACACGTCACCTGCCAGCTGTGCCCTTTCTGAGCAACTCCCATGAAACCAGTCAGAAGAAAGGGTAATCCATTAATTAGTACTAATTGATTAACCTTTTCATTAAATAATAATTTCATAAAACATGTCAAAATAAAGGAGAAATCCATTAATATTCGCCCCTCTAAATTATTTAAGTGATAGCTGCATGTATAAATTACTTAAGTGATAGGTACAAGTATCCATATTGATTATTTAAGTCGTACGCGTTGGGCTTAGTTCTGATGGTTAATTCACACCGAGTAGCAATGACGATTGATGGTGACGGTAACGGTGCAGTGAACATAGCCTTGAAATTGCACTATAAAGATGGACTAGTAGCGTGTTGAAAGGAAAAAAAAGTTTTGTCCAAATGAAAATAAAAAGATTGCTAAACCTATTATGGTACACGTGCATATATAGCATAGAATCACGGTTTGAATACAATCATAGTCAAGGGTGAATGCAAGAAGGACCACACTGAATTGGTTATTTTTATTATTTTTTTGAAAAAAAATTATGTGTATTGATTCTAGGTTACAAATATATATTTTGTCTTCATTGAATTTACAAACACTTATTATTTACTTTGTTCTAGATTTATTAACACCTATATTTGTATCCATTAAATATCAATAAATTTGTAGTAAAAAAATATATATATCTCAATAACCTTCATCATTTGGCTAAATAAAATGCACAATCACAATTAAACCTTCATTATATGTATCCATATACTCTTGGTTATTTAAATCAAAAAATCACTTCTCGAAATTTTAAATCTTAGCCCGTTAAACTTGAATTAAGATTTTTAATAGGTTTTTTTTTTTATGTATAACTTTTGTAGAATGGTAGTGCTGCTGTTTCGGCATCTTTAATATAAGGATCTTTTTATTTATCAAAGAAACAATATTTTCAATTAAAAAAAAATTCTTGTATAATTCTGTCTTAATTTTGCTCTCACTAAACAAAAATTTTAGATCCGCCCCGGTTATAATAAAGGTAGATTTAACGTTTCTTCAAAATAAGACTTGATATTTGATATATTCATCTCTTTTATTAATCATGAGTCAAGAAGAAGTTGATTGACGTGATGATAAATGTGAAGTGTTTGATGAATTCCTACATCAATATAGGCATTTGTATCAATGGGCTGAATAAACAGTATGAAACCACATTGATGATCTCAAGATTTAAGCTGTAACTAACGGCACATCAAACGTTTGTTTGCTTTTCTTTTCTTTTTTCTTTTCATTGAAAACATATACTATAAATTCGAATTATATTTGATGGTTTAATTATCTTTGAGACTCTATCTGTTTTATAGTGTCATCACCATCATCCTCATTTTCACCGTTGTTATAGTTAGTTATTCAATAGGTACTCCAGTTAAACAGTGTCTGAAATTCAGAAGTTTCTTAGGGTTGAACCTACATGTCAGTCAAAATTTAGCTCTCAAAAATCAGAAGGAACAAAAAATGCCTTTTCGAATCCTAATCAATCAATACGTTGTAATGTGAAGAACTTCAGCTTATAAAACGCTGAAACCACATTTTTTAAACTTCTTTCAATCCTCAAATCCATCATTTTATACAGTTTTGTATATCAGTAAGGATTTCTTAGCGACAACAATAAAAGTAGTGGAAATAAGAGCTTTTGGGTTTGGTCATACAGAAGATGTGGATGATTAGTGATGCATAATTAATAATCATGATTATTGATTAGCCAGGGTAAATAATAGTCTTAAAACTGCCTGAAAGCAAAAAGGCAACGTATTTGAATAAACGAGGATACAATTTAATTTGCAAGATGGGTTACAAACATTGAACCTATATAAACTAATGAGTAACAATCATTTAATCCCTCTAACTTTGCCTCAGTTTCTAATGTTATTCTTGAATTTTAATTTATTCTATTTAAACTTTTCAATTTTTAAAAAGAAGTCAACGTGATCTAACTTTTCAAAATAAGTAAGGAAATTAAATATTAATTATATTTTGGCCTTCCAAACTATAACTTAATACTACTTTACCCCCAATCAACTAAAAATAGTTACATTTTCACCATCATAAAATTTTAAAATTTGAAATTTGTTTGGTCAAAGTTTTATACTAATCTCTAAAACAAAGAGAAGAAAATAATTTCATGGTTATGAAATATTATAAATCATCCAAAAAATAACAAAAAAAATTACCAAAATGAAATCTTACTTTTGTGAACTACTAATTATTAGTCCTAACAATATTAAGGAGATTTTTATATTGTACCCGATCAGAAATGCTCAATTTATTTATTTATTTGTTGTCAATAGCATTAATATGAATTTAAATTATCATAGTTTAGGGATAAAATATAACAACTTTTAATTTAGTGAATAAAATTAAACTAAATCACAGTTAAGAGGGTCAATATGCAATGAATTTTTAATTTATTTTAAAATAAGGGACCACATTGACTTTCTCTTAAAAGTTAAAGGGTCAAAATAGAAGAAATCAAAATTCAGAAATGATATTAAAATCTAAAACAAAGTTAGAGGAACAAAATAATTGTTTACCCTAAACTAATTGTCTCTCGGACATCTTCCTTTAGTTTCTAATCACAATAATCCCTATTGCCTAATTGCTTTAACTTGGTGTAGTCGTTGCAGCATTTGTCTGTAGTGAATACATAGCACCACCTAACGTGCAAGACAAAATTTTTCAAGAAAATAAAAATATAGAAGAGTTTCCGATACCGCATGTGATAAATATGGTATACAAACGTAAAGAAATGTTTTCTGTAGGTACATGTATATATGATACATTTTTTCATAAACTACTATATTATATAACAAAACCCATTATTTATGAAAATCTGAATGCAAAAAAACTCTGATGAATTGAATAATCGGTCCAAAGTTTGTTTTGAGCGTCAATGAATAATCCAAAAAAATGTTAGCTCGTGGCTTGATAGAGAAATAAATCCTATATAGAAAATGCCTAAATATTGTAAAATAAGCTAATCTAAACGAAGTCAATACTAATCAAAATATGCTATCCATCTAACATGCTATGTTTTGATGTTGATGAAACACTTTTCAAGGAAGGCTCTTTGTTACCCATCCCATGTGTTCTAATAATGGCACTTTCGTTGAATCTTCTAACAGGGACCCGCCAAATTAAATATAGCGGATTGTTATTTGAAAGGATGATGGGTCCCACGTTGTAGTTGAAACACGTTTTCGAGTTGAAAATATAAACAGGAAGTGAGCTCTATGTAAGTGTCACTTAAGATTAGGATCTTACACGAGAGAGAGAGAGAGAGACAGAGAGAGACAGAGAGAGAGGGGGGGAAGCGGGAAAGAAGTGAGAGAGAGAATGGTGAGAACACCGAGCTTTGATAAAAATGGAATGAAGAAAGGTGCATGGAGTCCAGAAGAAGATAACAAGTTGAGAGCTTACATTCAGAGATATGGCCATTGGAACTGGCGTGAACTACCCAAGTACGCGGGTAAGGATACCTCTCTCTCTCTCTCTCTCTCTCTCTCTCTGTGTGGCAATGTAATTGGAAGAAACCAATGGAAGAAAATCTTATTTAGTGGGACTGATCTATGCATCTCTAAAGATTTTCGCCTAGTTTCCCTTTCTTTGTCCGAAATCTTATTGTATAGTTTACCTAACTAGATCACTATATTGAACTTTCCTCTACAAATCCAGATGTGTTTAAGTGCTAAATCACTTTTCCAGAGATTCATAAGGGGGAAAAAATGTGAGCCTCTTGAAACATTGCCTTGAGGAATGTTTTTCATTTGATATCAATGCCAATTTGGAATGAGACAAATTCACTAACTATAGGGCTCTTTAGGTGTTGCCTTTTTATAATCTTTTGATAAAACACGAGTGTATGAAATGACAAATGAATTATTCATAGCAATATATATATATATATATATAAGGCGCGAATGGATTTCTAACCTGGTGATGCCTTTCAGGACTATCTAGATGTGGGAAGAGTTGCAGATTGCGGTGGATGAATTACCTGCGTCCGAATGTGAAACGGGGTAGCTACACCAAAGAAGAAGAGGATCTCATCATCAAATTACACGAAAAACTTGGAAATAAGTATGGATTAAGTACTTATTTTTCCTTCAACATATGTTTTAATATAGTATAGATCAACATATTTAAATTTTTATACCTAGTATGTTAATACCTTTCCGCTTAAGTTTATCATGAAACCATATGTATTAGGTCTTTTTAAGTCTTCCAATTCTTATAAATATGGCCAAACAAATAGATCTGTACAAGCATGTTTGCATCTTATATATATAACTCGATTGAGTTCTGACTCGTCTTTTCAATGAGTGAGCTAAGTGATAAACTCTTGTAGTATCTCTTATGTGGTTCTTTCTTTTGCAGATGGTCTCTCATCGCGGCAAAATTACCAGGAAGAACAGACAATGAAATAAAAAACCACTGGCATACGCATCTAAAGAAGCGCCCGAAACAAAATCAAGCGACACAAGAACTGAAAGAGCAAGCTATTGAAACTTCCCAATCTGAAGCCAACTTGGAAGTGCAATCTCTCGAAAGCCCACAATTTGAAGTGAACCAAAAGACAGAATTGGCCTCTAAAGATGTTGCTGATCAGCCACTGCCTCAGCTCATTTTAGAAAGCACTCCACTCTCCCCGGAACCATCTTCCAGTGAATTCTCCTCCTTGAGTACTTCTGATTATCCTCTTTTGAGTGATATGAGCTGGGTTGCAGAAGATAGCATCAGTTCATGGGAATCATTTGCAGAACCCATTGGTAATTTCTGGACGGAACCATTTTTAGAAGATGTATCATACAACAACCAGAATGACTTTTCAACGAAGAACTTGGTGGAGGGAGGATTTATGTCTCCGTATTCTTCGTACTATGATGATGGCATTGATTTCTTCTACCAAATGCTGCAGGATTTTTCAAAAAACTGAAACACGTTTGCCCTTTTAATGTGTTAGATATGTATAATTGAGTTGTACTAAGAGTTTGAATGGGAATATCCAAGCAATTACACAAGATAGTTGCTCCAGTTTTGTTGTGCATAATATTCCATCGCCATTTTCTCTTGCCTTAGCCAGTTTAGGAAATATATTCATTTTATGTGTACATATCTATATAGGTATCTGCATATAGATATATCGGTGTTTCTTGCTTTTTGCAATTGAAGATTTAAACATCTTGCAATATTCTCATTTATGTGCTTTAAATGGTCAAATAAAATAGGTTCTTTAAGTTATTTTAGTGATACTTGTTATTTAAAAGGACTTTGGGAGAGTACTGTTAAAGTTTTCTCCCATACACTACCTCTTATGATATGGCTTAAGCAGAATTTTGTCAAAACAACGGGGCCATCTATCATACAGTTGAGACAGTCAAGGTCAAAACCTTACTAAATTACTCAATCCGTGCAGAAGCAGACTCATAGGGAAACTGAAAAGTTGTCACGGATTATTCTCATTTACCCGATAAAGAGGCACTTGAATGCTTAACGTGAAGATTAAAAAATTAAAAGATCAACTTCTTCATAATTTAATTTGATTTTTCCCATTAATTATCATCATAATAATTAATTTAATCCGATTAGCTGTTTCAATTATTAATATTCCTAACCACTCCGCATATCATGTAGTCGTAGAACTGGGAGAATTCGCTTTTAGCTTATTCTTAGTTTGTGGAAAGTAATGATCTTAATATATACATCTCTAAGTTTCAAGCTGTATAAAAGTAATAATCCCAAAGACCCAAGTTCTCGAACATAGTACCAAAATGTTAGAAACTTCAACACTAAATTAAAATACCAATGTCTAATGGAATGTGTATGATCAAGTATTACATCTCTTTGAGACCATATTACAGACTAGTAGTATGATCTACAGCTCCCATTCTAAACATTGTGAGGAAATTATCATGAATACACAAATTTTCCCAAGTTCCATAATTGCTGCAAGATTGGCTATAGGGTATAAGAGCTCAGGGTCTTCAGGAAAATAATGCAATATCACCATTATGTATTGAATATATTTTTCTTTTTAAAATTGGAATGTTACAAAAATAAAAATAAAATAAAAAAGTTGTTGCCCTGTCCAAATTATAAATAAAGGCACCCCTGTTAGTTTGGCTGGCCTTAAACCAAGCAGAGAGAGAAACAAAAATGGGCAATTTAACAAGCGCAATTAAGTCAGGTTAACTGCAAAGGGACTAATTATCCTTCAAAACCCCAAAAAAAAAAAGTTCCCACTTCTGAATTTCCTTCATACAAGGCCGGATTTGAATGGATGTGAGGCCTAATTATCCAAGTGTATCTACGAAGTTCCCATTCGTAAACGGCCCAATCTTTACAGATGGGAAGTTGGATAGAGCAAACCCAACCTGAGTTGGTTGTCCTCTCAGAAACTTGTTCAAGATCTGATGTCAGGGTTGGGTTCGGCGTTAAAGCCCAAAATTTAACATGTTCAACAGTTTGGACCTGCACTTCGGCTTGATAACAACCCAAATCCAAGAAAGTGTGAAATCCATGGTTATTACTACCATGCATTTTTTTTGTCATCGGTGTGATATATATTGGTATCGGTACTTATATATTATGATATATTATTTTTTAGTGTATCACCATAAAATGATATATTTGTCAAAATACATATACTTACTCATAAAAATATAATATTACAATACTTGTAACAAGAATTGTTCAGCACTATTGCATCATCAAAAAATATATGAAAAAACTAATTTATCATCATAAAATATACAAAGAAATAAGTTTTTAATTATGACATGCATAAGTTTGAAATGCTTCCAAAGGACTTAAAAGACGCATCCATCATAAGTTTCTCTTTATTTTGTTTATTATATTAAACAATTGAAATTCAGGTTTGTCTAATTCTAATTAAATTGCCTCTTAGTTTAGGTACCCGATTTTCTATCAGTATTGTTCGAATAATGGAGGCAGACAAGCTGGCATGGCTGTGCTAATACATTATGGTATGTAAAATTAGCCGAGACGATATTAATTGGATATTAGTTATAACATTTTTCCAAGGATATGGTATATTGTAGCTGATACCACTCAGCGTATGACAGTATTAATAATTATGACTCAACCCAAAAGCTTATTCTCTCTCCCTCTCTTTCTCTTTCTTTCACACAAAACCTTGATCGGTTCTCGTAATTTTTTCATTATAACATAAAATTGCTGTTTGGATTTTGCTAACTAGTTTTCAAGTCAAGATTCAAAAGTGATTGGACGAGTGAACACTTACACAAACACGTTAAATAATATAGGGGAATTTTTTATATTTTTTTATTTTCTCTGGAATAGGAGAAAATATAACTGTAAAAAATTGAACTATAAATTGAGATTAGACCAGATTTTTGAAAAAAACAGCAATAAAAGCGTTGGAAATAATTTCAATATTCTTCATGAACATGGATGAAGAATTAAACCATTCATGCATTGCACGAACTAAAAGTCTCACAGGGAAACGTACATAAACGACCAATAATTGGGAAGAATGCGCCCCACGGCCCACTTCACGTTTAAAGAAGACATTGCGCCACCGCGGCATTCAGGCAAACGTACATAAATGACCAATAAATGGGAAGAGTGCTCCACCTTTCGTATATGGATGACATTTTGGATGCTTACTATTCTGAACTTGACAGGCCCTTCTCTCTCTCTCTTTCTGCAGATAATATAGATGTCTCTCTACCTCTCGGGCATCATGTGACTCTTTGTGCAGGGGATCCATGTCCACTGCACAGCTAAGAATCTTCTTCCCCCACCCCAAAGCTTCTATCTGATTTTTTTGAAGGTACCAAGATTTTGTTTCGGAAGTGACCAATCACAATTTTTTTTTTTTTTTTAAAACAAAACTTTACGCAAAACTGTTAAAACTAAAAGAAGAGGTTGAAGTTATGTACGACATACAAATCCAATTCCCAATGATATGTAGTGGCAGCTCTAAAAATTATTGTGTCATTTAAAAACTTTATATTCACAAATTTTAAATTTTAAATTTTAAATTGATCTAACAAAATCAGTAACTTATTTCCAATAAATTGATAAACTAATTTAAACTTCTCAAATTGTAACGAAATGAGAGTTTTTGCATAGAGATACTATTGTTTTAATAGAAGAAGACATGCAAATTCTTGAACTTTTATAATTGACCTCAATAAGATTTCATATTTTAAAATTGTTGAATAATAACATTGGAGGAGGGAGGGGAAGGGAAAATTTTAAAATTTTCCTTCCCTTTTTCCTTTTGCTTGTTTGATTCTACCTAAAAGAGAAAGGGAAGGAAAAGAAAAAGAAAAATAGAGAAAAAATTTCAAGTTACTCTCTTTTTCTCTCTCTTCTTTTCTTCTACTTTTTTTAAAAAAACCAAATAGCGAAGAAAAAATACTTTTTTATCATTTTCTCTTTCATTTCCCTTCCCTTTAATTCTCTCTCCCAAGTTCCAAACAAGTTCTTATAGTTTCTACGGGGTTCAATAAATAGATTCAGGAGTTCAAATACCATCAACGTAAAATGACAAATGCTATGCATAGTCTTACCGAAATAAAACCTATTGCTAGTATTATTTTTATTTCCAGAGATTCGGGTGACACCGCTCACTCATGAGTGGCATCACCCCTGATGATATGGGAACTAGAACAACACGAGGGAGTGACCAAACACAAATTTTTACTAGTTCACTTGACTCCTTTAGAATAATGTGGCAATGGCCAGGGTAAATGCCCCCCTCCTCCAAAGCTATAAAATTTTTCTTTATATCCTATACACTTTTAAATATTTAGAATACATTACAGTGCATTACTCCTCACAAAATTTTTAAATTTTCCTTGCCCCTTGTATATTTTTAGATATTTAGAATATAATTTAGTGTACTGGTCTCACAAGACTAGCAATGGCATTTTTTAAAAATTAGGAGTCAAAATATTGGGTATTTAAATTTGAAATGAGTGGATCACAAATAGCCCATCATTTTGAATGAAAATTTTGGACGAAAGTTCTTTTTGTATAACATTACATACTCTTATTATATTTATAAAAAAATTTGCTTATATTTTAAATTCAAGCATGAGAAATATAATAGAATGTAAGAATAAATTTCTACATGAAAATTAAAATTCGCTTATAAATAGACCCAACAAAGTATTAAAAAAATCAAATTAATTGTTTCTTAGATATAAAATAAGTAGGAATCACAGTACACTAAACGAAAATTTTAATATTTTTATTTGGATAGAAATTTTATTAAGAAAATTTTTAAATTGTGGAGTGCTAGAAAAATAAATTTTTGCTAGCACATCATACATCCACACAATATATAGGAAAATTAATCAAAACTTGAGGGTGCCATGACACCCCTCTCCCCAAAAAGGAAGTTCCGCCCCTGGCTGTACTGAAACCCAGCGGTATTCTTTCTTCGCCCTAAGCAGACGGGGAAGTAAAAATCAATCTATAGCAAGTCTATATGAGCTCGAGCTTATGGCTCTTCTTCTTAGTCCTCTTTTAATAGATGCATCTAGATAATGAAATATGACAAATGCGTCATGTTAGCATCTTTCTCTGGGTAAGACAATCCTGTTGATAAAAAATAGAAAGAAAAAAAAGTCAAAATGAGCACACAAATTCCTATTTAATCAAATTCGGTGAAAGTAGAGAGCTCATCAGCCTCATCTTAATTTGGCCAATGCGTTATTATATTAAATTTTGTAATGAAAATTAAAATGTGAAATCATCATACAATTCCAACTAAGCACCCACCGGTCATTTAGAGGAAGGACTACAAAGCTCAAGTCCTCAACCTTTAATTCGCTCTAACAATTGAACTAGAAAATGCTAAGTACTCATTAAAATTCAACAAATTGCAATATTTGGCTTGAGGCTTTCAATATGGCATTAGTTGATTGCCAAAGCTTGGAAATTGTCAAAAAAATTTATGGTTATATAGTTTTCCACTTTAAAACAATAGCTTAACATTTATAGCTTTTGAGAAAGAAGACTTGAACTGATTTTCATTAGTCATAATCAAACTAAGGGTAATGCTATACTATCAAAAAAATCATTCATAATTTATGGACATAATAATGTAACTATTGAATGAGAGCATTTCACTGTAAAACAAAACAGTAATGCTATACAAATAAAAAATTTATACAAAATTTTATCACTAGAATAATATAGTTGGATAATAGTCATTTATTTTAAAATAAAACAAAAAATATAACAATGACTCTTAATTATTATAATGTCACTGTCATATCATTCTAGTAAAATTTTCTGTACAAATTTTTTGAAAAAATAGCAATTTTCAAAACAAAATAACCATCATGGCGGGTCTTAATTACAGAAAATGTTATTGCCTCTAGTGAGATTTTTTGTTCAAATTGTATAAAATAATAGCATTATTCTTAAATTAAGGCTTTCTTTTCTTTTCTTTTCTTTTCTGCTTTTTTTTTTTTCAAAGTGTGAGTTGAACTACCAATCCTCAGTAATCCCAAATGAGTACTCCTTATCGTTGTATTTACGGTTTTCAATTTCTTGTGCTAACAAAATACGAAAATGCTAATCACACAAGTGAGAGAAAGACATTTTCATACTCAACTAAACTGTAGTGTTACCTACCATACGTATATACATCTTATATTTGCATAGCATTACTCTTAGTTGTCTCTTGTTGACTAAATGTGACAATTATTCGTTTTGGTTAAGAATCAAATAAGAAAATTCGTCTTGAACCCAAGCTGAAAAACCCTGTGCACTCACTATATTTAATCTTTTTTCGGGTTTCTAACTCAAACAAAACTTTCAAAAGCACTTTGATTCCGGCATACTTAAAGAAATTATAAGGCAAATATGTGAATTTTTAAGAATGCCGAAAAATGAAAAAAAGATGAGGTAACACGAGTGAACACTTGAGTAACAAGCTTGTCACCCAATTAGGAGCCTACCAAAGGAATAAGAGCGAAAAGAGGAGGTAACATAAGTGAACACTCGGGTAACAAGCTTGTCACCTAATTGAAAGTCCACCAAACAAATAAGAGCAAGGACAATAAGAAGAACTCCTTCTTCAAAAGCTAAAGGCTTACTTTTCATTCAATACTCAAAACCACACTTCTTCATTACATACCGAATAAGCAGATAAATACACACTACTCTCACATTACTACTCATTCTACTTGACAAACACACTCTAGTAGTACACATATGTTGACTTCATCACAATCTAAATAAAGACAACAAATCTTGACTAAGCTAATATAATCTAATTAGAGGATAAAAAAGTTGGAAATACTCTTAACTAGACTAAACAAAAACACATCAAGTGGAATGAAAATCAAAAGAAGGTGGCTAGATCAAATTAGGCAGAATTTCAATAAGTTGCTGATTTTTTAGATTCTGCAGATAGTTCTGACATCCTTTAAAAACAAACATATCTCTCTCCACAGGATAGCAAATCATGCTCCGCTTTTTTTTTTTTTTTTTGAAAAGTAGATTCATGAACCTTTCCATCCATATAAGATTTGCATGCTAATTCATTTCCAGTTGACTTAAATTTTATAGTCAAGTCAGCTTGAAAATAAAACCTACAACTTTTCTTGACTTTGAAAAATGCATTCTATGAATTTGAATTCATTTGCCAACCAATAAGCAATGAAGGTAGCTGAAAAAATCATAGGCTTGATTTTTTTTCATTTGTTTGTAGGGACGCTTCTGGCGTTAAATTTCCCTAGTTGGAGAAAATTCATCCTCAAATTTTGAAATGAAGTATGATTTCTCTAACTTTTAATGTATCATACATTTAAGGTTCAACCTTGCTCTATTCTTCCACTGCACACTCTGATACTTGCCACAACACCTTTAACGTGAGAATATTTGATGAATAATCATTAGAGAAGTAGCTATGAGGAATTACAAACTCAACTGTTGAAAAGGGACCGAATATAAAATACCCATCATTAGAGCATTTATCCAAAATCGGTGGTAGATACCAATCATAGAGGTTGTTCTTCTCTTTGTTGTTTAATACAAATGAGATAGAACAGTCATGAGATGCACCACTAAAAATAGTACTCACCTCATCCGTGCAGTGGTTCTCAAATTCAATGGACTTGATCAACCCATCCATATGATTGGCCTTAAAGGAATTATCAAATTCTTCATCATATCTAGGAGGTTCATCTCAATCAACAAAATTGTTGAGTGACTTTTCAAAAGATGAAAATGGCCACATCAAACCTTGTTCATGGGCAGCCATGAGGTTATGAGGTTGAGGAGAAGCCTCTTTATCGGACATTCAATTGTGAATGTGATGCGAGACGGTAATCATCATCCTTATATCATGAGAAAATTTGTACTTTGAATTAAGACACCAATCATCAAGTTCTAGAGGTTCATTGCGTCGTAAACACTGCTGGAGTTATTGTACTTGTCTCTACAAATCTTCCATCATAACGTCTTGTAAGTCTCATTCACGAACTAGGGCCTCTTCGGTGTTAAGACCACGACGACAACGACCAGTCATCATGAACCAAATGCTCTGATACCAAATCTGACATCAAAAAATGAAGAAAAGAGGAGGTAACACAAGTGAACACTCAGGTAACAAGCTCGTCACCCAATTGGAAGTCCACCAAAGGGATAAGAGCAAGGATAATAAGAAGAATTCCTTCTTCAAAAGCCAAAGGCTTAATTTTCATTCAATACTCAACACCACTATTTTTCATTACATACCGAATAAGTATATAAATACATATTACTCTTACATTACTACTCATTCTCCTTGACAAGCAAACTCTAGTAGCACACATATGTTGACTTCATCACAATCTAATTAAAGACATCAAATCTTAACTAAGTTAATAAAATCTAATTAAAGGATAAAGAAGTTGGAAATACTCTTAACTAGACTCCAAAAAAGCACATCAAGTGGAATGAAAATCAAAAGAAAGTGGCAGGACCAAATCAGGAGAAGCCTCTTCATCGGACATCCAATCATGAATGTGATGCGAGACTGTAACCTTCATCATTACATCATGAGAAAATTTGTACTTTGAATTAAGACACGAATCATCAAGTTCCAAAGGTTCATAGCGTCGCAAACGCTGCTGGAGTTGTCGTACTTGTCTCAACAAATCTTCCATCTCAATGTCTTGCTAGTCTTATTCACGAACCGGGGATTCTTCAACGTTAGGACCACAACGACGATGACCAACCATCAGGAACCAAATGCTCTGATGCCAAATTTGACGTTAGAAAATGGAAGAACAAGGAGGTAACACAAGTGAACACTCGGGTAACAAGCTCGCCACCCAATTGGAAGTCCACTAAAGGGATAAGAGCAAAAATAACAAGAAGAACTCCTTCTTAGAAAACCAAAGGCTTAATTTTCATTCAATACTCAAAACCACTCTTCTTCATTACAAACCGAATTAGCATATAAGTACACACTACTCTCACATTACTACTCATTCTCTTTGACAAACACACTCTAGTGGCACATATATATTGACTTCACCACTATCTAACTAAAGACAATAAATCTTGATTAAGCTAATACAATCTAATTAGAGGATAAAGAAGTTGAAAATACTCTTAACTAGACTCCAAAAAAAACACATCAAGTGGAATGAAAATCAAAAGACGGTGACTAAACCAAATTGTGAATGTGATGCGAGACGACAACCTTCATCCTTACATCATGAGGAAATTTATACTCTGAATCAAGACACGAATGACTCAGCCTCCAAATGTAAAGCTCGAAATATCCCAAGTGTAAGACGGCGGAGTAGTATAACTCGTAAGAACAAGATCGATCCACAAGGAAAAAATTACACAGAACCGCAAGTACTAAAAACACTTCCCTCAGGTACTCACAAAAACCTTACGACTTGCTTCAAAAGGGAAACAAAAAATCTAATTGTTTTGAGATGGTCTATTTGTCTAAGCTAATTCAAACTCAAAAGTAATTAATTGGAAACAATGTAGAGTTTAACTATTAATAAAAAGGTCCCGGGATCAGTCGCTCAGATCAATTGCATCCTTTGAAATTCCGAAAGAGATATTTTGATAACTCAAACCCTTCGACTACGTTGCGAGTCTCGGGTTCAGAATATTTAGCAATAAAAACTGATATCCTTAAAGACTTCAACTCTTAGAATAATTTAGGTTGTTTTAATCAAGGACGAGTACCATCAATTCGTGCAATGCATATACTGAATATAAATTTATACATAAACGTTACCAAACATAATCAAACGTCCAGGTTTTCAAAAGTTTTAGAACGAAGAAGATGAAGAGAATAACTAGAAGATTTAACTTTAAAACCAAAACCTACCTCCTCCATTCATCCAAAACATTCAATTAATCTTCACTTTTGATTCCAAGATTAAGAAGTTTAGCTACTCATATTCGTAATGTAAAAGCAAGTTGCATGAATATAAACTAAAAACATTAATTTCATACTTGAGAATCTGATTACAGGAATTATGAATACTATGAAAACTCTTGAAAAGAAACTAGAAGAATTCCGTATCTACAGCTGCTGCTACCTCCTAAAATTGTAAAAAATCACGAACCCTAACATATCCCACAATCCTAACTTATATAGGCTTCCAAGTCTGTGCAGGATCGGCCAACCGTTCGAACGCATAGGGAACTGTTCGAACGCCACAGGGACCATTCGAACGCTGCGTCAAACGCACTTCGAATAGGGAAGCTTGCTCTCTGAATCTATTGAACGCACTTCGAACCTAGTCTTTACGTGACACCGTTCGACGTAGCGTTCGAACGCTACTGTTCACCGTTCGAATGCCCTTGAGGACCGTTCGAACGCCCTTCGAACGCCTTCTCCATTTCAGCACGAATTTATCCCTTTTTAGCTAGGATTCCTAAAAATAAACACAAACCTAAGTTAGTATGAATTAGGATTAAAATTAACATAATTAAACATACTACCAAACTAACAAATAGCTAATTAAGGCATATAAATTGTACTTTTAGAGTACAATCAATGAATAAACACATTCTAGAGGTTCATAGTGTTGCAAACGCTGCTAGAGTTGTTGCACTTGTCTCCGCAAATCTTCTATCTCAACGTCTTGTTAGTCTCGTTCATGAACCGGGGCTTCTTCGACGTTAAGACCACGACGACGACAACCAGCCATCACAAACCAAATGCTCTGATACCAAATCTAACGCTAAAAAATGAGAAAACAAGGAGGTAATACAAGTGAACACTCGGGTAACAAGCTTGCCATCCAATTGGAAGTCTACCAAAGGGATAAGAGCAAGGATGACAAGAAGAACTTCTTTTTAGAAAGCCAAAGGCTTAATTTTCATTCAATACTCAAAACCACTCTTCTTCATTACAAACAGAATAAGCATATAAATGCACACTACTCTCACGTTACTACTTATTCTTCTTAACAAACACTCTCTAGTCGCACTCATATGTTGACTTCATCACAATCTAATTAAAGGCAACAAATCTTGACTAAGTTAATACAATCTAATTAGAGGATAAAGAAGTTGAAAATACTCTTAACTAGACTCCAAAAAACAAACACATCAAGTGAAATAAAAATCAAAAGAAGGTGGCTGGACCAAATCAGACAGAATTCCAAGGGATTGTTGATTTTTTAAATTCTGCAGGTAGCTCTAATACCCTTTAGAAAAACAACCATATTTCTCTCTACGGGATAGCAAATCATACTCCATTGTTATTGTGTTGGAAAGTAGATTCATAGACCTTTCCTTCCATATAAGATTTGTATGCTAATTTTCTTCCAATAGATTTAGATTTTACAATCAAATCAGCTAAACAATAAAATCTGCAACTTTTCTTGACTTTAAAAAATACATTCTATGAATATGAATTCATTTACCAATCGATAGGCAATGAAGGTAACTAAAAAAACCATAGGCTTGATTTTTTTTATTTGTTTGAAGAGACGATTCTGTGTTAGCAAGTTAGATGTGCAACTACTACTTGTCAGTTTCAAAGTTCAATAGCAGCTTTTGTATTTACTACTTACCAACCTCTGACAATATGCAAAGTTTTCTTTTATGCTGAATGAACGAATTTGAATAATAATGGGAATGGAAAGCAGGTATCATTTTCATTGTGACGATTGTTAAGTTGCATCGATCCACAATTGTGAATTTAGTAATTTATTTATTTTTATTTGTTTTAAGCTCAAAGAACTAAACCTACATGGGTCATTGATAAAAGTTCAACGTGTGGGCATTTATGTAATTGAGACTAGATGCTTAATATTTAAAAAAAAAAAAACTTGAATATCTCATCTCATATACATAATATACCTCTTTTTTTAAAATTTGGTTTTGTACTCCCTGTACTAAAAAAACACATCTTTTGTTTTTTGTTTCTAATTTAATGGATAAATGTTTCGATTGATATTGTTTTCAGGACCTAAAAGAAGAATTTTTTTCTAGTACCTTGGTGGGTTTTTGAAGGTATAAATACCTTACAAGCTCAGCTCCCGAATAAAAAGACTAAAAATTTTTTGAACATTGGATTAGAATATGTGAAAAATCGGGGGGTTTTGGTGAAAATACATTTATAAAAAACTAACAAGTGATCACCATAAATGTGAATGTCCACAATATAATCACATTTTGTGGTAATTGTTATTACATAGTAACTATGACCAGTCCTAATAGTAACTAAGATCAGTCCTAATGATAGCTAACCTAAAGGTACAATATGTTCGAGGCACAGTAATTGTTCTCCTTAAAGAAGGAAAATGCATTCGGTTGTTATTGAATGGAAGGTGTTAATTTGGACCAACAACTATTCATGCACTTGGAATTTTATTTCTAGAGTTGTAAAATAGATAAAGTTATTAGAGCTCAATTCCAATTCGCATGGTGAGATAAACAAGTTAAGATTAAATAAAATATTTGACCTTAGTTCAAATTTGACTCAACAAACTAGTAGGCATTATATATAAAAACAAAAAGCAACCTACTTACCTCACGTTAATCCTGGCACAAACTTGGGTCGATAAATTAATAAGCATTTTTTATTATATAAAAAAAGTAAGTTGATGAAGTAATCGGGGTTGTAAATGATCCTACTCAATCTAAGTAGTGAGCTGTTTGAGCGTCACTTAAAAGTTAAGAAGCTTCATAATAGACTCCATGGTGATCCTATTGCCAAGGTAATTTGCTATGAAAGGATAAAAATTGTCCTTCTAATATAGTAGGAGAATCAGGAGTATAAGGGCATGTCAATTCATAAACAATTTGTCCTATCAAAAGCCAAGACTAAGGCCATCCCGTATTCAAACTTTACTTGTTTATGGAACCAGCTTAAATAAAGCCAATGATGTACTTTCCCACAGCCAAATTAGAATTAGCTAGGATGTTGAAACTTGCAAAATAGGTTAACCATTCCTCCCATATTGATTTGCTGTAAAAATGCTTCTCCTCCTACCTTGCCTTATTGGTTGCTTTTCTTTTACAATGACAGTCTTTCATGCTCTACTTTCCCTTTTCTTTTAAGATTAGAAATTGACTAGGTAGATCATATCATCTAATTGACTGGCTTCATCACATCATCAGATTGAGATAGTGTCCTTACATGTACACTAATTTCTCCTAACAAAAGACACTTTTTTTAGGTACTAGTAAAATAGATATATAGATAGGCTACTCTACACAATCACAAAAAAATATTGTACTTAGTACTGATTGCACTTTAAAAATGTAATTACAACATCTTGATTTGTACTTTATTAGCTTTAGTTTACGAGTTTATATGTCTTTTTAGTTAGATTTTATTATTAACTAAGTTTATTTTATTTTGTATAGATTTTGAACTTAATTTGGAGCAATTCGGGAGCGATTTGAACAAAAATAAAAAATGTTGTGAATAGTGACCGTTCAAACCAGTGAATAGTTACTGCCAACAGTGAATAATTACCATTCGTATGGATGAATAGTGACCGTCAACAGTGAATAGTGACTGTTTGAATGGTCCATGAAGGCATTCAAACGCTCAGCAAACTTTAGAGGCTGATTTTTATCAATTGAATCAGGTTCGATAGGTGTTCAAATGCACCATATTTTATTTCCAGCCATTTAATGCAGCTTTGACTGAAAATTTGGGATCTAGCTTTTATTTATGCGTTTTTAGAGAGTTGTAAGGGTGATTTTAAAAAGAGAAACCCTAGATTTCTTTATAGTTCTTCATTTTTATTGTAATCTAGCACGAGATTCTTCAATTTCAATGCAATATGTCTTCAATTCTTCTTTATATCTTCAATTCATCTTGTTTTTACTGTTAGCCCAAAAGGGAACCCAAGAGGGGAGGAGAATTGGGTTTTTCAAAAATTTATACAATTAAAATTAATTAAAAACTAATTTAATCAATAGAACAGTGATTCAAGATATATGAGATGCAATGTAATAAATAAGGAAATGAAAACAAAGAAAGAAAAGGCACACCAAGAATTATCGAGATTCAACCACAATTCGTGGTCTACGTCCTCACCCCAAGATCCCCTTGAAGTCTCCTTTACTATGCAATCTCCAATTACAAAGAAGTTGCTGATTTACCAAGTGCTCAGCTCACTTTTACACAAGAACTTCTTCTCAAGTTCTTTTAGCTACCAAGTGGTTTTGTCCAAGATCCACTTCAACTTACAAGAATTTTTCTTCTACAAGAGAACTCTCAAACTCTCACTTACAAGTGTATGAAAGTTATACAAACAAAATACAAACTCTCTATCAAGAGTGGATAGAAAAATAAAAACTCACTTAATGCCAAAATGAAGATAAAAAGAATTTTCAGAATTTCTCAGCTTGATCAGTTAGTGGATTATGTTTTTCTTGTCTCTCTTCTTATATAAATGCAGTTAGAAGCTTGAATATAAACCCCTGTATTGATTTCGTCCGTTGGTAGTTGTTGGGGGCTCATTTAATGCAAGTCTAGTCTATTATAATGTTAAAAAAAACTAGTCGTTATTTCCTAGCTGTCAACCCTTGATTTCATATGTCGACACTGACTCGCCCCCAAATGCAATATTCCTACAATTGGAGTTAGTTACCCCACAAGAGTACAGGGGTCGCGATGAAGTATAAACCAGAAGATCCAGTATCATTTTCTCCCAAAGGACCTAACCAAATATAGGCTCTAGCACTCAACTCACACTAAGCTAACTTAAGATTGAATTGCAATTATGTGGAGAATTAGATCTAAAATAAAAAAGAAAATAAAATGACCAAAAATCTTTTTGTTTTTGATGGGGTTTTGAATTACTAAACTATTGCAATGAAAATTAAAGCAATTAATAACTAGACAATTAAATTAAAGCAAACTGAAATTAAAGTCTCAGGATTAACTGATCCAACCAATTGTTTTTCTTGGAATTCCAAAGGATGAATTTTGTAACTTAAATCCTTCAACTACATCGTGAGTCTCGGATTCGGAAGTTTTAGCGATAAAAATGAGGTGTTCTTTAGAAATTCAACTCCTAGAATAAATCGAATTCATAGATTCATGGACGAATACCATCAGTTCGCGTAACGTATATACTGAGTGAAGACTCACGCATACCCGTTACCAGACATAACCAATCGACCAAGTTTTCAATGGTTTCTAGAATGAAGAACAACAAGAACAATACAAACACAATATTTAACATGAAAATCCAAAATACACCCTCCTATGGTCAACCAACACCTCCAATCAGTTTTCACACTCAATCTCGAGATGGGAGAAGTTAGCTACTCATATTCAGCAAGAAATAACTTCAAAATAAAGGAATGCAAATTGGAAATACGAATTTAAAGCAAGACAATAAGTGGAAACACAAATTGAAAGCAAGAAATTGAAGAACTTGTATTAAAACTAATGTATAAGAGATTACAAGTGCAACAACCAAATTAAATTTAAGCTATTCTAAGCTAAAAACTATGAAAACTACCTAATATGGTCGCCTCTCGCCGCCGCTAGCTTTCTTGTCTCGAAAAAAAATAAAAATGGGTATTTATAGGTACAAGGTTCAAACGCTAAAATTTGTCAGATTTTTTCCTTGCCGTTTGAACGGCTTAATGGGCATTCGAACGCCCGACCAATTCTGGGATGCAAGCTCTTGGGCCATTCAAACGGCTATCTGGGTGTTCGAACTCTGAACTAGTTTTTTACCCGTCTGTTGCAGCTCGATTTTGACCACTTGAGAGATCAATTCAGCCAATGCACATTATCGGAAAAATTGTAGCCCTTGAAGTCTTCTTTCCACCGTCACAAAAATTAGTTCAATCGGAGATCGAAGTAAAACGTTATGTCCAAAATATCGAGACAGGTTTTCAATGAAATTTTGAAATTTGCCTTGACGTTTGAACGGCCAAACAGGCATTCGAATGGCAAGGCAAAAATTGAATTTTTAGCTCTCGGGCCGTTTGAACGCTGGGTTTGAATTTTTAGATATTTCCAAAGGTGCAGGACTCAAGTCATTCGAGCATTCGTAGTAAAATATCTCCCCTTTCGCGTGATTTTGCTCGATGGGATTTTCTCGTTTTGCATTTCACGAGTCCCGGATCATCATTAAAGCTCCTACTCCATCTCTTTTGCATTAAAAACCTAAGAAGACAACCAATTTGGGATTATTCACAATATACAAATAATATAATATAATTACACCTATTCTAAGCCTAATAAAGGCACATTGTCGCGCCCCGGTTTTTAGGATGTCCAAGATCCTTTTGGCTCAGACACCAAAAGCACAGAACTCTGTCACTAAAACTCATTCTCCTAGAAGGACAAGTGCGACTAGGTTTGAAAATTGGTTTGACTAAGGGCTTTTCAGAAAAATAGGAGTCGCCACCTAATTTGATTTAGGTGAGTTAGAGCATCAAAAACTAAGCGTTAATCCGAAGATTAAACTTAAAATTTTTGAAAAATGTTTTGAAAACTCCCTCAAGAGAGAGTTTTTAAGAAAATAGGTTATTTGGCAACCTCTGGAAATATTTAAGCCCTTTTGGACAATAACTCCACTTTGGTCTTTTAAAAACAGAAATCTAGGGTCCGAGGGTTGGTTACGTGTAGGGAATATATCCTAAGATCATCACCCTACCCCGCCCTTTCGGTACCTACATGTCTAATCACCCTTTTGTTCACTCACTAGAATAACCGGTTACCATTGTCCACTTTGTATCCACTTTAGAATTTTAAAAACGGGGTTTAGTCATTGCTTTTTGGATGAATGATGCATGATGTAAGTTTTAGAATAATTTTTTAAAACATGAGAGTTTTGAAGGAGTTTGAAATAGGAATTTTGAATTGATTGGAATTTTTGAAAAGGGTATTGGAGTTGAAATGAAAGTTATAACCGCACCATTTTAGGTTGCCTACGTATCTCATTTGGCGAGAATCAGGTCAATCGTAGTTCGGGCAAGCGCCCGATGGAAAATAAGCACATTAGGGCCTTTGGAAAGTTTGAAGACACTTTGAGGTCTTTGGAAAAGTTTGAGACACTTTGAGGTCTTTGGAAGCTTTAACTTGGAATGGGATAGCGGAGTGTTTCGAAAATATTTTTGGATCAAATCAAGGGATTTTTGGTAAATGTTTTGGAGTAACTCAAGAGAGTTTGAGAATGTTTTTGAAGTCTTGTTTTGAAAACATTGGAATGTATTGATGAATTAGTTTTTAAAAATGGTTAAAGGCTTGGAATCCTAATATGGACAACCTTAGAGGTTGTTCTTGATATGTCACCTTCCTTTAGGGTCCCTAGCCATAAGAGGGCTAGGGATGCCTTAGGTTTGTGACCTTCTGAAAATATTTTTGGAAACATCTTGGAGTTGGTTTTTTGAAATTAGAAGGTTTTGGAAAAAGTGGGTAATGAGTATAGTTTAAAATTGGAACCTTGAACATACTAACCTAAATTGGATTAGCCTATGATTGTAGGTGACCTAAGGTTAAGTTGGACTAGGGTAGACTAGCTAAGGTTAAGTTAACCTAGGATGAGTGAACTAGGGTCAAGTTAACCTAGGGTTGAATTGGAGGATGGTTTTGAAATGTGGTTTCATACGCTTTTGGAAAGGGTTTTTGGAAAACAACTTATGTCATGCAAAGGACTTTGGTTGACAACCCTTTTGAAGATCATTTCCATGAAAATTTGGTTCTAACCAAGAGTATGGTTTGTATGGGTGGTGCTTGGAGACCATTCCAAGGAAGGCTTCTTTATAGTCATTATAACCATTATCTTGATAAGAATGGGGATTTCAAAAATCAACATAATAACAAAATTTGAAGCACCACTTTTAAAGCAAAGACGGAGAAAGTGGATTTTTGAAAAGCATCTTTGGAAAAGGATCTTGAAAACCATTTTTCAAGGGAACCATTCCATCAAGAGAGGGTTCATATGGCCAAATAAGAGGAAGACCACTTAAGAGAGGGTTCCATGGGGCCATTCCAACCACTACAATTAAAAGAATGGAAATCTTAGAAATTAGAGAATTAGAAAGTATTCCTTATGCAAGTTAAAATGCCATAATGCCAAAGTGAAAGTTAGAGGGTTAGTAGGGGATCTCCCAAGGCATAATTTCTAAAATCCCAACCTAAGCTTCAAGGAGCCAACTCTTGGAACAATTTTTGAGAGAAGTATAGAGCTTGGAAATGACATGGAGTCAAGAATAATGCAAGCATTATAGAACATGGTGATGGACATAAAAATTAAACCAAGCACACATGGCATGATCAAAATAATAATATGCAAGGGGTCATGATCACATATATGGCTTTTAGGCTACACCACACAAACAAGGGGCTCCTAGGCCATACCATTTTAAAGTAGACTAGTGAGAGGTCCCCCTACACGGTGGCTCTAACTTGCTTTTCTCTAGGCATGATCTAAGAGCCGTCTTGGCTCAAGCATGCAAGAATAGGGGGTTATAGATGGGGATTAAAATAGAGAATAGCCTAAGTAGGCTAGGAGGGAGAAGAAAAGAGTGGGGGAAGACACGAATGTAAAAGGGATACCAACTTTTGCCTTCAACACACTTGTAGTCTTCAAAGGATGCCTTGATTGGAGCTTGAATGACTTCAAGAAGGCTTAAAGGGCTAGTAAGGAGTGTTTAGTGGTGTATAAGCTAAGTAAGTGAAGTGTATGGCCGTTAGGGTGGTGAAATCTAGCCTAAGTGTTGGAGGGGGAGAATATGTATGGAGATTCGAGGTTCTGGAGTGATTTCTGCAGGATTTCGCATTAATTTCGGACCTGGAATATGCAAAGGGGCGGTTTGGTATTTATAGGCAAAATTTTTTGACACTCGCGCATGTAGTACATGCGCGGGTACTATTCCATTGGGAGAATGCCACGTGGCACCCAGTGTACTAGTTAAATCTCAATGGTTTATCAAAATTTGGTCGTTCTTATGAAAATTTGGGCACATGTAGCATACGCTCCGTTACCAGGAAGGTTCGCTTAAACTTTGTCTCAATAATTGAGCCAACCGGGTATGTTTCAGGGGAATCGGTCACACCCGGGTTGTTCTCCTAGGGCTTCCGGTGAACTTTCATGTTTTCGAAAAGTTTGAATTGTGTTTGGAAACGCAGGATATCATCTATGGAAGCATGTATGAAAGGACATTTTTGCGGAGCGTCTTTGATACGCTCCGAGAGTGTTCGAAAGTGGCTGTTTTCATGTCGTGTGATCGAGTCCTTTGGGAAGCGATCTATCCGATCGAGCCGTACCAATGGAAAGTACTCTAGAAATACCTTTGGAAATTCCACGATTTATGCATTTCTCAAGTCTTTTGACGGTGTGTTTTAATCAGGGAATTAGAGAAAAAGTCAACCTCGGCGGAGGGTCTGCGAGACGCTCCAAGGGTTATTGAAAGTAGCAGTGTTGGCACCGTGTGATGAGGGGTTTCGGGGAGCAATCTATCCGATTGAGCAGCATTGATGGAAAGATCTATGGATGAACTTTTAGGAATTCCCTGATTTACAATTTTCTCAAGTCATTTGACGATGCGTTATAACTAGGGAATCGGGGAGAAGAGACAATTTAGGCAGAGCGTCTGTGAGACGCTCCAAGGAACTTTTATCGAGTCGTGAGTGTTTAATGTCATAGGGTCCTCCTTAGGTTAAATAAGGGTGTGTGGCGAGACTCTCTGCTCCAAATCTTAAGACCAGTGCTGTTTTAGGATGCGTTCGGGTTGTCAGGGGCAAAATGATCATTTTGACCGGGTTTGGCTGAAAATGGTCTGGAATGGTTCGGAGTGTTGTGTTAAATGTGCCGAGTCATTTATGGATGGTTTTGGAGGAGTCTTTCACCATTTGGTGGGGCTTGTGCAGTACTAGGACGTTCAGGGGCAAAACGGTCATTTTGACCGGAGTTAGCCGGAACGGGACCGGAATCGGACCGAATGGTGTGTGGAGTACGCCTAACTGCTTAGTAACACTTTGGAAAGGTGGACTTACCATTTTGAGGGATTTTGAACTTTCTCAAGACGTGCCTGGAGGCCCAAATGGCAGGTTTGGTTATCAGCCCTCTATTGGGCCCAACGGGCCCGGGAAGTGATTAACTGATTGGATTGGGGTTTGAAAGTTGATTTGCGCTTAAATGTACTTATGGAGTTTTGAAAGGGAGTTCGGTTAGGCCGGAGACTACCGAGCGGGCAAAAATGGGGTGCTTACACACATTAGAGACAAATGATTGCACTTTTGTGGTGCAATCACACACATCTGGCCTACATTTTTCAGATGTTGTCCACTGTCTCCATATGTCGACACATCAACTCTATGTGTCAACACTTGATCATGCTATCTTCAAACTTTGGTCTCTGTCCTCATGTGTCGACTCTTCATTTTCTTGTGTCGACACATTACCTAGAAATCTTTATTCATTATTCTAATAATCAAGTTCAGTTTCAGCAATACTATAAGATCTTCAAAAAATCTTCTCTTTAGGGTATTACAATAGATTAAGATCTTCAATCCATCAAAGTTGTCTTCTATTCAATTTGGATTAAATTTCCTTCTGATAATCATCTTTTCTTTATTTTCTAAGCTGCCATAACTTCTTTTCATTAATGCCGAGCTCTTTTTCTTTATTGTCGAGTTCTTTCTATCTGCTACTAATGACTTTTTCGTCTATGTAAAGCTTCATATTTAAGATGTCTCATTGCCAAGCTCTTTCTTTTTGCTACAAATCCTTCTTTCTTCTTTAGGATCACTTCAATGAGTCTTTTATAAACTCGATGAAATTTACTCTCGAACAACTTTAATTTCTTTGAACACATATCATCTTCATTGACTCTTCACATCCCAGATGAAGTCTACTCTTGGATTCTTTGTAGAAATTTTACAATTATGATGAATTTTCTTTTTGAAAATCTTTAATCTCTTCGAATTCAAGTCAACTTCATTGAGTCTATGCACACTTGATGAAATCTTCTTTTGAACACCTTCATTCTCTTTGAATGTAAATATTTTGATTGAAATTGGAATAAGTGTCATTTCTCTGTTTGGTGCATTGCATGACTCTTAGAGTACATTGCTTTATTTGGCTGGTTGTGTATCCACTTTGATATATATTAAACTTTAAGTTAAAACCTTTAAGTCTAAATAATAATCATTATTAATCTGCATACTAAGTAAATGCATTAATAGAATAACACAAGATTTAATTATCATCAAAATCAACATAGGAATCAACCTTGAGTCAACATTTACCATAGTAATGAGTAGCTAAGCTTGTACTTGGATGCAATTATGAAGACCAACCACAAATCTTTAAGGGTTCAATAGAGGTAACATGAGTTTCATTAATTCATCTTCTAATTCCTTAAATTCTTAGCAATTAATGCTTGGTTACTTAAGAAAAGTTAAATTCTTGACTAAGTTTAATAATTTCTATACACAATCTTCAAATTAGTATAGGGATTATACAAATCGATAATACAAATTTAGGATTCTTCAATTGAATTCTTTCTAATGTTAATTGCTAATGAATTCATGATTCTATAGTCTAAAAATCTTTCGAATCAAAGATTCACAGAGTCAAAGATTCACAGAGTGATCTTTGATTTACGTAGTAAATCTCTCTATTGAACATTTGTTGAAATTGATTGGTTAGATCAATTGAGTCCAAACTCTTTTATCTTCGTAGTTTAATTATTTTAATATTGTTTAGTTTAGCTAAATCAACCTTTTAAAATTAAGTGTTTTTAGTTTTACCTTTTTAAGAAGTAATTTCACTTGAATTGTTGTAAATCTTGAGAAAAATGAATGTGAGTTAAATCCTATAACTTATATTGAGCTGGATTTTCGAGAGAATCGATATCCAGACTCACCGAATTTAAACTATATCGTCAACTGAATCTTGCGGTTATACATTGCAAATATTTAGAGCGATTCAAGTACCACAAAGTCATTTACGAGATATTTCACTGCACCTACGTTGAAACTAAAACTTAGCTCCGTCTTACTACTGCATACTCTGATCCTGAATAGTATGTTTACTCTCACCAAGTGATTATAGAGATTTGAACCCAAATATTGAACGAGAAAATTTGAGTTATTACCCACTTAACCAGCCACTCGACAGTAAAGTAAAAGACACTTTTGCTCTATGAAATTAATTACACTGCCCTATTAATTTTCACTTAATTTCTATTTTTGAAATTAGAGTGTTACTGCTGGTTTTCTTGAGATTGTACGGTGAAATTTAATCAGCTATTGTAGCCTCACTAATCACTATCATCTCTCACCATTTAACATGAGCAACGTCCCCATGTAGAGCTCCACATTTATATCATATCTCTTACAACTCATGGGATTATATGCATCCGGTGGTCCAGTTTAACGTGTGGTGACTTTCAATCTACAGCGTACAGATATCTCGAAGTGGGGCCAGATTTTGGGATAACGAATACTCATTAGTGGGGACCATCGAACGGTTCAAAACATATGAACTGAATAATAAGATGTAAAAACTTAAGTACAGTTCTTTAAATTTTTAGTTGTAGAAACGAATGAACGCGCACCATCTCATCATCTTTCTCTTAACCAAACGGTTAAAAATGAAACATTAAAACAGACATGCAGATACCCGATAAAAATAAATAATTTTAAAACAAAGAACCTAAAATTCCATACCATCTAATAAATTCGATGCTTGCTGATACTGTTTCGTGTAATGGGTATCAATCCATATTGAACTCACATTTTTTAATATCCTTTTATTTTCGGTACAATAGTATTGCTGGATATCATCAGTATGCTATTTATAATTATGGATGGCATAGCTAGTCTTCTTATGACTTAAAATTTGAAAGCATGATAAGAATAACAGTATAAAATACGGTAATATTATACAAATAAAAAAATTTATACATAATTTATTACCAGAATAATGTGATAAAATGAAAGTCATTCTCTTAAAAACATAACACCGTGATCTCTTATTTACAAAAATATTACTGTCACATTATTCTATTAACTTTTTTATACAAGTTTTTAAAAAAATAATAACATTTTTCTTATAAGACAACCATTAAATCTAATGATTGAACTTGTGAAGGGTAACCCGCATAAGATACCATGTCAACAAAATAATATGATATATTACACTGAATGTTTTCTTATTATGGAGGGGTGTCAAGAAAAAAATAATTCTAATTGTGGAGTGTAAGAAAAAATAAACACTTATAGCAAGTGTAAACCGATTAATATATAAATTGAAAAGGTTGGGCTTGTCTATCAATTGTCATGCATGGCAGCACATAAAAAATGGGAACTCATGGGAGCTTCATCTTCTTGTAGTTTATTCCTTAATAAAAAAAATCTAACTAATAAAGATTTTAGAGCCTCGAGAAATAAATATTCTAAAGAACTCCTGACGAGAACAAAATTACCCTAGAGAGAGAGAAGTTAGGCAGTTGTCCCATTAATGTGTTTAACTGTACTTGGCCCAACTTGTTAAATTGCAATTCTCTTGGACAGGGATATTTACTATATACGTGGGACCGAGTACAGACAGATCGGGGAGTACCAAGAACTACCAGGGGCAAAAAGGGAAGTTCACCCCCCTTCCTTTTCCATTCCCTCAGTGGCCATAAAATAAAGCCAAAGATAGAGAAACAAGCGAAGCACCGAGAAAATCTATATATTTTCCGAGAAAATTATTCTGTTTATCGTTATGATTATTCCTCTGCCAGTAACTAACAGACACCAACAGCCAAAAAAAACCAAACCAACACCAAGGAATACAAAGTTTCGTTTTGTCTTCGTTTGGCCCCTAAGAAAATGAAAGAAACAAATTTTTTTTTTTATTCTCTGTCTCCTTTTTCATTTTTGGTTTGATATAATTCAACTCCCAACAACCATCAAAGTGACTTTACTGGTCTATTAGACATACCATCTCTATCACTCATTAGTCACTACTGAACCTTTTGGTGCACAGCTAGCTAGCTAGTGTCGTTGACGAACCGACCAATAGTGCATTAGCTGGTTGATGACTCTCTCTCTCTCTCTCTCCGTGAGGACTTAGCTCAGCCCCGTTGAATCTGCGAAAGCTGAAACGAGTTCTCGTTTTTGAAACTGCTAATCTTTCGACGCTTTATGTCTCTCTCTAGCCTTACTGTTGCGGTGGTAATAGCTTCAGAGGCGTTAGTCTTCTCGCAGTCTGAACTTGAGCTCGAGCAATGCCAGTCAAGAACATTGACCGGCGTGCTCGAGCTCGACACCCCTTCCAGCACAGATTCATAGCCATCCATTGCTATTTCTTGCATCTCATTGCAACAGCTAAACAAGTTATCCTGCAACACATATTACTAACAATTTATTAACATCGAAAGATTATAATGATGCTATTATAAACATATTGGATTATACTTCACCTTATCTACATACGAACAGTTTGAAACTGCTTTCCTGAAACATGGAAATTGTAATGGAAACAGCTCGTGAGAAGCAGAGAGAAGGGCTGATGCTGCAACTATCGACGGCCTGAACTCTAACAGCTTGGTGTCTGTAATACAAAATCAAGAAGTTCTTCATGTTATAAAGTGGGTTGGATGATATATTGCCTCATATTGTGAGTTTTATGTACCATTTTGTGCTTTGAAGATGATTTCAGTGGCTCGAGCTTTAAGAGCTTGTATCAATGGTGGGTCTTTGAATTTGAACAATGAAATGAAGAAACTGACGAAAGAGAAGGGTGTTATGGAGCGCATTCGCCATTGAAGAGCTCCGAGGATTAAGAATTCCATTCGCTGAATTGTTTGTGTATCAAAGATGAAACCTCCATCCTGCTGTTGCCACAGGTTTTATACATGTATGAGTTCTCTATATATCCAACACGAGTAGTTTTCATAGGTACGGAACATTAAAAAGAAGTGTGAAAGTCACCTGAATATCAGTGACAGAGAACTCTGTTTCTCTCATCTTGAACGACAAAGAAACGCAAGAAACCGCAAGAAGCCTCACAACCCAAGGCTTTCCTTGCTGCAATATCAAGTTTCTATCAGATCTTCCCGACATATATATAGATATAGAGATAGATATTACATCTACAGATATAGATATATACAGAGAGATCAGTGCGTATGTACCGGTATGGCTTGGCTGGACAGGAACCGATCGAGGTAATTGGTGGCGAGATAGGACAGAAAAGGATCAAAGTTGCAACATAGATGTAAGATTAGAGAGATAGCTTCGCGGCGAACAGAGATGTCGAAGTCCGTCTCTTGGAGGCGTTGAGAGTAGTTCTTGGACGGCATGTGCTCGGATTCAACTTGGAAAAGGGATGGGATTGATTCGGAGCAGTAATGGAGGTCATGAAGAGTTGATAATGGGTTTTCGAGATCGAACTCCATTGATGGTTTGTGTGAAGCAAAGTGCTCAGAGGGGAGTGGAGAAGATGGAGTACACGAAACTCATTGTTAAAAGGAAAGAGAGAGAGAGAGAGAGAGAGAGAGAGAAATAAATGATAAGAAGAAAAGGTGAGAGTTCGCTATCTTCTTTAAAAGAAAGCCGTAGACAGAATTCAACTTCATTCGTCAGTCTTCTCTCTAATCTATGTCCCTCTCTAAAATAGTATTTTGCATTGGGCATCTGCTCTTTACCTTTCTTTTCCCTTCTCTCTCTTTCCCATCGGGAAGGAAAATTGATAAGTTGCAAGGTAGTGATCAGATGACCCGAGTCTGGATGGGCTTGAAATGACTATTGGTTGACAAATTAAAAAGTGTTAATACATTTTCCAACTGTCTTTTTGTTTAGAACAATTCTATTTTGTATGATATTTTGAGAGGACATTCATAAATGTTGAGAGGGTAAAGTAAAAAATATTTGTAAAATTCTTCGTAAAAATAAAACTTTTTAAAAATTTAAGAGATATTTATAAAATTTTAGAGGGCAAATTGAATATTAATTCTAAAACTCTAGATAAAGTTAGAACTTTTAAAATTAAGAGACATTTATAAATATTTAGGGATCAAATTAAAAAACATTTTCAAAAGTAGGGATAAAAAAAAAGGAAATTTAAACAATTCAAGGGGAGCAGTCGCGTGCAAGCCTGAGCCTATTTGGATGCCTTATTTCGATATTTTCTTAAATCTAAGAATGTGCAACAAACAAAGAACATAAACAAACAAAAAAAACAATTAATGTCGTAGAAGACTAACTAATGGACTATATTAATCTCCAAATATAGCTACAAGGATGGCTGTAAAAACATTCTGAAGATATTATGTTACGAGTTACTTCAAAACTGAATAAACATCTACTCTTACTGCTAGATAAGTCCGTTGAGGAGTATTATTGGGGGTTGAAATGTGTCTTTTGACCATGTTTTGTTTGGTGCGATCGGGCAAGGATAAAGAATTTTTAGACATTAAATTCCGATACTGTAAATATGGCAGTCTTCAAATCCAAATTACCAAATCGCTTGTCCTATTTCTCTCCCTGGTATTATTTAACTCTGTATAAATACGATAAAATAAGATGTCCATATTATTTACTTTGACCCTCTTTTCCACAATTAAATGCAAAATAAGACTAAAAATGAAATTATTAATCTAATCCTAGATCTTATTTCGCGAAACAAATGCGATTGAAAACCTATCTGTTGGCGTTGTAGCTCATATTGTTGATACTAAGTCCAGGAACAATAGAGCTCATTGGTTGAACGGAGCGAAGCATGAGCGCATCAAGTAAAACAGAGCAGAGTGGAGCTCATGAGCATATGATGGGTAATCCGATTTTGTCCACCTAGGTCAGAATAATAGGTTGGGGGGTGCAAAGAGCTATGCCCCGCGGTATGATACGGGTATTTTGAAAATTTTGCTATTATATCTAGAGTTAGGGTTTCATTTAAATTTGTATAACCCTAATTTGTTATATATTTTTCTTCAAAAGTAATAAAACAGAACTCCGTTGTCGCTAAGAATGTAAGTAGTCACACTGACGACTGAATCTCGTTAAATCCTTATGTTTTGTACTTGTTTATTTTTGTTTTATTACACCGTATATAATTTTTACATAACACTACCTTACCAAGGGGGATATTACTATTGGAATCTTTTGAAAATTTTGAGAAATGTTGCGGATACTTTTGAAATGCATAATAGAAACTCTATAGAAGCTAAGGGGTTCATTTTATACAATGTTTTTCTTTAAGTTTTAACTAAGTACAAATTATATTTTATAAAAAAAAAAATCTTTTGAAGTATTCATTTAAGTTTTCACTCAATTTTAAAGATTCCCTTTTAAGTTTTTCAAAAATGTCTTTCTAAAATTCTTATTAGTCCTCATTCGATTGTCAGTAATTTCATTGCTTCTTGTTTTTCTTACATTTTTGGGCTATGTTTTCCACTTCTTTTTTCCCATAGTGTTCCCACTTTGTTTTCCGGCCACTTTGTTTATTATGAATTATACACCCGATTGCAATTGTTTGTGTTTTGAACGACTTTTAGGCTGAACTACTATTATTTTGGGTGGTATACGTCTTGTCTTGTGTTAGGTAGTAAATGGGTGAATTTGGGCAAGTTGTGCTTGAGTTTAAATGGTTCAATTCAAACTCACCCAATTAGCAAGCGGTTAAATATGAACGGATTATTGTCGAGTTAATTTAAATTTATTAATTTAAATTTGAAAAAATATTTTAATAGTTAGATAGTACTAAATACTCAGTATTCATTCCTATTACTATTAGAAATGAGATTTTTGCGACAGAGTATTTGTGACGGCCATTTTTCTGTCGCAAATACTACTATTTGCAACTGGAAAATGGTCATCACAAATATTGTCACAAAAATTATTTTTGTGACAGTCAAGTTTTCGTCGCAAATGGTACCTTTTGCAACTGGAATTGTCTCGTCGCGAATGAGATAGCATTTGCGACGGCCTTTTATGACGGCTGGTTCCTATTGCAAAATCTAAATAAAATGAAGTCGTTTCAATGGGGGGACTCAAAATTTCCTTCCCCCTCTTTTCTTTCCCTCTTGATCAAAAGATGAAAACCCTAAGTTCTCTCCCTCTCGTCGCTATTGGATCTCTCTCCCTCTCATTGCAGCCTGTGCCACCGCCGCTGCAGCCTTCGCCCTTCACCCCTATAGCCTTCTCCCTTAGCTGCCGCAACCTCCGCCACAGCCTTCTACCTCTCGCCCGATATTGGATCTTGTAGCTGCCTTCGTCCCCCCCAAGCATCACCACTGCAACAGCCCTCATCCTCCCTAGCCCATGTGAATACACCACTAAGCTGAATTTGTAAGGTAGTGAGAAAACTTTTAGGATAATATCCTATCAGATTTTGTTATGTGGTATTTTTTTCTTAAAAGTCTTTCTACTACATCATAAATTCAAATTAATGGTATATTCACACGCCAAGTGTTATTATTTGATAGAAATAAGCACCGAGTACTTAATACTACCTAACCATTTAGACATTTTTTTTCATTAAATTTGACCCATTTATATTTTAGACACTGTAAGTGGTGGTGGGTCAGGTGGTGGGCAGTGGAAGATGGTGGTTGTGGGTGGTGGAGGCAATCACAACGGTGGTAGTGTGTGGGTGGCGGCAACGGCTGGGGTAGGTGACGGTGGATATAATTAGAGGAAGTGGTAATTATAACCGCTTTATGAACTTAGACGGGTTTAAACGTGTTTTAAATGGATGGAAAGGGCAATTTCATAGACATGGGTCGTGTTTATTAAATACTATGTACCAAATAAAAATTCGTTTTATTTAAACAAGCTGGACAATAAATTTGGTACACTTTTTAACAACTTATTACTTTTCAAGATCTGCTTTTCAGTAATTGTTGCTGATGTTTAATATATTGCCAAAAAATGGATTTTGGCATTCTTCAGAAACCAAAGACATCAAGAAGTTTTTAACTGTGTCAGTATTTGTCTATGCTTATAATTCTTTAAAATTATTTGTACAGAAAATTTCATTAAAATAATGTAATAATAAAATTTTTTTAATTAAGAGCTATTATAATTAGTGTTTAATTTTAAGGTAAACAACTCTTATTCTTTATATAAATTGTTTATAAATTTTTTGATTGTATGATACTATATATGGATTGTATGATACTATCTATACTAGAACTATAACAAAGGGGACCTCATATCATACCTCCACCAATATATATATTTTATATATCCAAAGACAGACAAGTTTGAAATCTTGCCCCTTCACAACAACCCAAGTAACTACTCCAAGTGATAAAAGTCCTGAAAATCCACTGCCCCATTGTTACAAATAAAAACCTCCAAACTTCTCAATATAGTATTACCAAGTCATGGCAGGGTGACAGCTTGGGTTCCTGTCCTTGAATGAGTGGCCATCTTCGCACAGACAAGAATAAGATCATCAATAGGACAAAACGTTAGGCACTTCTATGCATATATATATGCAAATAACATTACATTATAGTTCATTTTCAAATGCAGTTAAGTAAAATTTTTATGGGGTTTAGGGAAAAACAAAAGTCAATGCTGAAAACGCCTTGTGTTTGAATTAAACCAAAGTAGGGTTTGATATTCGAGGTTTTCTTTTATTTCTTTAATACTTAACGTAGGAACAAAGGTGTTCTACCAGTTTGTTTAAGATATAAATTCTCCCGTAAGCCTACTTTCAAGCGCCGAAACCAAGGGATACACGAGTATTGATTTGAAGGTTAAATATGCCTCGTCATTATAATCCACGAGGCTTAAGGCTCCTGGGAGGACTTAAAACAAACAAGGAAAGAAGGTTTAGTACAACAATATTGTCACACATGCGTCTAAATAGGCTGCATTCCGAGTCTGGCATCATAATTGGCCATCTTTCTCATCTATGACAGCAAATTTGGGACCATTTTTGCAAAAGTTTAGCACCAATTGTCTAAGGGATACGACGTACGTGTTTGTACAAGCATTCATGCATTAAAGCAATGACAAAGCTGACATTCATATATTATGAATCTATTGATTGCATAATAAGTTGTATGTATGATACAAATTGGACTTAATTAGGAAGGCAATTGAATAGTCTAGTTGTCATTCGGAGGACAGACACAATGACCCATTAGAGCCTTCTGTGTAAAAGCCTTATTTTCCCTGCTTTGTCTCCCAACAGATGCTCCAATACTGGCCTCCTTTTCTTTCAGTTTATGAATCTCAATCTATCTATCCAAAGCTAATGGGAACACAAGCAAGAAGTCTCACTTTGAGAGGCAGACAATTATTTGTTTGCTCATTGTTAAGCGAAAAAAGGCCGCCACATTACAATTAAATGCACCAACTTTTGACATAGTTCACCAATCCAATTAATATTTTGACCTATTCCCTCTGTGCCTGAAACCCACATGGAGCTTGTCCCTTTACTTAACTTTAGAATGGAAAAGAGAAAATAAGCCATCCAACAGTTTTATACTTTTCTGAAAAGGCTAAGCTTAACACATGACAATGCATGTACCATCTCTACCAAAAATAAATAAATAAATAAAAGTAATGGATTGGATTGTTAAATTGTTAGTTGACTTGGGGAGCTTGACTTGGTCAAAGAACCATTCTAAAGTAAAGGTTTTTTGGTAATAGGAAAAGAATTACTGAGTGAAAGCATTATCCTTATTTGTAGTGCTACTTGTGAGATATTATTTAGTGTTCTTGAAGTACCTCGTAATCTTGCTTCAACTCTTATGTAAGGATGAGCTCTTCATGTGCTCATGAGTTATTCAGATTCACTTAATAAGAGAGATCCCATTGGATGGATAGGTGGAGCAAAGTTACGTGAGCCCTGGCGTTTCAATAGTCCTAATTAGTTTTCTTAAAAATCTAAATTTAAGTGACAATAATTTGTAAGGGTCTGTTAAGGTCTAAAATTTTGATTTATAACAATACAAATGTTGAGCACATATCAACAATTTCATTAAATATATTTCAAAAAATTATTAGAAGTTGGAGAGTTAAAACTCAGTTTTTTCAAAAGAAGACAAATACATTAGCTATCACCTTAACATATATCCTAAAGGCACATATTAGCATTTTCCTTTTATATATTAGATAATTAGTATTTTAAACAATTTAAGAGATTTAAATCTCCAAAACTAAGGTTAAGAAGCCAACTAGGTTATAATCTGACCTACATGGATCAATATTAAAGAAAATTTTCCGCAGGATTGTGGATTATTTAGTATTTATCACACATGCCACTTACAATTGTGCTTTAGTTTTTGTTTTTTTCACAGGAGTTCGTATTTGTGAGTCTTCATAGGATTCTAGTTGAGAGTGAGTCAATCTCTGAGTCCAAAATAATAAACAACAATCACAACTAGTAATTGAATAGATGGAGAAATAATAAAATGGGTTATGTTTGAGATTGATTGGAGACACAAAAAAAGTAGAGAAATGAGAAGAGGCCAAGCAGCTTTTAAGTATTCATCACTTCGAAATGCCTTTGAAGAACGTTCTTTTCTTTTTGGTTGCTTGAACCTTGCCCTATCTCGTACCACTCTCCTTAATTTATCTATTACCTCACACATATTTATATATATTCTATACATAAATATATATATTCCTTTACTTTTCTTGCTGGGTGCATTCTTCTTTTAACAATAGAAATGGATTCTCTTTCCATGCATTGGTGCAAGAGAAAGCCTAAAGAAACGAAAGAAAACCATTTTCACTGTTTGAAAAACCAATTGGCTAGCCTTTTGCTTTTCCTCTCTCTCTCTCTCTGGATTTCTTGTTGATTAGATTGTAAGTGAAGATTATGGGTATGAGGTTGGGCAGGGGTTGTTCAGAAGGATAGTATGCACGCTTGAAATGATAATGATAATGTGAAGGGCCGTATAGAGAGAATGAAAGAGGGAGGGAGAGACACACATGCTGAAGTCACATGATGAGTGCAATGTTTCACGCCAATCCCCCATGCAGATAACACCATCATTGTTTTTCCATTATACAATACGATGCAGACAATAAAGTGGACCTCCTTCTAGTTGGGGACAAAATCAAAAACCTACATCCATTATTTATGTTCTTTGGAATGCATTGGTAGTGTACCTGCAGCTAAACCAGCCAGCCACTCATCGAGAGAGAGAGAGAGAGAAATGCTAGGGTTTTTATCAATTTTCTTTTCTTTTTTTTATTTCTGTTTATTTTTATGTTAAAATTTTCACTGTTGATAAATATGGAAATTCACATTGTAATTTAAGTGAAAGTGAACCTCATTTGAAAATGCCTATTTACTGATTCATTAAGCAAGATTAATTATCACGGATAAATCCATATTAATCAGATCACAATAAAGCAGTGTGTGGATTCTAGGGCAACTGATCAAGCTCGGTCACTTGTGACAAAAATTGCAATAGATTAGGTCTAAGCAATTAGTACTTCAGGGAAAAAAAAACCCAGAAAGGTTGCTTATCATGTATTCTATACCAGCCTATTCGTTTGACTCCCTAATCTAAATTTGCCAATCGTTATTACTCGAAGAAGTATATTCATACATAAATTTTATATAAAAACATCTAGTAGAATGATATGATAGTGACATTCTTGAAATTGTGAGTCAACATAATTTGAAATATAAGGAGCACAAACAGTCACATCATTCTATATAAAAATTTTGTTCGTATAGTATTCATAACTTACAATGCTAGAGAGAAACATAAAATATGCTTCCACATCCATGATTAGCCCTCATTAATTAATCCAATGAGTGTTCTCAAGTCTATGCTAATTGCAGACTCAGGTATTAAACGTGGTTAAATTCTCTAGACTTGATGATAAGAATCTTATAATATGCACCTAGCTAGTAGTTCACTCACACCTCTCACGCTTATGATAGGCCATAAAAATAGGACAAGGTGACCTAGTAGTCGGTTAGTCTTTATGCTAAGTATAAGGTCCAGTTTGATAGATTCTCATATTAATTAAGCCAATGAGTGTTCTCGAAGAGCCAAGGTTCAAAACCCCCCTAATAAAAAGGCTTATCACCTGCAACCTACTTGTTGACATACTGGCCAAGGCCCAAGCCTACGCCACAAAAAATTAGATACAGTCCAGCTGGGACTATGCCCTAGCATAATTAGTTCAACTACCACTGATGGTGATAATTAATTATCAATGCCCTTTTGCTATTATTTGAGATAGCACTAAGATACTACTTTTGATAATAATCTCACCCTATCAGTGTAGACTCTGGATTTACAAATTGCGGCCTAGTGGGCTTAACTCAATTATGGAGAAGATGTCTATTGGGAATTGAGATTAAATTTTATAACAAACGAGAAAGCAACTAAAAATAATTTTTGTTAATATTTATCTTTATTTCAAAGTATACAAGATATTAGCCAAATTGCCCATCTGTTTTAAAAAAATGTCATTTGAAAGTTCTTAACTGGCCCAAACAATCCCCAAAAAAAGAAAAAAAATAAAGAAAAAGGAAAGAAAAATCAACTATCCTGAGAGTTTAAAATCAATAATTTGAACAGATTATAAAAAACCAAGATAAACACTCATCAGATTGAGAATTTATTTTTGTTCTTACGTGCAATAATCATATTTTTGTTCTTACGGTAGTTGGTTATTTTTATTACTCCAAAAAAAAAAATAGCCACGACGAGTCAATTCATGAGAGATCCTCGATTTATTTAACAACAAACTACGATGATTATTGCACGTAGGAGAGCCTAGAGGTGTACAAGAAACTTTGTAGGATCTATGAGACTTAATTTCGAAATGGTGTCCATTTTGACTAAGTTGAGATTATTTGGATGTTTCAAAAAACAAAAAAGGATCATTTAGGCTGAGAAATGTCCAGTGGGAAGGTAGCGACCTAGATTTTAGTTATTGATTCTATTGCGATGTTTATCTACTGAGTTCTTATCAGCACCCATAGTAGAACTTAAATTTGAGTACAATGAAAATATATCCTATTTAGGCGTATTGGGCTGCTGACCATGACATTGTACTGTTGAGAAGAATGCTGACCCAGTTATCATATTATTGAACATTTGTTTTTAAGGCCCGTGAAGTTGGTCTATGACAACTATGAGACTACCCACGTCGTAACCCAGGCCTCAGCTTGAAAAGGCCATTTTTTATTTTTTTATTTTTTTAGAATTACAATTACAGATATAGTTAGTGTGTTAGTGGGGAGGGGAGAAAAGAAGAACTGCCCAAGGATCGAACCGGGAATTGATGAGATGGGTATCCAACGCTCACTATCCAAATTCTATGTTTGCTTATTTTAAGGGATAAAAGGGATCATCTTCCTACCAAAAAAAAAAAATTTTGAAATTACTATCTATTTTATTTATTTATTTATTTATTACTAGCAGGATGTTTGGGATAACTTGCTCGCACCTCAACTAATTTTAAAGTTTGTGTAATTCTCTCATCCCATACAAACTAAGCAAATTACTTGGTCAAAGACTTTGAGAGTGGCCCCAAGGAATTGATAGTACCTAAAAAGCTTTAAACCTAATACTTAGGAGGGAAATCCCCAGGTCTCAAGCCTCAACGCTTTGTTTGGATTCAGTAGTTTGGAGGAAAAGTGAAAGGTTTGAAAAAGAAAAGTTAGTTAATATTATGGAGGGATTGAGAAGAAGAGATGACTCAGATTTTAAGTACTTTTCTTCCGCTTCAAAACTGAAAGAAAACGGAGGGGAAAGGAAGTGATTGTTATTATCATTTTTTTTTAATTCCAAGTACATTCATTAATTTATCAAAATATTAATTCATACGGAAGAGTTAAACTGTGCACATCCCTTTTTTTTTTATTAAATATTGTCAAACCAAACAAAAGGAAGGAAAGACCACTTCTCTTTTCCTCTTGATTAACCAAACAAGATGGAAATATATTTTTCTTCACTTCCCTTCTCCTTCTTTCTCTTTTCCTTGTAACTAGCTCTTTTCCTCACTTTCCTTTCCCTCCATCCAAACGGAGCATAACTACCAAGTCAATCCCTTACGGTTTATTGAAATTGTCGTCTAACCCCTAGTTTAGACCACTAGGAAGGACTGGGTGGGTAAGACTTAACAATTTGTTAGGATTAATTGGATTGGGGTAATGAATCAACGCCCAGATTGGGTTGGCCTTTGGAAATCTATTCCAACACAATTGATTGCACTTCAAAAGTGCAATTATAACACCTTAATTTGCTATTTGTTAGCCTTAGTTTAGGATTTTATATGCCTCTTTAATTATATTTTAGTATTAATAAAGATATTTTGCTTTGTATAGGTTTTGAACTTAATGTGGAGGGTTTCGGGCGCATTTCGAATGAAGGAAGAGTGTGTTTTTCAAAAGGATGCTGTCAATGTACAAGCTGTTAAAGCTGTGGTACAACCAATTAAAAGCACACAGAGTTGAAACTTTGGAGGGTCATATCTCCCAAACCAGAAAGGCTATCGGAATTCATAATACATCGATTTTATATAACTTTTGAAAATCTATCAAAATAAGTTGATCGTACATATGGTGGCTTGACCATACGTGTACGTACGCTGGTTTCCACCGTACGTACGGTCTGCCAAAATTCTAAACTTTAGACGACTTTTTTTAGCGTATTTGGCACCGTACGAAGTCCATACGTACGGTATTTTGACCGTACGTACGGTCCCGACACCTCATGTGCGTATTTTTCGCCTATATCTTCGGGAAATGCCACGATTTTTGGATCTATCATTCATTATAGCTTAGATTTTCTATTAGGATTAGATATAGAGAGAGAAAGTGGGTTAGATATAATTTTCATTGTATTTTATTGTATTTTCTTACACTTTCTTTGTAAGGAAACACCATTTTCTTCAACAATTAATGAAAACTCGTCAATTCTTCATGCTTTCTTCCATGGAATCAAGTAGCTAGATACCTCTTGGATGTAATTGTGAAAATTTACCAAGGATTTGCAAGAGCTTCAATGGAGGTATATGAATTCCAATGATTTATCCTTTGTTTTCTCCAATTCTTGCTTCAATTGAGTTGTAGACACATAGAACACTTAGATTCATAATCTAGGTTGGTAATTGCTATGCACAATCTTCTAATTGGTATAAGAATTGCACAATTGAGGATTTGACTCTAAGATTCCTACAATGAAATAACAATCTAGACTCAATTGAACTTGAATTCAAGCGTTTATAGTTGAAATCCTCCAGGTTAAGGTTTCATGGAGCGAACCTTGACTTGAGTTAAACAAAACTCCAATGAAGACCTTGTAAAGATTTGATAGATTGAAGCAATTACATTCAAGCCCTTTATTACTTAACTCAAATTTAGTGTAATTGCCTTTTATTTTTCTTGTAATTAGCATAATTGAGTAGTCTACAACATTCCATCACCCAATCAATTTTCGGTCTATTTTTAGTTCAATTTCAATTTGTTAAGCACTTCACTAATTCATCCCATTTGTTTGGTTGTTTTGCCTGCATGTGTTGCCTATATTGGGTGTGATCCTTTGAGAGAACGATACCGGTGCTTACCGGTTTATACTTTGATCGACACCCGTACTCTTGCGGAAAAGCTCAAGTTCAATTGTACATTTGAGAGCGAATCAACAATCCAACAGTTTTTCTTTATTTCTTTTTTTAACTACTTTAATCTGGTTTGTGACCCAACACTGTGACCAAAAAGGAGAAAAAAAAAGTATAAATTATATTTTGTATTCCTGTATTTTATACAAAATTTTATTTTAGGACTTGTACTTTAAAATTATAATAATTAAGTCCATGTACTTTTAATTTATTGTAATGTCACTCTCCCATAAACTTTTGTTTGTGCAATTGACTGTCAAAAATCTTGTGCGTCTCACGTGATTCTTTTTCAATAGTAAAAATATATTTTTCACACTATATTGGCGCCCAAATACCCTCATCTTTTATCGTTTTCTCTCGAAGTGTCTAAAAATTATAAAATGAAATTAGAATTACAAAATACTCCCCAATCATCTCGTGTGAGGCACCGTTGAGGGCATTTGGGAGCAAAATGGTTGAAAAATACATTTTTATCCTTAAAAAAAGCCCACGTGAGAATTACAGGGCTTTTAGCCTTTAATTGCACAAACATAAGTTCACAAGAGAATGACATTGTAACGAATTAAAAGTATATAAACTTAGTTGTTATAATTGAAATTCCTAAAGTAGAATTTGATGTAAAGTGTAAATGTGCAAAGTATAATTTACCAAAAAAAAATAGTCAACTTAGATTGACCATCCCACTTTGCATGATCTTACCCCCCACATAATTGTTACTTCTTCCATTTCTAAATAGAATCACCCATTTTCCACCATAGGTGCAATTCATGAAGTTTATTTAGTTCACGTGGACGGTGAATCTGTACAAGTTTGAGAAAGTAGTTAGTTGAAAATTTAAACACACTATAAAAATAAAAAATCACACATTTTGAACTACATTTAAGCTAGTTTGCGGCTCAATTCCATGACATCCCCTAGTAGATTATGGATTGTGGTACTTGTATTTTTATATAACATATACAATAGCCAAATTAGAGCAATATATACAGGACTTTAGAGTTACGTATTATTTATTTATTTTTATAAGGACAGAAAGAGGGTTAAAAAGCATTTTAGACATAGTTTGCATGCACTTTTAGAGGATGACAACTGTTTCTACCGGCTTAGGCTCTGCTTCCTCAAAAGTGTTAGGTTCGTAACTGATTACACTCTAAAAGTGTAATCACAATCCCCTATTTAGGGGATTGTTAGTCTTAATTAGGATTTAATTTGCTACTTCTAACCATGAATTGCTCTAAATCTGCCTTTGTTCTTATTATAGAAAAATTGAGTTAAAAAAGATGAAACAATGTAGAATGAAGATCAACCATTCGAACGAATGATGCCAGCAGGTGACAACGGACTTTCACCGTTCGAACGGATGACGTCAACAAGTGACACCAAACTTTCACCATTTAAACGGATGGAATTAGCGTTTGAATGAAACGGAGATGCGTTCGAATGGAACGTCATACGCATGGCCATCTAGAGTTGATTTTGTCTATCTGAAGCAAGTTAGAGTCCCATTTTTTTCGTGAAGTGAGGCAAATTAATTTTTTGGTGTCCAAAATGCGTCCGAAGCTACCGTTCCAACGGACCTCTCCATCGTTTGAACGATCAACGGACACTATTTTTTTTCACTACTAGGCCGAGGCTAACTTGGGGAATAAAAGATGATATAAAGCAGTTTTGTTCTAAGAGAGAGATATAGAAAAATAGTTAGGAGTAATTGTAGAGAGAGTGAATTGAGAGTTCTTTGTATTTTATTTTCTTTTCTCTTATTTTCTCACCACTTTCTTTGTATCCAAACACTTAATATCTTAACAGAATTTTGGATCTACTTTAATTAACGGTTGTTCAACTCTTCTACATGTTTTCTACTATGGGAATGGCTAGCTAAATCTTCCAATTAGAAGCAATTGTGAGAAATCACCAAGGAATGCTTGGAGATTGAAGGGAAGTCCATGAATCTACTTGAATATCTTTAGATTTTATCTGTTCTCTTCTAATTGGAGTTAGTTCATCCATAGAAATCTTGGGCTTATAATTATGGTTTGAAAACATATAATTTTCTCCTAAGAATCTACCAAGTCTAATTGAATTTAACTCTAATTTAAAAGGAATCAAAGTTTTCATCGTTAAAATCCTCCGAATCAACGATCCATGGTGAGATCCTTGATTTGAGTTAAACAATCATTCACTTCAATTTTTCTTGCATGAATTGGTGCATTTGAACAATTGTATCCAGTTACCCTTTAATTGCATTTTAAGCTTAATAGAATTACTTTAAATTTGGATTGCTTTGTTAGCTAGATATAATTGTGCTTCTTTAGTTGATAGTTGTCTTCAATTCTTTAGATTAATTGTTGATTGCCTTGAATTGCCTTGCATTAGTAATGATAGAACCTCATATTCAAAACCCAAAAGAATTTTTGGTCAATTTTTAGTTACTTAATGATTAATTCTCCACTTGTGTTGCAATTGAGCTTAATCGTGTTTTGATTTGATTAATTGTTGCTTATTGCTAGATTAGCACAACTCTCTTGGGCAAAAACGATATTGGAATACTTTCGATTTAAACTACAACGGAACCGTATACTCGCGGCAATCAATTACAAACTTTTTAGGTACTATCAACTTCTTGAATCGCAAGGTCTTTGACCCGATGATTATCTAATTTATTTGAGATGAAGGGATTGAACACACCTTGAGAGTAGTCGAAGCGTGCATAAATTTCCGGATAAACATAAACTTATCTCAGATAGAGCAAAGGTACGCAAAAGCTCTCACCTTCACAATTAATATTGTATCCTCCTTTTTCTCACCACTACTTAAATTTGGAGTGCCTGCAGCGAAACAACCTCAGTCGAGCCGCGCTCACATTATGATCTTGCAAGTCCGTAAGTCGGCTCCTACATTCTAGCTAGCTCCTAAATTGGCATTGCATCTGTTTGTGCGAAAAGTTCTCTGCATAGCATAGAAGAATATTGAAAAGTTAAGATGAAAATTTTTATCAATACATCATTTTAATATTTTACAGGGAGTTTTTTTTATTTTTTTATATACAAATTTAAGGATGCTTCAAATGTTGATCATATCGCGTAGTTAAAACCTCAATAAATGTATCACTATATCAACATCCAGTTATGGGGTTTGGTTGGGTGACGTATCAAAATACTATGCTTTTAATGGTTTCTGTTTTCGTTTTCGTTTTTGTTTTTTTTGTTTTTTTTTGTCTTCACTTTTTATTATCTAAGCTAAGGGTGTTTCAAATGTATTTTTAATTTTCTTTCTATCTTCTTTTTCTTTTTCTTTTTTTGATACCTGCATCAATGCAATAATAACATTAAATAGTTGTGTATTATCACTAGCGAAGCGTCAAAAGTGTTTCCTACATTTATTTTTCTCGAGAATGCCCCTTAAAAAATGCAAAATTTCATAGCTCCGTTTCAGAAAGAAGCAACCGTTTTGAAAAGTAGCAAAAATTTAGACACACCCATTCTCAAGCCGTTTCGGCCATTCTCAAGAAGAATGCCAACTGCAGATCCATACCACCGTTTCGAAAAGAAGTAAAATTTTATACCCACCGTTTTGGCCATTCTCAAGCGTAATGCCAACTGCAAATCTCCCTTATATATTCACCGAGTCCGTTGAAATACAACTGTGAACACATTCTGCTATCATTCTGCAAACACACGGGCAAACGCATGGGCAATCTTCAACTATCTTTTAAGTCCAAGACTTGGTCTTGGCATTGCCCTCTTAGTTTTCATAAATTAGTCAACAAAGCCCTTGGCCTTTGAAAACCCATTTCCACTTCAAGAATTGGGCATTGGGTCAGATATTTCGTTTTCCTAGGAAACTCATATTCTTATTATTTGAATATGATCATGTGTTCTTGAATAACCCATTCCCATCCCAAATTTTCCATTGAATGAGACACTTTTTCCACTGTTGGCTCATCATTATTGGACTTTCTGTTATTTGTTATGCTTACGACAATTTCTTGTAGCCGTCATTTGTTATTGCATTGCTTAGTTCTTCATTGTTTACCTTTGTGTGGTTACCTAGAAATTCTAAACTACTTTGTACAATTGCTAATGCCCTTAAATGCGAATTGATTTTTTTTTTACCCCCATTTTCTTATGTGTTCTTTTCTTTTCCTCTTTGCTTATTTCTTTCTTTATTCTAAATTTCTTCTATCTATTGTTCGGATTTAACTGCTTGATTTTTGTAGTTTTGCTTGTCTTACACTTCTTTGTATTTTCTTCCTTGTTGATTTTCCTTTGCCTATAGCTTGCTTTGGTTACCAAGAAAACTCGGGGAAATAATTTATAACTTTTGAATTGCAACACTTGGGATTAAGGAAAGACGTAGATTTCTATCTCGCAGTGTGCTATCAAGAGTAAGTTGTTTCTAAGGAACATGTGGCATGTACTCTTGATACTTAAGTTAATGCCATAACAGTTCTCACTACCTTTCAAGATTTTTGAAATGAATTTTGATAATATTCTCTTGCAATTTAGAGTAATTTCATATTTGTTATTTACTAAACAGATTTACTCCAAATTTTGCCTTCAGGGATTTTGTGTTTGTGATAATCCTTTTTCTTGGTCTAATGTATGTAGGGATGGAATCAGAAATTATATTTAGGGGGGGGACATAGACTGCCAAGGTAAAATTTTTTTGCAAGGTCAAAGCATAGTTTGACCTTATTTCCACTTAGTGTATGCCTTGTAAGCTTCTGCCTATATTAGCTATCTTATTTCCACTTTCGTCCTTTTCGGACAAGTTATGTAATCTGATCCTTTTGAATCTTCTTTAGCTGGATGCTCTTATTGGATAAATCAAAGATAAAAAAAAATAAAAAAGCAGGTTGGAGAGTGCATGTTGTTTAATCTGTACTTAGAGGTACGAAACTTTATTTTCTATTACATATGCTCCCTATCTTTCCTTATGTCCTTGGTATGCGTCAACAATCAAAAAAATCCAACTTTCTCTTTTATGCTTTCTTTTATTTATTTGTTTCAGAAATAAATATTTATGATCAACTCCATGAAGGCCCTGTACATACCTAACATAGGCCAAGCACTGAGCACAAGTATTACCGGTACATTGACATTATTATGGACTTTAGTGTCTTGTATTTCATTATACTTTTCAATACCCACCAATAAAAACATGTGGTGGGCAGTTGTAATGTAATCTAAAAATCACTCTAGGTTCTAATACCAGTCTCAATGACCCCATTAATCATCATGGGAAAGAGCATCTTCTCTGAGTAACTCTCATATGCATCAAAACTCTCACCATTTGTATTAGTCTATTAGTTATACTTTTATTTGCATGACAATGTTTGCCGAGAAATCAAACAACATTTTGTGGAAATTTTTTATTTCAAGTCATCCCCCACTATTTCAAAATTATCCTCCAGTTCATGCACGATTGGTAATATGAGCATAAGGCTTATAGATAATGTTACCTTATCCATGCGTGTTATTCAATGAGTTAGAAGACAACTCCAAAACACTTTTCAATTGTCTCTCTTTTCTACTTCACTACTATTATTAGTATTATTACCTTAAAAAAAAGTACTATGTAAGCCCCTTTGACCATGTCTACCTGAACTATTTTTGCCATGTAAAATTATTTATTATATTTTTTTATTTCTGATATAAGGGATTTCATACAATATTTAACTTTGAGACTTGCAGTTCTTCTGTAGGAAAATTGTTAAAAGAATATACTAAATGTTGTATATATTTGTTCTTTGTATGGGCTGAAGGACGTAGGCATAAGTGGGAGTGCAATTCGAGTAAAAGTTAGGCTGGCATTTTTGCACAAGACATTCGAACACACAAGATTGGCGTTCGAAACATGATTTGTTCTCACATAGTATATAAACACTAGTCGATGATTGAAGTTTCATGAAATATCCAAATAGAATTATTATGTGCAATGCACCAACACTAGTTTCAATAAAGGTTTAAATTACAATTGTTTTTCGGCAACAGGGTTCTACGGTCTTCCATCGAATATTTTTTCAAGTTTGTCAACTTTTATGTATACATAAATTATGTAAATTTTATATATTATATGAATAATAAGTGTGATAAAAGATAACCTCTATTCTGCCCAACTGCAAGATGCAGATCAAAGTTCTAAAATTTGCCTCGGTAATTTGCAATTTTGCATGTGTCACATCTAATATAAATGTTAAGGTATTCAAAGTATAGTGTCACGGGTCGAACACTTGCCATCCAACTCAAAAGCCTAATCTATTAAGTGGTGCTACCTACCCCCCTATATAGCTCAATATTTCCCTCCTTCTATCCAATGTGGGATCGTGACATACTCTCCTACTCGAATTCGCGACGCTCTCGTCGTGGGTTGGACCACCCTGTCTACTTTACTTGAGCGTTTGGCGTAAAATCAGATCACGAGTTGGGTTGCTCTAATACCATTTGTCACAGGCCAAACGCTTGTCATCCAACTCAAAAACCTAAGCTATTAAGTGGAGCTGTCTATCCCTCTTATATGGCCTAAAACCTTCCTCCTCCGATCCAATGTGAGATTGTGACAATAGTCACTAAAATGAAAAGTGAAAAGTGAAAGCGAAAAATATCAAGAAAAACAAAATTGAAAAAAGTGACTAACAAATATAAGAAAAAACGAAAAGTGAAAAATAATTAATCAACTTAATAGCAAACTTTCACAAAACTTAAAAGAAACCTTTCAGAAAGTTAGTGGAGATGCTTGAAAAATTTAGTGAAAACGTACGTAAATAAATTTAGAGATACTAAGTTAGAACTTAAGGGGAAAAAATGTATAAAAATTAATATTTCAAGTTTTCGGAACGTTTACTCTAAGTTTTCTAAGAGTTTTCGTTAAGTATCTCAAGAGTTTTTCAAACGTTTCTTTCAATTTATGAAAGTTTCCTCAAATATATATATATATATATATATATATATATATAAGTTGTGTTTGTTATTACTTTTTATCTCTTTCTTACGTAATGCCCTAAATACTTTAATATTTTTAAAATATTATATCACAAGACAATTAATTGGATAACTATTGAATTTATTTTTTATTCAATCCACTAGATTAATTTTGTAATATATATATATACAATATAAGATTGTTAGGACTCTTTCTAAACTTAATATTTAAAAAAAAATAATTATAATTAAATAAAATAATTATAAAATTTTTTTAAATTATATTATTAGATATTATAAATTTTTAATTACTTGTGATTTTAACAACTTCCACTTGTCGTATATTACACGGATTTACACTTATAATTTCTAAATGAGTTTCCAAAAATGAGTTTTTTTACGGGGCCATCTGACTCCCGTCAACCACTACTTGCCTTATCTGCTGGGTAAGATATAACTTTTGCTTTGTATGGTCTTTGTAGCTATAAACCATTTCTTAACACTCTCCTCTCCAAATCTCCCCCATGGCTTCATCCACCCTATCCCCGCTTGTCACTCCATCTCAGGTAAATTCACCATAATAACATATATATATATATATATACTTACACGTGTATGATAGATTCATCTCTATAATCGCTTGAAACTCAATTTCAAATTCACCCAAATTATGTAATTTCTCATTTCAGCTGTGCTCCAGCAAGAATGGAATGTACTCTCTTTCCCAAGCTCTGCCCAAGCCCACCAGGACCCATATGGTAGGGAAGGACAAGAGGATGAGATCGGTGAGGTGCATGGCCACGAGTATACCGGCCGATCGAGTGCCGGATATGGGCAAGAGGGAGCTCTTGAATCTGCTTCTGTTGGGTGCTATTTCGCTTCCCACTGCAGGCATGTTGGTTCCTTATGCCGCCTTCTTTGTCCCACCCGGGTATGTCTTGTTCTCTCTCATGCTGCTCCTTTCTTGTTCTCTACTTTCCTGTTATTTGGTTGATTGAGTAATTTCCCATTTATTATGGCTATTTGCTTTATTGTTGGAAAGCTAATATGTGTTTGGAAAGTGAAGGAATTCAGTTGAATTGCACTAAGTAATGACACAAGTGTAGAAATTTAGCTCAAAGGAGAGAGAGAGAGAGAGAGAGAGAGAGAGAGAGAGAGAGAGAGAGAGAGAGAGAGAGAGAGAGAGAGGGAGACATTTTAAGAGATGAGGAAGTTTTGTCTCCTCTTTGGGGGGCAGCTATTGCGAAAGCTAAAGGGGCTAATGCAAAATTGCCCTGTTTACTTTGGCATTAGCCCCTCCTGCCTTGGCAATAATCGTGGCCTTTCTTTTTCGAATTAATATTATTTGTTTTAGGCTCTGTTTGGTTCTTGTAAACAGTGAGGAAAAATTAAAAAGGAAAGGAAAATTAAAAGAAAAATTGTTTCCTTATGTATTCTCTCTCAGATAAAAAAAAAATTGAAAAGAAATCTAGTGTAAAGAGAAGGAAAAATGATATCCTAAAAGTAGATATTTCTTTATTTCTTTTCCTTACTATTTTCTATAGTAATCAAACAAGGAAAAATAATTTTCTTTAGATTTTCCTTTGCTTTTCCTTCACCTAATACATGAATTAACAGAGTTTTAATCGTCTTTTCTGGGGACAAAGAAGAGGTAAGCTTCAAGAAATATTTTTTGAAAAAATTAGACTATTATTCAGTTCTTTTTATTTCCTCGCCCCTTTCACGTATCTGATATAGTGCTACTGATAATTGTTGCTTCTGTGGGACAGTTTTTTCTTTCAAAATACGTATTGGCAACTTCAAGGTTATTTTGAGTTTTAAAATTATTTTAAGAATGCCAGGATGCGGCAGTCTAGAGGACGAAACTGTTTTAATTGGAACGACATAGTCCCCATTCTCCTTTCCTGTTCTCTGCTTTTGTCGTAAACTATATTGTTTTGGGAAAGCTAATATGTGGTCGCAAAATGAAGGAATTCATCTGAATTGTATACAGTGACACACTGTAATATAAACACAGTAGTAAGTTCTCCTCAGGTGTGAGGCTTTGTCTATGCATAAAGAGCAATACTATGTATCACTGGATATTTTATTCACAATTGTTTTCTTTTATCAGCGCTTACATGACAAGATATTATTCTTCTTGGTTCTACCCTTTAAGAGTTATTTTCAAATACAGAACCAATCACATGCATATACATAATAGGTGGTTATATAAAACAATGATAAAAAAAAGGGTAACATATAACATTTTGATATCTAAAGCATTCTTTATGGAGAGGATTTCCAAAACCCGAAGAAGTAAATACAGCTTTGAAATAAGAGCCATAATAGTCATTGACTTATCGCTTGATTTTAAGTGATAGGTAAGATTGATGTGTGACTCAGCCTTCAAATGTATGCTTGAGATATTCCAAGTATAGGACAGCAGAGTAGTATAACTCGTAAGAACGAGGTCGATCCACAGGAAGCAAATTACACAGAACTACAAGCACTAAAACATTTCTCTTAGGTGCTCACAAAAACCTTACGACTTGCTTCTAAAAGGAAAGGAAAAATCTGATTGTTTGGAAATGGTATATTGGTCTAAACTAATTCAAATTCAAGAGTAATCAATTGAAAAGCAATGTAGGTTTAACTATTAATAAAAAGGTCCCAGGATCATCCGTTCTGATCAATTTCATCTTTTGGAATTCTAAAGGAGGTATTTCGATAAATCAAACCTTTCGACTACGTTGCGAGTCTCGGGTTCGGAACATTTATCGGTAAAAATACATATCCTTCAAAACTTCAACTACTAGAATGATCAGGTTGTTTTAATCAAAGACGAGTACCATCGATTCGTGTAATACATATACGGAATAGAAATTCACGCCTAAACGTTACCGAACATAATCAAACGTCCATATTTTCGAAGGTTCTAAAACGAAGAAGATGAAGAGAGAAAAACTAAAAGATTTAAGTTTAAAACCAAAACATACCTCTTTCATTCATCCAAAACATTCAATTGATCTGCACTTTTGATCTCGATATTAAGGAGTTTAGCTACTCATATTTATAATATAAAAACAAGTTGCATAAATATAAACAGAATGTATTAATTGCAAACCTGAGAATCTAATTACGGCAATTGTGAATAACTATGAAAAACCTTGAAATAAACTAGAAGAACCTCTGTATCTACAGCTGTTGCTACCAAAAAAATTGTAAAAAGTCGCGAACCCTAAAATATATCCCACAATCTTAGCTTATATAGGCTTCCAAGTCTTTGCAGGATCGGAAACCCGTTCGAACGCTTGGGCCACCGTTCGAACGCCACGGAGACCGTTCGAACACTGCGTCGAACGCACTTCGAACGAAAAATCTGTTCTCTGAATCTTTTGAACGCACTTTGAACCTGAACTTGACGTGAGACCGTTCGACGTACCGTTCGAACGCCCTTCAAACGCCTATTCTGTTTTAGCACCAATTTATCCCTTTTAAGCTAGGAATCCTGAAAATTAACACAAAACTAAGTTAGTTACAAATTAAGACTAAAATAACACAATTAAACATAATATAAAACTAACAATTAGCTAATTAAGACATATAGATTGCACTTTTAGAGTACAATCAATGTGCCAAGCTATTCCACATGGAATTAATTCATTGAGATTTCGGTAGAATGGTATTGCTCAAGCGTACAAGGTATGGCACATTTGGAGTCTTAGATTTTCTCTTTCCCTGTGCCTCTACTTTCAGTTTCCTACAATACCTTTGCTCAGAACTTGAGCCTGAACGTTAAATTAGAGAACTTAATGACTAGCTCACAGGGTAAATATTTTGTTATGTAAAATTTCTTTTGTGTCTCTAGTCTTACTTCTTCCAACGACCTGAATTAAAAGTGACCAACACAGGGTAATTCCCTAGATACATAATCTCAACTCAACTAATATTGAAGTTCTATTGGCTTCTTGTTGAAGAAACATGTGCCTTTTATGTTCCTTCAACTATTTGCATCCTATTTATAGTCTCTTCGAAAAAATTTCCCAAGCAAACTGAACTGATGAATTGGCATGACTATAACCAATGGGATTGCTTATTATTGATTGAACATTGGATACTCACATAATTACAACTATGTTCTAGTACTCCAGACTGGTCTATAGATTGGTAAGAAGTATAGAAATCTCTTATGAATCATCCAACAAACCATAGAATTTGAATGTGTTTGTCAAAGATAATAGATAGACTTGTACAGCTTTAATAATCTTAAAGTACAGATAAAGGATGTGATTATATGAGGTGGATGAGAGATGATATGATCTTGAAGTTAACTTTCCTTGACATAACTACAAAGGTTCTACGATTTTGTAGTCTAGAAAATTTAGATATTTAGATTAATTTTATCAAAATCACTAAAAAGATTTTCTGACATTAATTTTCCTATAGTGATCTGACATTTTTTGGTCTCAATTAGGAGACACAAAAAGTAAATAAGTAAATATATGTATAAAGATAAACAGCACAGAAGCAGTATGGCCTTTTTGTTTTAATATTCCCTTGCGAAAGTATATGGGTTGACATTTAATTATGATGCTTTTTGTACCTATTGGTTGCAACCTTAGTGATGTTTCAGCTAGTGACGGATGCATGATTTTACATGTGCGGGCCAAGGTAAAAAAAAATTTGTACAAAGGAGGGTAAGGTAAAATTTTTTAAATTTTAGGGGGACCATTACACTATATTTTTTTCTAAACATAAAAAAAATCTATGGGGGTTAAAGGTGTTAGGTTCATTTTGGCAATATGTGAACAAAATCTTTCAATGTAATGTATGCAATTCATTCCATGTAATCCTAGCGTCAAGAACACCAAGGTGGTTTGGACAAAATCTAAGATTGGGAAGTTGGGTCGAGCCAACTTATATCTGCAAAACCAAAAACGAGATACTGAGAGCTTCGCTCTATACAAGAATTGAAGTTGGATCGAACCATGTTTGGTCGAGCCAACCTAAAGAGATTAGTTCGGGAGAAGAGTCCATTTGAGCTTAAATGTCATATACATAAGGATTCTCGAGCCAGGCACTAACTAACCAATTAGAGTGGAGTTCAGGACTGAATTGGTGAGAATGTATATTGTTCGATGGGCCCAGACGTAGAGTTTGACTTGAAGTACAACTCTTAATGATGAATCAGATTTATATTCTAGGAGACTCAAAGAAAATGGGGACGCTTTAAGAAAAAATACGTTTGATATATAGAGAGTTTCTGAGTCTTATGAGCTTACATAGCATTGATTGATCGATCAAGTAATTTAAGAACAATCTGCAAAATTATCTTGGTGGATTCCGAAGGTAATGAACAACACCATGGTGATTCAGTGTTAGAGTTGAGTTCTAGAAGAACAGAAACTCGAGGAGTCGAGCAAAAAAGTTTCAACCGGAGTTTTTGGGATTCGAATAGCATTGGTGGAGTTTCGATGTTATGGTTGTAAGTCTGTCTTGTGTAAACTGTTCTTAATAGTGCTTGGCTCGCTGGTGGACATGGTTTTTTTGGATTTAGGTTTCCACGCTATATCTTGTGCTCTTTTACTCTATGCTTTTATTGCATTGCATGTGAATGAAATATAGGTGAAGATCATTAGCTTAAAGGGTTAGTGCACATTAAGATTCATAATCCAGGGATTTAGAAATTTCAAAAGGGAAATTTGAAATTTTCGCCATTGGTTTCAGCCACCATTGCCTCTCTCTCTCATGATCCAATTCAAAAAAAAAAAAAAAAAGAGCAGAATGAACAAAAATAAAACCCTATTTATCGTGCAAAGTTCCACCAGTAATATATGTTGATTAGGACATCTTTTTCTTTGTTATTCCTAGTTAAAATATCGCACTGGTTTTTGAATTTTTAATAGGAACCCTTTACAAATATGAGGCACTTGTGCCTTTGATAGTGTCACTGAACCATGCTGGCCTTCAGATCATTTACTTTAACTTGAATTTTTTATGAGTTAATTAACCTTATCTTTTTGATTGTCCATTCAAAACTGTTGTTTATGTTCTTGGATTCCTCATTTCACAATTTCTTCATGGTAATTGGAAAATGAGTACAGGACAGGAGGTTCTGGTGATGGTGTAGTTGCCAAGGATGCTGTAGGAAATGATATCATTGCAGCTGAATGGCTCAAGATCCATGGACCTGGTGACCGAACCCTTTCACAAGGATTGAAGGTATCCAATATCCGTCGTCTCTTACTTTCAACATTGAAAACTTGCTGAAGGAAATGAGTTTTGCTGATTTTATGTTTTCTAGATGATCCCCCAATGAGTACATGAGATAGAAAGTCAGAAATTTAACTATGGATTGCTAAGGACTCATTTAGGTGGCCATTGGTTCCATCTAATTTTATTACTAAAATTGCTCTCTGCTGCTAATTTCCGGGTTCTTAGATTCATGAAAGCAAGGTTTTAATATATGATATATGCTGTAAGGAGTCATGCTTTCATTCATTCTAGCAGATGAAAAATATTATAAACAATTTAAACTACTGTTGTTGAGTGAAAGGAAAGAAGTATTTATGGTGCCACAACCACTAGATACAAGAGACCTTCATTTTCTTTTCCTGCACAGTTAAAGGCAAAAGTTCTTCATTTTGACCGGGCCAATTATAAGGGAAACGCAGTCAATGCTAACAATGATAACCATTGTTAGAATTACATTAACAAACTCATCTGATATGACATGGGAAAATGAAATGAGTGATTTCATTTTCCGAGTATGCTTGAAAGATGCTCAAGAAATATATTGAGATATAGTAAAGCAACATTTAAACCTTTTTCTTTTTATTTTTTTTTAACTTCTGAATGGATTTCAGGGGGATCCTACTTACCTTGTTGTGGAGAATGACAGAACTCTTGCGACATATGGAATCAATGCTGTCTGCACCCACCTTGGTTGTGTTGTGCCATGGAATAATGCTGAGAACAAGTTCATCTGTCCCTGCCATGGATCCCAGTACAACAATCAAGGAAGAGTTGTACGAGGACCTGCTCCTCTGGTAAGTAAAACCAAAACTATTTACCAATTTTTTTGGTTCACTTATTTCTTCTTTGATTATATTAAACGAGTCGTTTCTAGACAACAACATCAAATTGTTTCTAATAACAACTGGATATATAATATCACAGTTTGTTTATAGATCCCATCTCTCGCTTTGTGGTAGAAGTAGGAGGGGCCTGGGGATTGGAAGGGAAGGATGTCATAAAAGTTACATTCCGAAACACAATAACATCAACTTCATATGTTGTTAGGAGTCGCAAGAATTAAATTTGAAGATTATAAGCTAACTTGATCGGTCTTTTGTTTTAATGTGATAGGAACTCAATAAACCGCATCATTATGATTGAAAATTTTGAATGAAATTTCTGTTTGCCATGAATCATTCAGATATAGACATAGGGTCCTTAACGCTCTGTTTGGAACATGGTTTTTTGGTGGGAAAAGTAAAGGAAAAGAAAAAAAGTGAAGGAAAAGAGAACAAAATCATGAGAATCTTTCCTTGAAAATACTTGAAAATTTAGACTCTTTCCAGTATTGCATGCCCTTTTTTTGTGGTTTTTTTTTACCCCTTAGATTTCTTCCCCTCGAGTCTTTTCTTTCTCATCCCGTAATTAATGATTAACTTGAACGTTACTCTATTGGAACAGTCCTTGGCGTTGGTTCATGCCGATATTGATGAGGGGAAGGTCCTATTTGTCCCATGGGTTGAAACCGATTTCAGAACTGGTGAAGCTCCATGGTGGGCTTGAACAATTTCTCATCTCTCCAGCTACTTGATGTCAAGCTGAAATGTAGTTTGTTTTGCATCGTTGCCTAGCACCGAGATTTGTAAATTTGCAGTTTACATGTAAAATGAAGTTTACAAGATGTAAGGCGTCGACAATCTTGATCTACCCATAGTGTCATAGTATTCTCTGTATATTTTTAATCACATTAATGTTTCCTTATCAAGGTATGATCAATCTGGTGTGGGTCAAACGGTCTAATTTGTGGTGATGTGATTACAACTGTATTGTAATTTCCCTCAGAACCAAACTAACTTTCAAATCTTCATATTTTCTATATATATTCTCATTAATTTGAACTAAACGGGCAAAAAGTCACAATTGAAGACAAATATTCTCATTAATTTGAATCTCAAGCTTTTTTTTTTTTTAATTTTTATTACATCTGCTAACCCGTTTGGCCAGTGTCCTGGAGTGGTTTTGAAAAATGAAAATTTTTAACAAAATTAATAATATCAAAATTTTCGAATATTACAAAGTCGGATTGTTCATCATTCTTAGACGTGTTTGGCCCAAAGACATGCCCTGACCAAAGTCTTATCTTCATTCTTTGGCCTTTCATTCGTGGATTGTAGTACTGTTTAAAAGTTTTAACCATGTACGGCTCAAAAACATGCCTCCTGGCCGATCGATTCCAAAATTTTGCTGTTTTGATGTGATCAAGGCAGGCATTTATCATACCTTGAATTGCTTGGACAGCTTCTTGCCATGGCACATTTTTTTTTTTTTTTTCCTTCTGGTTTGCATTCATACTACCGAGTTAATATTTTCCCTGCGTGTCAAAAATGTCTTCAGAAACAAAAAAAAACATTGGAATTTACAATGAATTTCTACGAACTAGGCAATTGTGATACTGCAGTTCGATCGGATGCATTATTTCAAGATTTTCTTGAATGTTGAATGTACAACAAACAAGGTATAGAGACAAGAACATAAGAATAACTCAAAGTAAACATAGATTCAAAAGCTGATAAATGAAATTTGTCAATATTTTCCCAAGAGTTATGGTAGATGAACTTCAAGTAAACCGGAATTCGAAGACTAATTGAGTGAACTCTATTAATTTCCGAAGATATTTATAAATAATACTAAAAACTAAATTGCACCACTACTAGGTAAAAGTCATAATATATTCATATTCCTAGACAAGGTAAGCTCCATGATATGACACTATCATGCGCTGCAATGCCAAGTGCCCATGACTTAATTGTTGGAAAAATAATCCCTATTTAATGCTATGTGTATAATTAGTGATCATAACAATAAATAATTAAAATGTATCTAGTTATCAATTAGAAGCAACTTGAACTAAAAGACAACTAGAATTAGAACAAGAGCAAACAGAATTGTAATGACTTACCCGATTATAAAATAGAAAATCTCAAAGTTAAAAAATAGACTGAATCGAGTGTTGAACACTCTCTCTTTAAAGACAAATTTACCTCCCATAGTCAGTACGAATCTCCAAAAAGGAGATAACTTGGTAATAAAGATAAACTATAAGACAAATTCAGCAAGTTGCAACACTTAATTATCAACTCGCATAGTTTCTTCATAAATGTCTAACTTATAAAAACTAAACACACCCGTTGAATCTGCCTAGTAAATAGAGAACTCACTGTATTGTAAAAAGAGAAAGATGACGTAGTGCTCCAAGAGGATCGAATAATTCTTCATCAAATGTGCCACCAATGCATGAGTCACGTAAGCGGGCCGGCTTGAATTCACTGCCTCCACCAGCTGAAATTCAGTTTTGACCCATCTTCTTCTCTCTTTTGGCCGTAGTAAGTAATATAATAAAAAGCTTTATATAAAATTTATGTGTAGAAGGATGTAATTAAAAGAGAATCTTTCACTATAAAATAATTTTTTAAAAGAACAACATTTCCCTATATAGAGTTGATTATTTCCGCGGTCCTCTCCTCACCGTGGAGGACACACATTTTAGTACAAGCTTTGTTTAGCAATTTGGTTTTGAGCTGCATAGAACTTGGAATCATATATAGTTATCAATCTCATAATGGTTGATATACCGTTTCGGTATACCATTTTGAATTTATCATTATAAATGTTATATATGTACAAAAATATGTATATATATTATAGAAATTAATTTATATAATGTGATATTATTTATATCAAATATCAACATTAAACTATTTTAATGTTAATAATAAATAAATTTGAGAAATAATATAATGTTATTTATAAAAAGCACTATTTAATATTTATAGATAATTTTTTGATAATCCACTAATAGAAAATAATAGTGACATGTCTTCTAGATTATGAGAGAGTGTGCGTGAATGGAGAAATTTATCAGTAGGTCAATAAAGTACCAATAATGAAATACTAAGTTTTATTGGTTCATATTTGGCATGGTTAGTGAGACATGTATTAAGTATGTATAAGTAATTAAATTTACTTTAGAATTAAACATAGCATTTCTATTTTATTTACAAAATACTATATTTTAATTTGTAAATATTATTTTATTTTAAAAAATAAAAAAAATATAAAATCTAACCGTATTCGTGTGTACTGCAACAAAAAAAGTTACATGAATCCAACATGTAAATAATGCACCTGCATCTGACATCAGTACTTGAGTCCATGTTGCATAAATTGCGGTTACATTTGGTCATGTATTTTCCCTTTCTCTGGCTCCGTGAGGGAGCCCACCAGTGATTACAGTGGGTGAGATATTCATGGAACTGGGATCCATTGAATTAATTAATTAATAATGAAATGTACGAACCACGAAGTACAGATTGCACACGTTATACATGAGGAAGCAGTAAGGTTTCTGCTTCGTTTAGTTCATTCACCAGACACCAAATGTTGCAGTCGGAGGAGATAAGAGAGACTGGAAAAAAATTTACATTAATCTGAACATCATGTCTTACATAGTGAGGCCAAAGAACTCAAAACATGAAACAACATAGAGTTCATGTCTAAAAGCACTACGATTTTCATTTTTTCTTTGCCTTTTCAGAGTGTGGTTGTTGAAACCCGTCCAATGCCACGAGCATGGCAACATTATGAGTGGCCGTGGTGCTGAGTCTGCTGACACTCCACGCGTTGGCGGATAGGGACGGGCAAGGCCACAGGCGTCCCAAAACTTTTAATACCTCCTATAGATTTCTAAGTATCAACGTAAAAATATAGGGGTGACCACAGGCCCAATCACATATCTATTATTTTGAGGGTTTGGAATTCATTTTGAGACCTAATTAGATCAATGGGAGGATTTAAAAATTATATTTGATATCCAATTTGGCTTGGCCCGACTAGCCCGAAATATATATAAAATAATATATTTTATATTTTAATATATTTAATATTATTTTTCTTGAAAAAAATATTTGTTAAACTTTTATTTGTGTTAAATTGATTGGCTTGAAAAATTAATTTTTTTTACTTTGGACGGGTTTAGGATTTAATTTTATTGTGATTTATAATAAATTTAGTATATTAGCTCTCCAAAATTAAAAACATATTATTCTAGTCATTACACAATTTAAGAAATGTTGTCTTCAACTCATTCAACAAAAATCTTAGGTCTGCCAAAATTAAAAACATATTATTCTGGTCTTTACACAAATTTAAGAAATGTTGTCTTCAACTAATTCAACACAAATCTTAGGTCTGCTATTAGAGTATCCTCCTTTCAGTGTCATGCAATAAGTATAGACCATGAGATTGATCCAGAGTGACCCTGTCTATCGGTCTATCATTGCATGAGGAATGCTAATTTGTACATTTAGAGTATTTTCAAGTTCGAATACTATTCTATAAAAGAGTTTAGTCAAAATATTTTTAAAAATTACATATATATTTTAGCTATCTATTTTTTGATAAATCCTCCAATAGCAGTTTCTATTTTAACTAGCACTTTACAAATTGTTCATCTTTAAATTGACATTCCAGTAAAAATATAACGAAAAGAGGAGAGAGATTGATGAAATAATAGTTACTAATATTTAGAGTGCCACTTTTGGCTCTCTAAATTTGGAGAGCCAAAATGAGGCTCTTCAAAATAAATAGGTTTGATTATTTAAAATAGCTAACAAGCCATGTTTTGAGAGTATGATAGAGTTATTCTTAAAGCAAATATTAAGATTGCAAGAATAAAGTTGTACAATATAAAAATATTTGAAAAAGTACGATTATAGCATGTGTCGTAGAGGCACATTTCAGCAAAGCCCCCAAGAAATGTGCACAAAGCCTAATAAATTAGGGATAAAAGGAACTATTAGTATTTACTTCTCGTTTTTTGAAGAAAACACACTCAATTGCTGTGTTGAGATCTCATATTTTGAAATTGATGCATTATTGTCTTGTTGTCAATGATCTTGAATATATATTTCTTTATAAGAGTAATCAAATTATTATTTATCCAGTAATTTTCTATTTTATTACATACTTTGCTTTCAACAATATTCATTACAGAATATGCCATTTTCACAGTCGCAATTGCAATTGCAAAGGTTAATACTCATTTCATCAGAGAGTAAACTAGCGAATAGAAGATATTCTATTTTGTGTCAACTATCTTTTTAGCAAAGCTGCCTAATTCTTAGTATTGAAAATACACTATCATGTCAATTACAAATCAAAATTTGGTTTTGATAATGACAATTTTATTTTGATAATAAAAATTTTGGCTACTTACATTATTATACACAAAGGCAAGTGGGGGAATGAGATATTAGAATACTAAAAAGTTTAGGAATCTTCAACCCTTTGAAAAGATCAAGACTTGATTTATAGTTAGAGACCTTCTCGTTCTCCATGAATGACTGAGAACAATACTTCATGCAGTGGCAAAAAATTAGACCAAAGGGCTCGGCTCCTGAGATTTTAAAATTTTATATACCTTGGTCCAGCCTAAAATTCAAAAAAATTTACCTTACATTTCTAAAATTCTTGCATCTGCCCCAGAGAACAAGCTAGGTTTTGTATTGGTAAGTTTATTGAGAAACGTATTTTGAGTTGTATTTGAGTCTGTTAGTCCAAGTTGAGTAGATGGGACGAGCAAAAGAGCTATCCTTAACACCTCCTCTGGAATGCTTGCAGGGAAGCACAATTACATCTTAGAGGATGGGCCGCCAAAATATGTTATACCGAGTCACGTCCAGGACGAAGCCAAGAATTTATCTGAGGGGCCAAGAATAGCTTAATAAAAAATTAAAACTAATAATGCAAGTTGTATTTAATTTACTAAAATAAAAAATAGTATCAATTTAACTAAGACATGATAGTAAAGCATTACAAAAAAATAATTTGTTAATTATATATCAAGTGCGTTATCATCATAGTGACACTCGATGACACTTCACGTCACAAAATTCATCTATGATTAAATCTCTACTAAATTTTTCAATAATTTCTTTTTCAATCTATACAATCAAAGTATTTGTTAGAAAATTATCTTCTATCTTGTTATGAAATTTAATTTTAACAATATTATAGCCACAAATGCACGTTTTATAGTCGCAGCAAAAACCGAAAGGGTGAAAACAAGTCTAACCAACTTATAAAGAAAATAAAAACTTGTAATTTTTTTTACTAAATTATATCCTAAATCTCATTTAATTAGGAATAGATAAGCATAACAGTTGAGCCGAAAACAGAACAGATCAAAAGCAATTGAAAAAAACAAGCCCAAATAGCAACAACAATGGGCCACAATACGAGTTACCCAATATGGTAAGTATAATATTTTTAGAACGCCTTGGGGGGGTGGGGCGCGATTTTACCATGTTTTAATTTTTGGACCTTAATTTGAGACCATGGCCCCTCTTTACCTATGAATAGTTTTGTCCCTGGTCACATCTTGAAAGGGCGCAATCTGCTCTTTAAAAATAGTAATTACACAGTCTACACCACTCTATCGATGAGTTTTTCATCCACATTTAATTGATTAATTTGTATGATTTAACATATGCTTGTATTAGTTGAATTTTCAGAGTTTGATAATATTTTATTTTAGTTAATTTTTAAATTAGAATAATATATTTTAACTAGGTGTTACAAAAAGAGTCCAGAGGTGGTGGTTTTCTTGAAGTTCTTATAGTCAAATTCTCGGTGCCTCTCTTTGATAATGATAAGGGTAGTTGTTTATGTGTACTCAATGCTTATGTGATACAATGAGTCAATAAATTAGAGTTACATAACCATATAAATCCTAATCATCAAGAATATTGAGATTTTTTATTATTTAAGATATGGCAAGAGTATTGAGTTTAAAATTTAAATTTTTTTTCTCCTAAAATAAGATGATACCTTGCTAATTATGATTTAAAATTGTCATATGACTATATATCATTGGTCTATTGTACCACATCAAATATGATAATGTAGTACAATTCTTGTAACCAGTATTTCTGAGAGATCATGAGTAAGGACTTATAGTTGCTTTTATTGTGGTGTTGCTGTTAGACCCATTTTTGTTCCATTGCATAGGCCTCCAAATGTGCTATTAATTTCCTCTATAAGTTCGGGCAAGTTATTAAAATGAAAAGCTATTACGCTGTCAATAAATATATAGACATCTCGAAACAATACTAGTTAATTAAATTCAAGGTTACGTAAGGTAATACAACCGAAAAATTTAAACATAATTTATTATCATCATAAGTAGCAGGGAACTAGTGCTACGCACGCACTACAAACATAGAATTATAAGTCGATTTTACAAATAATTTTTTTACAAACAAAGAGTTTTATAAGATTGTGTATTCAAAATATGATATTGAACGATACAACGTCTATAGGATAACTTCTGTCTTGAAGATTATTTGGACTAAACATGTTAACAATATTTTTTCCACTATAATAGCCATAAAGAGAAAAACAAATGTAGAAAAAACTATTTATGTACTAACTATTAAGTTGGACTTTTAACATATATTGCTAATTGGAAGTAAATACATTAATTAAATTTTGATATTAAGTTTATTGAGTTATATTCAAAATGAAAAAGAAATAAATATGAATTATAAAAAAAAAGATACAAATGTATGTCTAATATCTATCAAGAAATAGTCATTCCAATTAATAAAACAATGTTATTACACTTTATTTTTTGAGAAAATATAAATTAACAGTGAAAGAAAAATTAATTAAATTTTCATAAATTAATTAAAATAAATATAGGTAAATCTTTTAATTCCATAAATGAATAATGTTTGTCTGTGAAACTATTTAATAAAAAGTTAGTATACTATATGTGTCGCAAATTTTGTATTTATATTTTTTTTCCTTTTTTGGGTAATTATTTAATATAATTGAATAAATTCATATAATGTGAAATAAATTAATGACTCATTTTTTGTTCCTACCGTGAAACATCATTAACATTTTTTCATACGTATGCCATTTTTCATTATCTAAACTTATGTTTTTTTAAAATATTTTGAAAATGCTTTCTAAAGAAGGTTTTGATTATATGTTGTGAGTTCATAAAATGAAATCGTACTTATGCCAATATACAAAATCTTAACTATATTGTGTTATACACCAAAAAAAAAAAAAAATCATAATTGACAAAGTACAAGTTGTTAACTCCATGCCTTGATTTTGATGATTACAAAACATTGTGTTAGTGATCTAATGACTCTACTTAAGTGTGCAGATTATCTTGTATCATGAATCTCTATTAGGACTATGACTTGAAAAGGATATTGGCATCAATGAAAAGAAGATCGGCAGCCAGTATTGGTACCTAACGTGGGATGCTGACATTAATTTAAAGAAAGTTAGAAAAGAAGATCGGTAGAAAATACTGACAAGCCAATTGCCTAAGTGGAAAAGGAGATAGACAAAAAAAGAGGTCTGTATCAAGTACTAACACCTTCTACAATGAGGCATGAGAAGATCTGAAAATCGGCAGAAAATGATATCGACAGTAAGTGTTGACACATTGGTGAAATGGCAGACACTTTGTTAAAGGTCTTATAAAGCTACTGTAAAATATTGCCGACCATCTATGTCTTTGGTTGGCACTACACTTGATGACCCTCGATCCTTAGAGAGAAGAAATTTACTGCTAGTGTCAACACCATACCAATATAATTGACACCATTGGAAGACCTTGATGCCCTTGAGCATCCTCAAGCCATTATCGACACTGGAAATAGCCCTGTCGACACTTTGGAGGTAGTAAGCAAATAATAAAAGATGACATAAATTTGGTCAATAATTGTACTCCAAAACGTACAATTGGAGTCACTAATTGAAAGATATTGTTCATATTTATTTATATATTATTTATTATTTTAATGTAATTTTGGTAATCTTTTACGTTTTTTGTGTTTTGTGAACATTTGAAGGTAAAATAAACAAACTAATGCTTAACTCTATTAGGGAAGAAACTTTAACAATATTATATTTAGCACAATATAAGAAATAGATCTGACATTGGGTCCAAGAGAATTGTATTAACAAAGACATATGTGGTTCAAAAGATTAAAGATAGCCTCAAGTCATTTTAAAAGTGCATAATAGTTCAAAGTTTTAAAAATTCAATATATTCAACTAACTTAGTAATTAAAATAATCAAGTCAAATGTAAGTATAATGGAGCTATTGAATGAGTAATATGAAAGAATTTCATCAAGAGTAAATATAAACACTCTAAAAGACATAATTGGCTTTAAAGCTTATTTGGTAAAAATATCCACTTCTATAAGGATGAAATTGTACAATATGTATAAATACAAAACTTATAATGTTATGATAATGAGTGATGTAAGATAGTATATGTTTATGTGTTAAGATAAAATCTTGCAATTATATTAAAAAGAAAGGATAAAACAAAAATTCCTAAAATCTATATTTGCATTCCACATAAAACTGTACAAAATTATAAAATTTTTTTTTATTTTTTTTAGATAAAAAAAACATCTGCAAAATAAATATTAGTTATATTTACAAATAAAGATAAACACGCAAATAAAATACTTAAACATAACACACCCTAAGAAGAATCATTATAAAGTCGAGCTAGACTTTTGACATCAAAATCACTATAGCCCACCGTTCTAGTGATTCTAAGGTGTCTCAATGCCTCAGTATTTACTTGCCCTTTAATAATATCTAGGTAAACCATATGATTCCCTGATATTAGTCGGTTACTCCCTTTGCAAAAATCTTAATTTGGTATAGTTATTACACAAATTGATGGTATGAATCTATGACTTTAATTTTATTATTTTAGATTTAATTAATTGTTTGAGTTACTAAACCTCCGTTAAAATTTTGGGTGAATCAGGTGATTAGATTAATTGGGTCCAAGACCATTTTGTTCAATTTACTTTAAAGTCAAGTCAACAATTATCAATCTCCCAAAAATAAACTATTTTTCTTTGGTTACCATTTTCTATGCATTTGTCCAATTTTCATCTGTATTATTTAAGGTGAAATTCAAACTGGTCGACTTAGGTTCCAACTAAAGCCATTGCAATACTACGGTATATAGCATGACTTAGTGGGTATCTAATCTGTTACCAGGGTGAATTTTAGTACCTAATTTTGCATGTTTTGTTAACCATTCCTTGTGGATCGACTCCGGTCTTACTAGTTTTTATTTACTGCTTCGTCGTACCTGCACTTGGATGATATTAGATTGCCATATTTTAGACGCAGTCAGATGGTGACATCGAAGGCTAATTTACTAAAAGACACATATATGGTCAACATCTCTAGAGCTAGCATCAATACCTTTGGCTCCAATGATCGAAAATTCAAATGTTCTGGTGAGGTTGCCCGCGTATTTAATACACTCCCACCATTTCTAACGGCTAAAAATTATGAGTCACTATATATAGAAGACCTCCAGCTCCTTTATGAAGTAAGATACAAAGACATTAAGTGCCAACAAGTGAGGATCAGTTACTTCCAATCATTGCTCTATTTTTCACAAATTTGGGAATTTATTGTTGAGCTACAATTTGTGTATATACACTTGTGAGAGTTGGTCGAACCTCTATAACTTTCTTGTGTCTCTTTTCATTTCTCGTTGTTTATCACTCACTTGCATCACCATCACCATAATCTACTTGCATACACATTTCTTGTATTGTGATTATTATTCTACTCGTTTAATTCTTTATTAATTTGGAATTATTGCCATAAAGTTTTGTAAAACCAATTCATCTCATATTGGGTTGCTATTTCGGGCTAACAAATGGTATTAGGGCCTAGTTCTCCTTATTAGGCTTCACATCCTAGAATAACATTTATGGCAAACATTGTTGGTACTTCTCTTGGAGAAGGTCAATCAACAAATAGACCTCCCATATTTAATGGGATTAACTATAACTACTAAAAAAATATAATGAAAATTTATATTCAATCAACAAATTATGAACCGTGAAGAATTATTGTGAGTGGACTAAAGGTCCCTATGAAAACAGTTGAGAAAATGCTTCTTTTGAAACCAAAAGATGAAAAGGATGAAGCTGATCTTCGTACCATGCAAATAAACGCCAAGGCTATGAATTTATTGTATCGTGCATTAGACCCTGCTGAATTCAATAGAATATCCACATGTTAGTCAACGAAGGAAATATGGGATAGATTAGAAGTTACCCATGAGGGAACAAATCAGGTTAAGGAATCATAGATAAATATTCTTATGCATAACTATAAGCTATTTATAACAAAACCTAAAGAAACTATTACTTAAATGTTTACAAGATTTACTAATATTATGAATGGATTAAAGTCTTTTGGAAAGGTTTATTTTAATAGTGAATAGGTAAGGAAGTCACTCAGATCCCTGCCAAGAACTTGGGAAGTTAAGGTGATTGTAATTCAAGAAGTAAAATATTTAAACATCTTGCCTTTGGAAGAACTGCTTGGTTCACTTATGAAGAATTGACCCAAAAGCAGAATATTCAAGAAGATGATGAAAAGAAGAAAAGGAACATAGCATTCAAGCCCACAATTACAGAAAATGATCAAGACAATGATGATGAAAAAGATGAAAAGTTAGCCTTGATCACTAAAAAAATTCAAGAGATTTAAAAGAAAGAAATGGAAGAAAGGAAGGAAGCCAAAACCTAAAGGTGAATCAAGCAAAAAAAAAAAAAAATCAACCATTATTTGAAACAAGTGTAAGATGCCTAGACTCATCAAATCTGAGTGTCTATAACTCAAGAAGAAACACAAGAAAGGGAAATGAGCAACTACCCTAGCTACAACATGGAGTGAAAGTAAAGAGTTTAGTTTAGATGAAGATTTTGAAATTCAAGAAGTAGCCAATCTCTACTTGATGGCTTATGAAGAGAAGAAAGGGAGGTAATGGCTTCTGACTTTACCTTTGATAAATTACAAGAAGTATTTGATGATCTATTGTCTGAATTCAAAAAATCTGGAATAAAAAATAGTCTTTTAAAGAACATAATTTATAATCTAATAAAAGAAAATGAGATCTTGATTTATGAAAACAATCTATTAAAAAAAGGAGAACAGTTCTTTAAAAGAAAAGGTCAAGGATTTGAATAACTCTCTTGAAAAGTTTGTAAAAGGAAAGAAAAACCTTGACTCAATTTTGAAAAATCAAAGATGTACTTTTGATAAAGGTGGTATTGGCTACAATCCTTTTATAAAGAAAAAGTCTTATAAGAATTTCTTTGCTCCTCCAAGTGTCTCTAAAGTTAGATATTTTTACTGTCAAAAGAATGGTCACTATGCAAACCAGTATTGGTTAAGAAATGTCCTAGTAGGGATGGTAAAAAGAAGTGGATTCCTAAAGAATATGTCGCCACTAACCCTCAAGGACTCAATATGAAGTGCGTACCAAAAGTCAGACCTTGAATTGTTGTCCTACAGGTTTGTCTTCAATCCAAAGTCAAGAAGGACTTCTAGTACCTGGATAATGGTTGCTCAAGGCATATGACAGGGGATGAAAGCCAGCTTACATCCCTCTCTCCAAAGGATGGAAGCTTGGTGACTTTTGGAGGCAATGGAAAAGGTAAGATCATTGGCATTAGAAGCATAGGTGAGGATTCCTCCACTTCTATTGAAAATGTATTATTAATAAAAGGCCTCAAACATAATATTCTGAGTATTAGTCAATTATGAGATAAAGGCTTTTAGGTTATCTTTGAATCTTTTAAATGTATGGTAGTTAATGTTCTTGATGGTCATACTATGTTAACTGGAATTAGATAAGGAAACATTTATGTGTTTGATTTAAATAACTTGTCTTCTTGCAAAATTAAATATTTATTTGCTATAAGCAGTGATGGTTCTTGGCTGTGGCATAAAAGATTAGGACATACCAGCATGAGTACTATTTCCAAAGCAGTTGCACATGATATGGTTATTAGTTTACCTAAAATTAAATTTGAAAAAGACAAGTTACGTGATGCATGCCAAAAGGGAAAACAAACCAGAGTATCCTTAAAATCTAGAACTATCATCTCTACTTGTAGACCTTTGTAATTATTATTGTAAGTACCTTATTTTGCCCGCTCAGCAATCTCTGACCTGACCGAACTCCCTTTCAAAACCTCGTAGGCACATTCAAGTCCAAATCAACTTTCAGACTCTTATTCAATCAGTCAACTACTTCTCGAGCCCATTGGGCCCAACAGAGGCCTAATAACTAAGCTTGCGCCTTGGGCTTCCAGGCACGTCTTTGAGAAAGTTCAAAATCCATCAAGACGGTAAGTCCACCCTTTCAAAACGTTCCTAGATGGTTAAGGCATGCTCAATACGCCATCTTGTCCAATTCCGGTCTCATTTTGGTCAACTCTGGCCAATGCAAATCCTGCCAAACAGTGAAAATATCTTCCAGGACCATCCTTAAACAATCCGGCATGCTCAAAATGCCACTCCAACCTATCTTGACCCTTTCCGACCAATTCCGGTCGAAATGACCGTTTTACACCTAGTGGCCTGATCTCGCCCTAAAACTACACCGGCTCGGGATATCAAACCGGCAGATCATATCATACACCCCCGTTCGATCTAAGGTGAGTCCCATGACTCTAAACACTTCTAACTCAATGAAAGTCCCCTAGAGCATCTCGTAGACGCTCTGCTAGGTTGTCTTTTTCCTCGATTCTTGGGTTATAACGCACCATCAAATGACTTGAGAAATGCTTAAATCAAAAAATTTCAAAAAGCTTGACCACAATTCTTTCCATCGATATGGCTCGATTGAATAGATAGTTTTCCAAAACCCCCGATCGCATGGCTCGAAAACTGCCACTTTCAGTAACCCCTAGAGTGTCTCACAGATGCTCCGCCAATGTTATCTTTTTTTCGAATTCCCTGACTATAACGCACTGTCAAACGACTTGAGAAATGCGTAAATTACGAAATTCCTGAAAGTATTTTTAGAGCACTTTCCATCGGTATGTCCGATCAGAGAGATTGCTTCTCGAAGGCCCCGATCACGTGGTTAAAAAACGACTACTTTTAAAAATTCGCGGAGCATATCACAGATGTTCCACAAAAGTGTGTTTTCTTGCATACTTCCTGAGATGATATCTCATGCTTCCGGACACCTTTTAAGCTCCCTGAAAATGCTAGGTTCTTAAGAAACACTAGAAAAACATTATGAAAGTGACTGATTTTCCCAAATTCTTCCTAGATGGCACAATTATCGAAGCAAAGTTTAAACAAACATTCTCGGTGGCGGGGCATATGTTACATGCGCCCAGATTTTGATCAGATCGATCAAATTTTGCTTTCTCCTTAAAATTTAACCAGTACAGAGTGTGCCACATGACCTTCATTTTGTGGAACAGTATTGGCACATGTAGCACATGCGTCAAGGCAAAATTTTCCCAAGCGCATGTACTATATGCTCCAGGCCTCTCTAGATTGCCTATAAATACAAGCCTCCCCCTTTGCATATTCTAGAATCGAAAACAGCAGCGAAACTCTGCAGAAATATCCTTTGAACCTCAAATTTCTATACATATCACACTCTCTAAACACTTAAATTAGATTTCACCTCCCTTTAGCCCATACACCACACCTACAAAGCCCTCAATGCCATAGACAACCCCATTACAGCCCCTTCTAGCCTTTCTAAGGTTATTCAAGTTCAAGCTAAAGTATCCATAGAGGTTTAAAGGTGTTTGAAGGCAAAATGTGGTATTGTCTTTTATATTTTTGTCACCCCCACTCTCCTCTTCTCTCTCCCAGCCTACTTAAGCTATTCTCTATTTTAAACCCCTATCTTCTACCTCTCTTTCTTGCATGCTTGAAATAAGAGAGCTCCTAATTCATGCCTAAAGGAAAGTTAGTGAAAGTCATCGTGTAAGGAGATCTCTCGCTAGCCTACTTTAAAATGACATGACCTTGGAGAACCTTGCAATTTGATGTGGCTTATAGCTTTGTATGAATTCATGACCCCGTTACATATGGCTACCATAATCATGTATTGCATGCTTGGCCACATTTTCATGTCCATCATCATTTTATAAAAATTTTCACTATCTTCATTTCTATGTCTTCTTCAAATTCCATATCCAAGTGTTTTCTTAAAAATAGTTCTAAGAGTTGGTTCCTTGAAGCCTAGGTCCATTTTCACATCTTAGAGAACCCCCTTTTAAGCCCCTTGACCTCATTTTGCATCCTTGTATTTCTTTGCATTTCATAAGACATAAATTTGGTTTTCTAACCCTTCTCTTCTATTTTGATTTTTGTAAAATCTACTCTCTTGAACCTTGTGGTTGAAATAGTCCCTTAAAACCCTTTTTTGAGTGGTTTTCCCATTATCTTGATCATATGAAGCTTAGTTCATTAGAATTGGCTTCTACATCCCAAAAAATGGTTTTCAAAACAACCCCTTTCAAAAAGGATTCTCAAAATTTCACTCGCTTTAATTTGCATAAATATGATTTCCCTAAACCATTATTTTCACCTTGATTTTTAGAAGTCTTGTTCTCTTGAATATTGTGGTTGGAATAGTCCCATGGAGTCCTCTTTGGAATGATTTCTTTCAAATCAACCATATGAACCCTTATTCCTTAAAGTGGTCTTCAACCTCTTAAAAGTGGTTTTTCAAAACCTCCTTTCCAAAACTAATTTTCAAAGGATCATTCTCTTTAATTTTCAAGTCTTCAAACTATTTCTTCAATGTTGATTTTCACGAGTTTTGCTCTCGTAAGTTAGTGGGTGAAATGGTTCCAAAGAAACCCTCTCTTGAGCGGTTTCCAAATACCAACCATAAGACCCCAATACTCACTTGAGTGGATTTCATAAAATGGTTTTTCAAAATATACTTTCAAATTTCATGCATAAAACCAACTTTCCAAAGCCACTAGGTCAAAACCCTAGTTCAAAATTACCTTTTAAAGCCATCCTTCAAGCTTAGGTTAACCTCACCCTAGGTCAATCAAACCCTAAGTTAATCTAACCTTAGTTAGTTAACCCTAGGTTAACCTAACCTTAGTTAGTTAACTCTAGGTCAACCAAACCCTAAGTTAACCTAACCTAAGTTAGTTAACTCTAGGTTACATTAACCCTAGGTTAACCTAAACCTTAGTTAGTTAACCTTAGGTCACCTTAACCCTAGGTTAACCTAGCCCAAGTTAGTTAACCCTAGGTCACCTTAACCCTAAGTCAACCCAATCTAAGATAGTAAAGTTCAAACTCCAACTCAAAGACCCCCTTTTCAAATAATTTTTCAACCCAAAAATCATTTTCATAACATACTTCCAAAACCATCCTACTCTCTTGAGATTTCCAAAATCAAATCCAAAATATTTTCAAGTACTTCCATACTCTATCTTCAAAAATGCTTCCAAGAAATTCTCTTAAACTTGTTTCAACTAAAATGCCTAGACACTTAACATTTTTCAAAAATTATTTTTAAAAATATTTTCAAGAACTCACCACCCCAAAAAGTCCCTAACCCTATATGGTTAGGGGTTCCAAGGGAATGTGATATATTAAGTACAATCTTCAAGATTGTCCATATTAAGGTTCTAAAAATCCTGAGTATTTTCAAATGCTCTTTTCAAAAATGATTTACAAATATCACATTCTTGAAGCAACCCTAATCCTTCCATGGTTAGGATTGATCAAGTATAAATAAGAATTTCAAAAAAAAGTTCTATAACCCTAAAGTTTTAAAAACCAAAAGTGAAGTTTCTAGCCCCTTTTTTCAAAATATTTTCAAAACTCATAACCCTAAAGGAGTTTAGTTCTTCAATGACTAACCTCTTAAGGTGATGAAACATTAAGCATACCTTTCATAAAGTATTCAAAGACTACTTTCAAAAGCTATTCGAAGACAAGTACACAAGAACATTTTCAATTTAAACACTACAAAGTTTTTAAAACAAGACTTCAAAACATTTTCAAAACTCTCTTGAGTTATTCCAAAACCCCCTTGAGTTGTTTAAAAAACATTTAAAAACTCCCTTGAGTTAATTCCAAAAACATTTAAAATTCTCTTCAATCCCAACTTCAAAAACATTTTAAACATCCCAAGTCCTGTTCCAAAGGCATTTTCTAAATTCTCAAGTTCTCTTTTTCCAAAGACCTCGAAGTGTCTTCAAAACTTTCCAATGGCCTCAATGCGCCTCTTTTTTATATGGGCCCTTACCCGAACTACAAAAGATCTGATTCTCGCCAAATGAGATATGTAAGCAACTTAAAATGGTGCGGTCATAACCTTTATTTCAACCCTAGTTCTCTTTTCAAAAGTTTCTATCAATTCAAGATTTCTATATCAGACCCTTTCAAAATTTTCATATTTTCAAACATGTTTTTCAAGTATGCATCATGCATCATTCATCCAAAAAATGATGACCAAGCCCCGTTTTTAAAATTCTAAAGTGGATACAAGTGGACAATTAGTAACCGGTGATTCAAGTGAGTGAACTAAGGGTGATTAAACATGTAGGTACTGAAAGGGCAAGGTAGGGTGATAATTTTCGGATATTTTCCCTACACATAACCAACCCCTAGACCATAGATTTCTATTTCAAAGACCAATATCGGAGTCACGTTTTCAAAAGGGCTTTCAAAAGGTTATTTAGATCACTTTTCCAAAAACCTTCCTAAAAAGGATATTTTCAAAATCTTTTAAAAAAAATCTAAGTCTAGTTTTTGGATTACACATAGTTTTAGGTGACCTAACACATCTTTAACTATGTTAGGTGGCGACTCTAAACTTTTTCAAAAGCCCTTAATCAAACCAATTTTAAGTTCAAACACCGTTGCACTCGTCCTTCTAGGAGAATGAGTTCTTATGAGAGAGCACCGTGCTTTTTTTAGAGCCAATAGGGCTTTGGTGTCCGAAAAAACCGGGGTGCGACAATTATTTATGAATATGTTTTGACCAACTAGAACACTCAATTTAGGTGGAAAAAAGTATGCTCTTGTTATGTGGATGATTATTTTAGATTTACATGGACTTATTTTCTTGCTTAAAAAGACGAAACTATAATTGCTTTTATCAAGTTCGATAAAAATGTGCAAAATGAAAAAGGATTTGCTATTTCTGCCATTAGAACTTTTCATGGAGGATAATTTGATTGCTCTCTATTTAAAAAATTTTGTGATGAAAATGATTTTGATCATAACTTTTTTGTCCCAAGAACTCCTCAACAAAATGGTGTGGTTGAAAGGAAAAATATAAATTTAAAGGAGATGGCAAGGACTATGCACTGTGAAAATGATTTACCAAAGTATTTTTGGGTTGAGGTAGTTAATACAACATGCTATGTTTTAATAGAATTCTTATTAGAAGACATTTGAAAAAGATCCCTTATGAACTTTGGAAAGATAGAAAACTAAACATTTCTTATTTTCATGTTTTTTTATGCAAGTATTTTGACTTGAACAATAATAAGGACAATTTAGGTAAATTTGATGCTAAATCTGATGAATGTGCATTTTTGGGTTATTCCATGCATATCAAAGCATATAAGGTATTTAACAAAAGAACTCAGGCTGTAGAAGAATCCATTCATGTTAATTTTGATGAATTTAACATTCTTCCAAGCAAGAATGTAAGTAATAATGTAGATGATGTTGAACAAGGTATAAGTAAGTTGAACATCAACTCAACTCCTATTGAAGCTACACATACAGGGGAAAATGAACCAGAGAATGAACTTGCATCGTCTCTTAACAACAAAAGGCAGTAAATGAAGGCCTTCCTAACGAATAAAAATTTGTACAAAATCATCCGCAAGAACAGATTCTTGGAGATCCATCCCAAGGGGTGAGAACAAGATCCACGCTGAAGAACTTATGTGCTCATTATGCATTTCTTTCATATATGGAGCCAAAATCATTTCAAGAAGCTGAGAATGATGAATTCTAGATCAATGCAATGCAAGAATAACTAAATCAATTTGAAAGAAGTAAGGTATGGAATTTGGTTCCCGGGCCTAAAGGGCATCCTGTCATAGGAACCAAATGGATATTAAAAAAACAAGATAGATGAATCAGGTACTGTGATAAGAAACAAAGCCATATTAGTTGCTCAAGGTTACTGTCAAGAGAAAGGTATTAATTATGATGAAACCTTTGTACCAGTTGCTAGATTAGAAGTAATTAGAATGTTATTTGGTTTTGCACGCTTCAAGAATTTTAAATTATATCAAATGGATGATAAAAGTGTCTTTCTAAATGGTTTTATTAATGAGGAAGTTTATATTGAACAGTCATCTGATTTTGAAAATGAAAAACACTCAGACCATGTTTTTAAACTAACTAAAGCTCTATATGGATTAAAGCAGGCACCTAGAGCCTAGTATGAAAGACTTAGTAAATTCTTGTTGAAAAATAATTTTTCAAGAAGAACTATAGACACAATTCTTTTCATCAAAAATAAAAATCTTGACATGCTCATTTTTCAAATACATGTTGATGATATAATTTTTGGTTTAACTAATGAAAAATTGTGCAAAGAGTTTGCTAAGTGCATGCAAGGAGAGTTTGAGATGAGTATGATGGGAGAGCTAATATTCTTCCTTGGGCTTCAAATTAAGTAATCAAAGGAAGACATCTTTATAAGTCAGGCCAAATGTGTCAAAGATCAGCTTAAAAGGTTTAAAGTAGAGAACCTAAAGCCAATTGGAACTCCTATGAGCACTTCAACAATGATGGATGTTGATAAATCAGGTAAGTCAGTTGACACCAAACTCTATAAAAGCGTGATAGATTCCTTGTTATATCTAATAGCTAGCAGACCAGATATTATGTTTATTGTGTGTATGTGTGCTAAATTCCAAGCTGATCCTAAAGAATCTCATCTAACTGTTGTGGAAAGAATTTTTAGATATCTTAAACAATCTCACAATCATGGTTTATGGTATCCTAGTGGTACATCTTTTGAACTTGTTAGGTATTTTAATGTTGATTATACTGGTAGTAAGATAGATCAAAAGAGTACAAGTGGCCTATGCCAATTCCTTGGTAACATGCTTGTATCTTGGTTCAGTAACAAACAAAACTTTGTTGCTCTTTCAACTGCTGAAACTGAATATGTAGCTACTGGTAGTTGTTGTGCACAAGTCCTTTGGATTAAACATCAATTAGAGGATTTTGGATTAAGTTTTTAACATATTCTCATTAGATGTAATAATACTAGTACTATTAATTTAACTAAAAATCTCATTCAGCACTCTAGAACCAAGCACATTGAGATTAGGTATTACTTTATTAGAGATAACACACAAAAAGGTGATGTCAAGCTTGAATTTATGAGTATTGAATACCAACTTGGTGATATTTTTACTAAACCTTTAAATGAAGACAGGTTTTACATGATTGGAAGAGAACTAGGTACGTGCAATCCATTTTGAATTGATTTTGATATCTTATAATCTGATGTGATATTTTTAAATGTCTTGTATAAGTGTCATAAGCATACATCCTTTAGTATATTCCTATTTTGTCCAAAGCAAGAGCAAATTCCTCACTTATGAAAATTTTTAAAACAAAAGATTGTCGACCATTTTTTATTAGTGTCGATAATATGATTTTAAAAATATTTTTCCCCAAGAAATAGTGTCGACCATTTTTGGTGATTGTCAACACTATTTTGTTTTGAAAAATTAAACTTGCTCTCTGGACGTAAGGTGTCGACAATCTTGATTCATAATGTCGACAATTTGATCACAGATTCCGATTTTCCCTCTCATTCCTCACTTTCAAAATCAGATGCATAAACCACCACACAGCCTAATCATCCATTCAACCCTTCATCATAACTGAACATGGCCCCAAAATCAGTGAAAAAGGAAAAAAAAATAGAAGGAAACCACACCAAAGAAGAAAATGATTTTTGACTCTTCTACACCAGAAATTGGGAAAAAGAGAAAGGTGAAGGCTAAATCATCTCAGGCTACGAAGAAGAATAAAGAGAAAGAGGTTGTTGTTGCTCAAACAATGGATCCTGACTTGCATGTCGAGGACCTCCACTCAAAAAGAAATCCCTCAAGGTAAAGTACGAAACTTTTGTGTCTTCAAGAAGTGTTCTAAAGGGTACATGGATCAATCTTAAGTTTTTTACTAGTTTGGGTTTCCCTTTTAAACCAAAGTTCGAAACCATTGGTTGGATGAGTTTAACAACTCTCTGGGAAAACACTTACCTTGATTTAGTGATAATCTTTTATGCCAATTTGGAAGTAGGGAATGATCCTTACAAATTGATCAGTTATGTCAAAAGAGAAAAAATTTTAGTCACTACAGATAAATTAAAAGAAATTTTTGATCTCTCTAATAAGGGATATATTACCTACCGTGCCTTGGTTTTCGCACCATGTCTAGGTCTTAGCTTGGACAAAACCCGATACTTTATCTATTAAGACAAGTGCGAAGGGATTTGAACTTGAAATTGATTTAATTAAGGGTCTTTTTTTTAAAAAAAGGTTTGGAGTCGTCACCTAACATGATTAAAGGTGTATTAGGTCACCTAAAACTAAGTGTAATCTAAAGATCAAACTTAAATTTTTTGGAAATGATTTCAAAATGTCCTTGTACGAGGTGTTTTGAAAAATAGGGTTATTTGACAACCTTTAAAAATGTTTAAAGCCCTTTTAAAAATGTGACTTTAGTTTTGGTCTTCGAAACAGAAATCTCTGGTCAGGGGGTTGGTTACTTGTAGGGAAGATATTTGAAAATTATCACCCTACCCCGCCCTTGTAGCACTACATATCTATTCACACTATATTCACTCACTTGAATCTCCGATTCTTGAATGTCCATTTATATCCACTTGATGTAGTTTTGAAAAGAGGTTTGTCATCACTTTTTGGATGTATAAATGTTGTCGCGCCCTGGTTTTTAGGTATCCAAGGTCCTTTCAGCTCAGAGACCAAAAGTACGGAACTCTGTCACTAGAACTCATCCTCCTAGAAGGACAAGTGCGACTAGGTTTGAAAATTGGTTTGACTAAGGGCTTTTCAAAAAAATAGGAGTCACTACCTAACTTGATTAAGGTGAGTTAGGTCACCTAACACTAAGTGCTAATCTAAAGATTAAACTTAGAGTTTTTGAAAAGGACTTTGAAAACTCGTTCAAGAGAGGGTTTTTTTTAATAAAATAGATTGTTTGGCTACCTTTAGAAAGATTTAAGTTCTTTTTGAAAATAACTCCATTTTGATCCTTCAAAAATAGAAATATATGGTCTGGGGGTTGGTTACGTATGGGGAAGATATCCTAGGATCATCACCCTACCCCGCCTTTTTGGTATCTACATGTCTAATCACCTTTTGTTCACTCACTAGAATAACCGATTACCATTGTCCACTTAATATTCACTTTAGAGTTTTGAAAATGGATTTTGGTCATCACCTTTCGGATGAATAATGCATGATGCAAGTTTTGGAAGAAGTTTGAAAATGTGGGAGTTTTGAAGGAGTTTGAAATGAAAACTTTGAATTGATTGAAAGTTTTTGAAAAGGGGATTGAAGTTGAAATAGAAGTTATGACCGCACCATTTTAGGTTGCTTACGTATCTCATTTGGCGAGAATTAAGTCAATCGTAGTTCGGGCAAGAGCCCGATGGAAAACAGGCACATTAGGGCCTTTGGAAGGTTTTGAACACCCTTTGAGGCCTTTGAAAGAGTTTGAAGACACTTTTGGGGTCTTTGGAAACATGTCTTGAAAATTTTGATTTGAAATCGGATGTTGGAATATTTTTGGAATGGAACTCGAAAGTTTTTGAAACGCTTTTGAGATGTTTTGAAGTGTTTTTGGAACAGCTCAAGGAGTTTTGGAAAATGCTTTGGAATAACTCAAGAGAGTTTTGAAAATATTTTGAGGTCTTGTTTTGAAAACCTTGGAGGTATGACTTTGGAATGTTTTGATAAATTAGTTTTTGAAAGTGGCTTCTGAAAATGGCTAAGGGTTTGGAGTCCTAATATGGACAACCTTGGAGGTTGCTCTAGATATATCACATTCCTTTGGGGTCCTTAAACATAAGAGGGCTAGGGACACCTTAGGTTTGTGACCCTTTGAAAACATTTTTGGAAATGCCTTAAAGTTAGGGATTTGAAGAGGTTATGGAGTTGGCTTTTTGAAATTTCAAGAGAGTAGGAGGTATTAGAAAAATGAGTAATGGGTATATTTGAAAAATTGAAAGTATGCAAGTCAAAATGCCATGATGTTAAAAAGAGAGTTAGGGGGTTAGTAGGGGATCTTCTAGGGCATGATTTCTAAGGTCACATCCTAAACTTCAAGGAGCCAACTCTTGGAACTATTTTTGAAAAAAATATAGAGCTTAGAAATGGTATGGAACTAAGAGTAATGTAAGCATTGTAGAACATGGTAATATGCATAAAAACGAAACCAAGCACGCAAGATATGATTAAAATAGTAATATGCAAGGGGTCATGATCACATACAAGGCTTTTAGGCTACACCACATAAACAAGGGACTCTTAGGCCATACCATCTTAAAATAGGCTAGTGAGAGATCCCTCTACACGGTGGCTCTCACTTACTTTCCTCTAGACATAATATAAGAGCCCTCTTGGCTCAAGCATGCAAGAATGGGGGGGTTGAAGATGGAGATTAAAATAAAGAATAGCCTAAGTAGGCTAGGAGGGAGAAGAGAAGAGTGGGGGAAGATAAGAATCTAAAAAGGACACCACCTTTTGCCTTCAACACACTTGTAGTCTTCAATGGATATCTTGGTTGGAGCTTGAATGACTTCAAGAAGGCTTGAAGGGCTGGAAAGGAGTGTTTAATGGTGTATAAGGCTAAGTAAGTGAAGTGTGTGGCCTTTAGGGAGGTGGAGCCTAGCCTAAATGTTGGAGAGGGAGAATATGTATATAGATTAGAAGTTCTGGAGCAGTTTCAGTAGCGCTTCGCATCAATTTTTGGAGTTGGAATATGCAAAGGGGGGGTCTGGTATTTATAGGCAATCTGGAACAGGCCTGGCGCATATGCTACATGCACCTAACCAAAATTTGCTTTGGCGCATGTAGCACATGTGCAAGTACTGTTTCATTACCAGAATGACACGTGGCACCCTATGTACTGGTTAAATCTCGACCGTTGATCGAAATTTGGTCGATCTGATCAAAATTTGAGCATATGTAGCATACGCTCCATCACCAGGAAGGTTCATTTAAACTTTGTCTCGATAATTGAGCTAATCGAGAAGGTTTCGAGGAAATTGGCTGCACTTGGGATGTTCTCCTAGGGCTTTCGGTGAACTTTCATGTTTTTGAAAAGTTTAAATGGTGTTTAAAAGTGTGAGATATCATCTCAAAAATCATGCGTAAAATGGCATCTTTGTGGAGCGTCTGTGATACGTTCCGTGGGTGTTCGAAAGTAGTTGTTTTCGTGTTGCATGATCAAAACCTTCGGAAAGTGATCTTTTCGATCGGACCCTACCGATGGAAAGTACTCTGGAAATACTTTCGAGAATTTTTAGATTTATACATTTCTCAAGTCGTTTGATGGTGCGTTACAATAGGGGAATTGGTGGAAAAGTTAATCCAGGCGAAGCGTCTATGAGACGCTCCAAGGGTTACTGGAAGTAGCAGTGTTTGAGCCATACGATAAAGGGCTTTAGGGAGTGATTTATCCGATTGAACCATATCGATGGAAAGATTTGTGAACGAACTTTTGGGAATTCCTTGGTTTACGCATTTCTTAAGTCGTTTGATGGTGCGTTATAACCAGGAAATCTGGAGAAAAGGCAATTCTAGCGGAGCATCTACGAGATGCTCTGAGGGACTTTTATCGACTCATGAATGTTTAGCATCGTAAGGTCCTCCTTAGGTTAAACAGGGGTGTGTGACAGGACCTGCCGTTTAATATCCTAGGACCAGTGTTGTTTTGGGGTGTGTTAGGGTTGTCAGGGGCAAAATGGTCATTCTGGCTAGGTTTGTTTGAAAATGGTCAGGAATGGTTCAGAGTGTTATGTCAAACATGTGGGGTCGTTCAGGGATGGTTTTAGGAGCGTCTTTTACTGTTTGGTGAGATCTGTACAGTGTCAGGACGTTCGGGGGCAAAACGATCATTTTGACTGAAGTTAGCCGAAATTGGACCGGATGGTGTGTGGATACGCCTAACAGTCTAGTAACATTTTGGAAGGGTGAACTTACCGTTTTAAAGGATTTTGAATTTTCTCAAAACGTGCTCGGAGGCCTCAAGGCAGGTTTGGTTATTAGGCCTCTATTGGGCCCAGCGGGCCCAAGAAGCAGTTGATTGGAGAGGGATTCGAAAGTTGATTTAGGCTTGAATGTGCTTACGGAGTTTTGAAAAGGAGTTTGATCAAGCTGGAGATTGCCAAGCGAGCAAAAATGGAGTGCTTACAAATGCATAATGCAATTTGAAGATAGTTTAGAAGAAACTTGGGGTTAGATTTTGAAAAGAGGTATTTGAGTTTGAAAAAGGGTTATGACCACACCTATGAAGATTGCCTACGTATCTCATTTGGTGAGAATCAGGTCAGTTATAGTTCGGACTCAGGGTCCGATTGAAAACAAGCACATTGAGACCTTTGGAAAGTTTTGAAGACTCATTGAGGTTTTGTTTTGAAAAAGAGAACTTGAAAGTCTTTGGAGGTGGGATTTGGACTTGTAAAAGCTCTTATGAACTTGTTTTAAGAAGGTTTTTGGAAATAGTTTTTGAACACCTTTAGAAAGATATGTTGATGTTTCATTGCCTTTTAGAGGTTAGTTATGCGGAAACTAAACTCTTTCAAGGCTATAAGTTTTGGAAAACAATTTTAGAAAAGAGGGTAGACACTTCCCCTAGGGTTTTGGACTTTTAGGGTTCTAGACCCTTGTTTGCATATCTCATTTTGTCTTGAACAACCCTAAACATAGAAAGGCTTAGGGTTGCTTCAAGAGTGTGATGTTTGAAAGTTGGTTTTGAAAAAAGTTTTTGAAATATGTTTAAGGTTTAAGAACCCTAAAATGAACCACGTAGGTTCTATTTGATATGTCACCTTCCCTAAGAAACCCTAACCATGAAAGGGTTAGGATCACTTTGGGGTTGTGAGTTTTTTAAATCATTTTTGAAAATAGTCCTTTGAAAAATGGCAAGTGTCCAGCCGTTTTGGATTGAGACAAGTTTGAGAGAGCTTTTGAAAACATTTTGGCTTTGAAAAGGGGTCCCAAAGTTAAAATCTTGAAGCCAACTAACCTCGGCTGGGCAAACTAGGGCTAAGGTAACCTAGGATTAGGTTGGCCTAGGGTTGGACCAACTAAGGTTAAGTTGACCTAAGGTTGGACCACCTAAGATTAGGTTGACCCACTAGGTTTTAGTTGACCTAGGTTTGGACCACTAGGGTTTAGTTGACCTGAGGTTGAACCAACTAGGGTTTAGGTAACCTAGGGTTTGGAGGTGACTTGGGGAGGAAGCTAGGTGCATGCACTTGAAGAGGAAATTTTAAAAAAATCTATGATTTTATTTGAAAAATGAAGGATATGAATTTATGTTGAAAAAGAAAAGATTTGATTTGAAGTTAAAAAAAGAAAGATTTGATTTTGTTTCTAAAATGGAAAGATTTGATTTTATTTTCAGAAATGAAAGATTTGATTTGGTTTTCAAAAACAAAAAACTTTGATTTGATTTGAAATTGAAAATGTTAATATTAGATTTGGAAATCGTATGATTTCATGTGAAATATTTTGTGATTGTCATGTAGGAAAACTTGTGATTTGATGTGACACCTTTTATAAAACAACTCAAAAGAGGTATGCAATTTTCAAAACATAATGTAACAATGATTGTGAAATGAACGCAAGGATGCAATAATGAGGTTAGGGGATAAAGCTAGGGTTTCCTAAGACATGAATTTCTAGGGCTTCGATAAAATAACTTTTGGACCAATTTTTTAAAAAACTTCGAACATAAAATTTAAAAAGGTTTAAAAACTAGATTTTGAAAGAGGTGTTTTAAGGCTTGAAAGCTTAATATAGACTTTGAGAGTCTCATTGAATATACCACTTCTCTTGAAGAAATCCTAACCATGAAAATGTTACAATTACCCCAAGATGGTGAGTTTGAAAATAAGTTACGGTTTTGAACCCTAATATGAATCTTGGTGGCCACTTTGAATATGTCATTTTCCTAGGAAAACCCTAACCACAAAGAGGTTAGAATCATCCTAGGATTGTGAGCTTGAAAGTAAAACAATTGTAAACAATTCATGAACATGACAACTATAATAATGCAAAGGGTTATGAATATACAAGTTTCAAGGTGTCACCACATAATTAAAAGGGCTCGAGAGCACAACATCACAAGGTAGACTATAGGAAGGTCCCAAATCGGTGACCTTCCCAAGGCTTTCCCTGGGCATGGACCCAAGGTCCTCTTATTTCAAGCATGCAAGAAAGGAAGGTATAAGATGGCAATTAAAATAGAGAATAGTCCAAGTGAATTAGGAGGAGGAAGAGACAAAGGTGGAGAGCTTAAACTTAAAGAGAAAACCCTACCTTGTCTTTAACCTTTAGTAGAGGCTTTGTCTTGGACATGAGAGGCCTTCAAGAGTTTTGAAGGGTTGAAAGTGACCTTTAATAGAACTTCGAGACTAGGGTTAAAAGTGTATAGGCTAAGGAGGCTTAAACCCTTAAAGAGATTAGGATTTTTGTGGAATTTCAGGGGTTACAGAGAGTTTGCTAGAGTTTCTTTACGATTTTTTGAACTTGGAATACGCTGGGGGGTGCACTGTATTTATAGAAAAAAATCAAAGGAGATGGCGCCATTAGGAGTAGTGCGAGGCCAAAAATTGGCCAAGCACCACTTAGAGTGGCGCCAATCCATTTTTTATCCAAGCGTTGATGCGACAAAAAGATTGCAAACCCAAGTGTAGGTTGTCACAAAGTAGTATAAACTCAGGAGTCCGAGTGTCGAACCACAGGGATTGGTTGAACAGATGACATAAGTAGAAAATATGGGGTTAAGAGATAATGATAAGATTGCTAAGGCATCAGAGTAACACTTCTAACAAGCTTGTAATGTTTATTGTTGATCTCTTTTTATAACTCAATTGAAAATTAACTAAAAAGTGATTTCAATCAAAAGATGAAACAATGATTTTATAGAAAAATAGTATCATAAGATTAGTTTTATAATTGATTGATCAAAACTTTGCAAAACTAGTTATTTACTTCGCAGGGAATTTCAAGCATTCATTGTGCCTATAATTAACAATGAATCAAGGAATTTTACAGAATAAAAACTTCTTTTAAAATATATGAACAATCAATTAAAAAGACTTTGCTTCAAAAAACATTTCATGAATCAAAGAACAAGTACTACAACTTCATTAGAAGTTTCACTCCTAGCCTTAGCTAAGAGCTTAGCAAATCGTTACAACTATAACTAAATAGAACTTAAGCAAAAGAGAGAGAATAGGTGAAGAAAGATAGAAGGAGATGTCTTTTACTTCTGTACCTCACTCCTATTTATAGTCAAGGATACAAGGAAATTCAAAGAAGAAGACAATAGCCACAAAGTGTGAAAAGAAACATGAAAAATTCAGGAGTTTGTACCAAAGCTGACTTGCAACCCAATTTTGACTATGAAAATGGTAGATTCACGAAATCCATGTTAGATACATATTTGTATATCTCTAAGTCTTCTTTCCAATGCCATAAAAATTAGGTCAATCGTATTTGTGAGTCAAAAGTTACAGCCAATTTTCTGAATTTGTCTCAATCCCAATTTCCCAGATTTTCTTTTGTTCACATATGAATATGACTCCTTCAATTTGCAGCAAATCTTTATCCTTTACTCCTTCAATTTGTAGCAAATCTTCATCATTTTCACATATTTTGGATATGATTTATTGCCTTATATTCCTACAAGAGAAAATACAATTAAATATATGAATACAACAATTTAAATATGAAAACATTTACCATGCAATGGTGAAAAGTAAAATCCCATACTTACCTATAAACATAAAAATTAATTACTAAAGAGATGTGATCATACTTATTAATACCACTATAAAACTATAATTTTGAGTTATTATCACACCGCCCAACCAGCATATTGCTTGTCTCTAGCAATCAAAGCAGGTCAAAAAAATAATAACCACTTTTGTAGGTACGCACAATTGCATTTAGCGTATGCAACAATTCTTTAAACTCCTAGATTACTTCTAGTGGACGAGTTATGGTCTCGTGAGAGTTTCCAGTAATGATACCCACAAACATCTATTACACTTTTTTTTTCACGAATATACTTATATGAACGGAATGTTATGCTCCTTCCAACACAAAGAAATTAGAAACATTTAACAACAAACACAAACGCTTCCATTTTAAGCTCAAAAGTAGTTCCAAATACCGTCATGTACTAAAATATCCCAATCATACTCAAAACTCATTGTGTGTGAATAAATAGGCAACATAAATATAAAAATCAGTATCCAAGCACAAATAACTTAAATTCTATTAGAAGTAAGCTTTCATTCAAATCACACAAGAATTACACTCAACAAATAAAACTCTGAAGAATAAGGTGTAAGATCTCTCTTCGTACTATATGTGAGGTGAAATACGTAAAGCAAACAAAATATCTCACATATAACTTACCATAAAAAAAAATTGCATCCAACAACAATAGGAATTTAACATAGTCTCATGAAAAGAATGCTATTGCTGAGAAAATAGTATAAGCAGCATACTCATCATCCCACTTCATTCGCTTCCATATCCAAAGCACATCATATAAGATCAAAAAGGACTTTCTTCCGGTTGTAACTTGGTCTCAATACAAAGGTTTATAATGAGTGGCAAGAATGACGCAAACATTATCAAGAAAGCTGTTAATCGAGAACATAAACCATTGGCTTCAAATACTTAATTCCACAAGAGCTTAAAGCTATTCCCCAGTTTTTTTTTTCACTTTTCTTTTTTTTTCTTTTTTCTTTTTTTGACTAGCTCTTTCTTAGCACACGATCTTTTCCTTCATTAATAAATTTAACTTTGGCATTCATAGAACTCATCTCTCAAAACAATGACGAAGACATATCATTGTAAGTTTAACTCCTAATTTGAAGTAGGACAAAGACAATGGGCTAACAAAGAAAATTAAACATCAATGCTCAACTTGGCTTCTAGTGAAAAGATGACATGAACGAATAGGCTTAAAGCTCAAATATGTTCAAATATGATCTAAAATCATCTCTCAAGATATTGTGATTCTTCCACTTAGTAGAATTAAAGGGAATCTATAGCATGACAATCACACCATAATCTCAGCAACAACCAAAACAAGAATAATGAGACTATTCAACAAAGCAATGCTGAATGAAATTCATCAAAATGAGTAAATGTATTTAACCCTCTAAAGAAAAGAATGGCTTTAAACTCTCAAGGGTAAAAAGTCTCCACTATGGTCTTCAAAAATTCAAATTACATGCACTCTTCAACCAAACTTCATATTGATGTGGCTATTGTGAAACTGCAAAAAGATTGAGCTTTAAACATTTATGAAATATCTTAGCAATATGATAGAATAAGAGACTACCACCCAGCTCATCAAAGCATTCAAGTTATTTGTCAAATATCTCCTCATTCTAAGTATTGAATAGTTGAAAAAAATAATAATAATGATGCATCAACTTTAAAGGAAAAAAGCTTTTTCAATTTTTATTTATTTATTTATATTCATTTATCAATTTATTTTTTGGTTAAAACTGGGATAACAACCCTACACCCCCCAACCTAAATCAAACTTGAATAAAACTTGGATAACAACCCCGCACCCCCCAACCTAAATCAAACATTGTCCTCAATGTAAAGGAAAAGGAGTAAAGTTTACCTCAAAGATGAACAAAATCCACAGAAGTAACTAAAAAAATCTGCAAAACAAAGTTAGAAAAAAACTAAAAAACAAAACTATACTACTCTCTATGGCAAGGCTTCATTTGTTGTAAATTAGATCCTCTAAAGCCAAGGACTCCACTTCCGGCACAAAATTCTCAAGGAATGGTTTAATATGTTGACCATTAACTTTAAATACATTCCATTCCTTGAAGTTTCTATCTCAACCGCCTCATGAGAATAAACACTTTTAACTATGAAGGGACCGGTCCATCTGGTTTTCAATTTTTTAGGAAAAAGATGCAATCACGAATTGTACAAGAGAAATGACCCATGAAATCAATGCCCCAACAATAAAAAATTTCAATAATCAAGATGGGATTTAAGGGCATCATATTTCTATGAGCTATACCCCCCAACCTTTGACATCTTTCACATGATAAACAAAAGGCATGGGTGTCCTTGAAAAGAGTAGGCTAATAAAATCCATACTGCCGAATTTTTGCAATAGTTTTTCTTGGACAAAAATGGCCTCCACACGCTTCATTGTGACAAAAGGAAATAATGTTATTGATTTCATTACTGGTTACACATCTCCGTATTATTTGGTTTGGTCAATACTTAAAAAGATAGGGACCATCCCAAAAGAAATTTCTTACCTCAACCAAAATTTTCTTCTTGTCTTGTGAGGTCCAATGCGAGGGAAGTTTACCTGTGACAAGAAAATTAGCAATATCAACGAACCAAGACAAATAAAAAATTAAAAAGAGTTATTCATCTGGGAAAGTGTCCTTAATCGGTGTTATCTCGTTCAACGCATCAAATGTTAGCCTGGACACGTGATCAGCCACTACATTCTTTACCCCTTTCTTGTCCTTAATGGAAAGATTAAACTCTTGAAGTAAGAGAATCCACCGAAGCAATCTAGGCTTTGCATCTTTCTTGGTGATAAGGTAATTGAGAGCTACATGGTCAGTAAAAACAACAACTAACGATCCTACCAAATAAGCCCAAAACTTATCCAACGCAAATACTTCTACAAGTAGTTCCTTTTTAGTTGTTGAATAATTCATTTGAGCACTATTCAAGGTCCTACTTGCATAGTAAATAACATGGGGCTTCTTGTTTTTACGTTGCCCCAAAACAGCCCCAACTGCATAATCACTTGCATCACACATAATTTCAAAGGGTAAACTCCAATCAAGTGACTGCATAATAAGGGCAGAAGTAAGCATGCCTTTTAGCTTTTCAAAAGCCTCTTGGCAAGACTCAGTCCATTCAAAAGGATTATCCTTTGATAGGAGGTTACACAATGGTCTAGATATAGCACTAAAGCCTTTAATAAACCCCCTATAAAATCCAGCATGTCCAATGAATGATTGAACATCCTTAATGGTCTCTGGGGTAGGCAAATTGGCTATTAAATCAATTTTTGACTTGTCAACTTCTATTCCTTGAGATGAAATAACGTGACCAAGCACAATCCCTTGTGTGACCATGAAATGACACATTTTTCAATTTAGCACAAGGTTCTTCTCTTCACACCTAATCAAGACTTTCTACAAGTTAAATAAACAATCATCAAATGAATTACCAAAAACAGAAAAGTCATCCATAAAAATTTCAAGGTAACATTCCACCATATAACTAAAAAGACTAAGCATGCATCTTTGGAATGTGGTTGGGGAATTTCACAATCCAAATGGCATCCTTCGATAAGCAAAGGTACCAAATGGACATGTAAAAGTGGTTTTTTCTTGATTTTCAAGTGCAATTTCAATTTGATTACACCCAGAATACCCAATTAGTCAACAATAATATTTATGTCCAGCAACCCTTTCTAAGAATTAGTCCAGAAAAGACAAAGGGAAATGGTCTTTCCTAGTCACTAAGTTGAGTTTTCTATAGTCAATGCACATACGCTAACCAGTAGTGATTCTAGTTGGGACTAACTCATTATTTTCATTCTTGACTATAGTAACTCCAGATTTCTTAGGTACTACTTGAGTAAGACTTACCCACTTACTATTAGAAATAGGGTAAATGATCCCTACATCCAATAGCTTAAGAACTTCAACCCGTACAACCTCTTTCATATTAGGATTTAGCCTACCTTGCATCTCTCTAGAGGGTTTAGCATTATCCTTCAAGTAAATCTTATGGGTACAAATCAAGGGACTAATTTCCTTGATGTTAGCGATGGTCCATCCTATTACACCCTTGTGCTTTTTAAAAATTTTTGACAACTTACCTTCCTACGAGTTATCAAGTTTAGAGGATATTATTACCGAAAAATTCTCCTCTGGCCCTAGAAATGCATATTTGAGTTCAATCGGCAACGGCTTCAACTCCAGTTGAGGTGCTTTTACACTTGGCAGTAAGGGCTTGATATCTTAGAGCGGTAACTCCTCAAATCCTCAAATCATGGCTTCCATACGTTGACCATGGACACCTATGAAGAGTCCAACAAAGAAGCAAAATATGTAATTTTAGAATTTTCATTGAATTCAAGGTCATAAGGATTAGCCAAGCAAGCTTCTAAATGATTAGAAAAATATGAGACAATAAATTTATCTTGCAGAAGTGTTTCAATCAAATTCACTTCATGAACCTCATCATCATCCCCTAGTTGTTTGTAGATGTTAAAAATGTTCAATTCCTATGTCATATTACCAAAAAAAAAAAAAAGTTTCATAACATCATTCCTACAATTAATCAAGCATTAGAGGTTACAAGGAATGGAAGGCCTAAAATGACAGGAATTTGAGTGCATGCATTTATGACAGGATGTGTATCCAAAATAACAAAGTCAACTGGAAAGTAAAACTTATCCACTTGAACCAATACATTCTCCACTACTCCCCTAGGCATTTTGATAGAGCAGTCTGCAAGTTTGAGCTCACCTAGACCCAATCGCTCATATACAGAATATGGGAGTAAGTTAACACTAGCCCCCAAATCAAGTAAAGCCTACTCAATTTTAACATTCCTAATCACACATGAAATGCTAGGGCATCCATGATCTTTGTATTTGGGAGGAGTATTGTGTTGTATGATAGCACTCACTTGTTCAGTTAAAAAGGCCTTCTTTTGTTAATTAAGCTATCGCTTAATAGCACACAAGTCTTTTAAAAACTTGGCATAAAAAGAAACTTGTTTTATTGCATCCAAGAAGGGCATATTAATCGTCACTTGTTTGAACAATTCAAAAATCTCAGTATTGATGTTCAACTTTTGAGACTTTTCCAACCTTTGTGGGAATGGCGCAAGAATGGGACATCTTACCTCTTTACTTGACTTGAGCTTCTCAAGTTCATCACTATCAGTGGTTTTTAAAACATCCTTCGGCTTTTGAGCCTTCATAAGTATGGTTTGATCAATAATTTTTTCACTTCTCAAGGTAATAATAGCCTTGACATGCTCAAGTTGAGTATTATTAGATGAAGAATCATTCACACTAAATTGACCTTGCAGATTTGCTTGTGGTTAAGCAAGAAATCTACCATTTTCTTGAATGCTCAAAGAAGAGGTCAACTTAGTGAGGGTGTTTCTTATATCATTGATTGCTTGTGAGGTTTGGTTATTGTTATTGATAGCTTCTTAACCTTGCATGAATTGTTGCAACGTATCATCAAGGCTCTTCTTATGTGGGGGAATATAAGGACAAAAATTAGAAGGCCCTTGAGGAGGTGGTGCTACTCCTCTATTATCACTCTTCCAACTGAAATTAGGATGATTCCTCCATCCCAGATTATATGTCTCCGAGTGTGGAAATGAAAAAGGCTTCTTGTAAGTGTTCATGGCATTTGCTTGATCACACTTCTTTAAAAGTTGAAATTGTTGGACACTCATGGGTTGAGTGTCCCATGATTTCACAAATTCCACCCACTTCTTCTTTTTGCACGGTTTTGATTTCATTAACTTTCTTTAATTCCATGGCCTTGACTTTCCTTGCCAAACTAGCTAATTTAGCATTTAAATCATCTTCCTCCCTAAGGTGGTACTTACCTCCACTGGAAATAGTAAAAGGAAGCTTAGTCTTACTTAAACTTTCGGGAAGGACAATAGTATCCCGAGATTGAGCATTTTCAGCTAGTTGGTCAAAATATTCCGAAGCCTCATCAGGGTCTTTATTTAAAAATTCACCGTTGCACATTGTTTCTACGAATTGGCGTATTTGGGGTGTCAAACCTTCATAGAAAAAGCTAGTGGTGTGCCAACTTTCATAGCCATGATATGGGCAAGAGTTTAACAATTCTTTGAAACGTTCCCAACATTGAAAAAAGGTTTCATTTTCTTTTTGAGAAAAATTCATGATTTATCTTTTCAAAGCATTAGTTCTATGAATTGGAAAAAAACTTTTTCAAAAATTCCATTTGCATCTCTTGCCATGTGCCAATTGACCTTGATCTTAAAGAATTAAGCCAAATCTTTGATTTATCCTTTAAAGAGAAAGGAAATAATTTTAACCTAACTGCTTCTTCAATTCAAGTCTGGTCATGAAAAGTAGCACAAACTTCCTCAAATTCTTTGATGTGCAAATAGGAATTATTAGATTCTAAAACATAGAATTTAGGAAGTAATGAAATTATACTTGGTTTAAAATTAAAATTATTAGTTTGAAGAGAAAAAATAATACATAAAGGAGCACTACTCCTAGGAGGTTGCAAATATTCACGCAAGGTTCGCATTGGTGTATTATTTTGAAGTTCATTACTCCCGTGATTACTACCATTATCAACTATGGTGTCAAGTGTGTGAGAATATATAGGATTTCAAATAAATTACCAAAAATATTTTCTGAATCAAATTTCACCAAACACCCACCTTGATCACGATACCAAGAGGCCATGCAAAATAATAATAATAATAATAACAAGATAAATGATGGGGCAAAATTATCAAATTGATAAAGAGGCAGAATCAACCCATGCTTATTGTCCAGCCGCAATCCTCGGCAACGGTGCCAAAATTGGTGCGACAAAAGATTGCAAACCCAAGTGCAAGTTGTCACAAAGTAGTATAAACTCAGGAGTTCGAGTGTCGAACCACAGAAATTTGTTGAACAGATGACATAAGTAGAAAATATGGGGTTAAGAGATAATGATGAGATTGCTAAGGCATCAGAGTTACACTTCTAATAAGCTTGTAATGTTTATTCTTGATCTCTTTTTATAACTCAATTGAAAATCAACTAAAAAGTGATTTTAATCAGAAGATGAAACGATGATTTTATAGAAAAAATAATATCATAAGATTAGTCTTATAATTGATTGATCAAAACTTTACAAAACTAGTTATTTGCTTCGCAAGGAATTCCAAGCATCCATTGCACTCGTAGTTAACAATGAATTAAGAAATTTTACAGAATAAAAACTATTGTAAAACACATGAACAATCAATTAAAAAGACTTTGCTTTGAAAAACATTTCTTGGATCAAAGAACAAGTACTACAACTTGATTAGAAGTTTTACTCCATTACAACTATAACTAAATAAAACTTAAGCAAAAGAGAGAGAATAGGTGAAGAAAGATAGAACGAGATGTCTTTTACTTCTGTATCTCACTCCTATTTATAACCAAGGATACAAAGAAATTCAAAGAAGAAGACAATAGCCACAAAGTGTGAAAAGAAACATGAAAAATTCGGGAGTTTGTACCAAAGTTGATTTGCAACCCAATTTTGACCATGAAAAAAGTAGATTCATGAAATCCATGTTAGATACATATTTGTATATCTCGAAATCTTTTTTCCAATGCCATAAAAATCAGGTTAATCGCACTTGTAAGTCAAAAGTTACAACAAATTTGCTGAAACTGTCTCAAATCCCAGCTGCCCAGATTTTCTTTTGTTCAAACATGCATATGACTCCTTCAATTTGCAACAAATCTTTATCCTTTTCACAAATTTCACACATAAATATGACTCCTTTAATTTGCAGCAAATCTTCATCATTTTCACACATTTTACATATGATTTAATGACTTGTCACTACTAGAAAATAGGCTTTTTGCCTCAACTTATTTGCGACGGCAAACACAGCTGTCGCAAAAGATGATTATTTGCCACGGCAAAGACCCCGTGGCTAATATGTTCACGCAAATAACTAGTATTTGCGACGAGAACCTTCGCCGTGGCAATTTGAGGTCAGAAATACGTATTTACTATGGGATTGATGGAGCTTTTGTGACGGCGAATCCTGTCGTTAATAGAGGCGAAACTCATTAAGCAAAACGGGTATTTTCCACGGGATTAGTCGAGCTTTCGCGACTGCAAATCTCGTCGTTAGGAGGGGCGAAACTCATTAAGCAAAACGACGCCGTTTTGGTGGTCTCCTTCATGGCTCAAAATTTTCCCCCTTCTTTTCCCCCAAATTACCCTGTGTTTCATTTTAGCTGCAAAACTGGTCCGTTCAACCTCTCTCCTGATCGTTGAACTGGCCAGCTCTCTTTGTTGCTCCATCTCAAGAACACACCTGCAACGGTGAGGAAGGAATTCCGACTAGCTTCAGGACGATTACGAACTAATTGCAAGAAATGTAAGCATTCATTTTGACCATCGATTGGTGTATGAGAGCTGGTTCATAGATTTTAGAAGCAACTTCAATTTTCTCTTTCTCCTTCTCTATCGATTTTAGAAGCATCAGACTGATTGGTGTATGTGTTTTTGTTTGTAGATCTTCCGTTCTGTTCTAACCCAAAGAACCAAGAGAAATGTCATCTTTGTGCGACCTGCATTTTCAACCAGCTCTCTTCGTTGCTCCGTCTCAAGAACACACCTGCACCGGTGAGGAAGGAATTCCGGCTAGCTTCAGAACGATTAAGCCGAACTAATTGCAAGAAATATAAGCATTCGTTTGGACCATCGATTGGTGTATGTGAGCTGGTTCATCGATTTTAGAAGCAACCCGAATTTTCTCTTGCTTCTTCTCCATCGATTTTAGAAGCATGAGAGTGATTTGTGTATTTGTTTTTGCTTGTAGATCTTCCGTTCTGTTCTAACCCAAAGAACCAAGAGAAAATTCATCTTTGTGCGACCTGCATTTTCAGCATGGTAAGTCTCTCTCTCTCTCTCTCTCTCTCTCTCTCTCTCTCTCTCTCTCTCTCCATTCATTAATTGCAATGAAGGGCCAAACCATCGTTAGTTCCTCTCTTTGATTTAGCAAAGTTCTGTAGATAGAGGAAAATATACATTTATTACAGAGATATGCCCTTGTCCAGTTTGCATCATAAAACAGAGAATGTATGTAGCCTTCAAAAATAATACTGTAGAACAATAGCAATTAAGAGCATCAAATGAGGATGCAATCACAGTTCTTGCACGAATTTTTACTGTGATGGTCCATAGTTCAAGCAACCCTTATCCTCTATAGATCTCATTCTCACTCCTTTGACCTAAAACAAAGAACTTGAAGACCTTCTGGTGCACAAGATTATCACCAAACTCTATCACGATGTCTCCCTCTCTCTCCAGAACTCCACTTTGAGAACTGCCTTCAATCCAACTTTGTAAAATGTAGATCCCAAGTAAGTGAATAAGACCAAAATCTTGAACTGAAACTTTAGTAGCTCACTGAGAACTGCCCTTACAGATGTGGCATTTAGAAAGCTATCATAGATTTATTAAAGGATATAAGATAAAGTTCACTTGAGGGAAAATAAAATTATAAAATACAAGAAGTCAAGTCACCTATGTCAAGATTTTTCAGAGAGTTGGATTGGAATGATATGAAATCCATGTTTCTACCAACTCACCATAGACATAAGCTGTAGTCTGCCTTTTCAAGTGACCACACCATTGCCATATTTTTTATATGAAACAAAAAGCAATGAAACCCACCACTCAAAAGGAAGTAGTGAAAAAGGTCACAAAGAGAGAGAGAGAGAGAGAGAGAGAGAGAGAGAGAGAGAGAGAGAGAGAGAGAGAGCCCATACATATATAGAATAGTTTATACACACTTGGTCTAAGCAATCGATTATTATCTCTAAAAATAAAAAATAACCCAACAAGCCAAAAATATTCCAAGGTAATATGCAAGCAGGAAAAAAAAAAACATAACCTTGTACATTTATTGCTTTCTTAAAAAGTTTCTATATCTAACTGTTGGTAGGTATTCAATTGCTTTAGGTATTCCAATTAAAAAGGTAACAATAAAAATTTTGGTAATTAGGTTCTTAACTTTGTATGAACACATAGTCAATGCTTTAGAAGGGCATAATAATGTTAACATTTATCCTTGGCAATTGTATATAGACGGCTGCAGTGTAAATTATGCTGGTAATTTTGTTTCTCTTGTGTCCTTATAAAAATTTCCAAGGTTTTCATTATCTTCTACTTGATAATATTATGTAGGGATTTGAGAAATGACTGTTATATAATATCTAATTTTTCTCATCTTTCTTGAAAAATAGCCCTTTTGTCCTTTTGCTTGAAAATATTAAGTGCTTATTATAGTATGCAAGTTATTTTCATTTTTATGAGTAATTAAGTATAAAGAAAAAAATAATGGAAAGGGGTAAAACCCTTTACATATGCAAAAGTTGCCTATCTAATCCTTGTGCCTAGATATGTACGGTCACACACAACATTCTGCATTGTTTTTGTACTCATTAATATTGCATACGCATACATGCATCTATATTTTAATGAACTCATGCATCCATGAGTTAGTTGAATTATAAGCACATAACCTTAGACCCGTTCAAGAAACCTTATCAGAATTTGTGGATTCAAATTTGATGAGGCAATTCTTGAATTGTCCAGTTTCGGACAGTTTGGGAATGCATAAATCTATATCACACTTAGTGGCTCACCGTTATAAATTGTTCTCTCTATGGGAGATTTCATGCGACAGATCCAATTGTTCTTCGAGTACACATTGGACGTGGTGTATAAAAGTACACCTCTTCTAGCTTGTGTACTTGAAGAACTATGGATAAATGCTGCCGAAATTTCTTTAGAGATGAACAAGACGGTTTGAGGTGCTTTGTGTGATATAGATTGTGCACTCTTGAATGGGATAGGACCACCTACCTGTTAAAAAGGAGTAAGATGGATAGGATTCACAATGCATTAACATTTATGAATCATTTTGAGTTGTTGTCATTTTAAGTACTGTTGAATTTATTTTTTAATAATACAGTCATATTTGGGAGAAATAAAAAGATGGACAAGAGTTGGATTGATTTGCCAAATAGGATGTCAAAGGAATATATGGAAGGTATTGATCCGTTCCTTATGTATACCAACAACATCCAAGAGGTAATGATCAGTTGTCCGTGTAGGACATGTGTGAATCGCAGCTATATGACATGAGAAATGTCCGAGAGCATCTTATTGACCGTGGCTTTTCTAAGAAGTACAAAAATGGGACTAATCATGGGGAAACATATGTTTCTTTGCATAATAATCGAGAAAGTGAAAACCTGATGGATGTAAATATGGGAGATGATATGGTTGGAATGGTACATGAAGCTATTGGAATTCCACATGTAAATACAAGTGTTGAGAATGAAGAAACTAATGCAAATAATCCACATACTGGTCTAAATGAAGAAACCTCAAAGTATTTCAAACTATTAGAATATGCACAATGTGAATTGTATTCAGGGTGTCAAAAGTTTACATCATTGTCTTTTATTGTTCGGCTTCTACATATGAAAATGCTTAATCAATGGACAAATAAGTCTGTTGACATGTTACTTGAGTTATTGAGGGAGGCTTTTCCCGAAGGAGTGAAATTACCAAGTTTATATTATAAAGCTCAAAAGTTAACACAAGATTTGGGGTTCACGTATGAAACATGGGATGCATGTCCTAACAATTGTATGTTGTTTAGAAACGAGGACTCAGTATTGGATGAATGTGTTATATGTGGTAGTTCTAATTGGAAGCAAAATAGTGGTATTTCAAATGGTTCTAACAATTGTGATAAGTGGATTGCTGCAAAACAGATGCGATATTTCCCTTTGAAGCCAAGATTGCAAAGGTTGTTTATGTCATTGAAGACGGCCAAGGAAATGAGATGGCATGCAGAAGAACGAACAGACGATGGGACCTTTAGGCGTCTTGCTGACTCTGAAGTGTGGACAGATTTTGATCAACGAAATCCAGACTTTGCTAGTGATAGTCCCAGTGTAAGGCTTGAGTTAGCTGCTGATAGATTTAACCCCTTCGGGTCAATGAACATTGTTCATAGCACTTGGCCTGTAGTGTCAATTCCATACAATCTAACACCTTAAATGTGCATGAAACAATCATTTTTTATTTTGTCTGTACTTATCGATGGACCAAAAGGGCCTTGTGACAAGATCGATGTGTACATGCAACCACTGATTGAGGAGTTAAAGGAATTGTGGAATGAAGGTGTACCTACATTTGATCCATCAACAAATCAAATGTTTCAATTACGTGCCACTTTGTTATGGACAATTAGTGATTCCCTGCATATGCCATGTTGTCAGGATGCAGTACCAAAAGTGAATATGCTTGTCTTTGTTGTAATATGAAAACTGAATCTTGCAGGTTGAAGCATGGTAAGAAATTTGCATATATGGGTCACCGTAAGTTCTTACCTACAGGTCATAGATTTCAAAGGGATGAAAAATCATTTGTTGGCAACCAAGAATGGAGAGGAAGACCTAAAACATTATCTAGATTGGCATTGTTGGCACAATTGGAATCAGAAGGTATTTTGACTCAATACAAGAGGGATGACCATTTAGAAAGGCAAAGAAGAATAGTAGAAAAAGATCAGGTCAAGGATCGAAAGCATAATTGGAAGAAAAAGAGTATATTTTATGAATTGTCGTATTGGAAGCACAATCTAATAAGGCATAACCTCGATGTGATGCACATATAGAAGAATGTATGTGATAATGTACTGAATACAATACTAGGAGTGGTGGGAAAATCCAAGGACAATGTGAATGCTTGACATGATTTGAAAGAAATGGGGATTAGAGAGGCATTACATGTTCAAGAAAGAGGGTACAATAAAGCATATTTGCCTCCAGCACAGTTCACGATGAGCAAGGATGAAAAAGACATGTTTCTTACAGTACTGAAGGAAGTTAGAGTGCCAGATGGGTATACATCCAATATATCGCGACATGTTCGTTTGGAAGATAGAACTATTTAGGGTCTAAAAAGCCACGACAATCATATTCTTATGCAACAACTTATTCCTTTGGCTATACAAAAATCCTTGCCTAAGAATGTGATTGAACCTTTGATTGAACTGAGCAATTTCTTTACACGATTGTGCTCAAAGGTGAATTGTGCTTCGGATTTGCAAAATATCCAAGACCGCATTGCGGTAACACTTTGTCATTTTGAGAAAATATTTCCGCCAACCTTCTTTGATATAATGGAGCATTTGCCAATACATTTAGCTGATAAAGCATTGTTAGCTGGATTGGTACAATATCGATGGATGTATCCAATTAAGAGGTTTCTACATACTTTAAAAGAATATGTGCGCAATCGAGCTCATCCAGAGGGATCAATAGCCAAAGGTTACTTGATGGAAGAATAAATGAATTTTTATGCACAATATCTCGATGATGTGGAGACCAAATCTAACCAGTCAATTCAGAACCCTGATGGTGCAAGAGAAGAAGGCACGACATCTTTTCAACTTGACCCTCAAACTTGGACACAAACTCATCGATATATCTTGTTCAACACAAAATCAGTGGCACCATTCATAAGGTAAGTTATGCTAGGACTCAATCTTTAAATTTCAATTTTCTTTTTCTTAAAATGCTAAGGATATTAACACAATTTTCAACCTACACAGCATGCACCTTGAGATCCTTAAAGGCCAAATGCCCCATGCCAACGATCATCAAATCCACAGTAAACATTTTCAAGAATTTGACATTTGGTTCAAGGAACATGTATGTATTTAAATATGTTTCCCAAACATATGAAAATTTGCACGTTTGACATCATTGTATGTATTTGTGTTCTAAACAGGTTTAAACTATGTAAAGGACAAATAATGTAATATTTTCCCCAGAAATAAATAGTTTGGCAAATGGCCCTTTAACATCGGCAAGGAGGTTTACAGGTTATACAGTTAATGGGTCCAAATTTCATGTGAAGCACAAGGATAATGGTCTATTAACTCAAAATAGTGGTGTAGCATTAATGGCAGATACCCCAAGTTATGCTTCTCAAGCAGACAACAATCCTCGTGTGGGGACTGTACACTATTATGGACAGTTGACTGACATTGTAGAAGTTAAATACACTAATAACATAAAACATGTGGTATTTAAGTATGATTGGATTGATAATCGTCGTGGAAAAAAGGAAGGTGCCTTTAAGTTCACATTGGTCAACTTTAACCACTTATTGTGTCAACATAACCAACCATCAGATGAGCCGTTTGTTTTGTCATCCCAAGCAGTGCAAGTTTGGTATGCTTCAGACCCCCTGGATCAAGACTGGCATGTTGTTGTGAAAATGTCTCAAACAGGCTTGTTTGATATGCATTCCAATGACCCTCAAGCTGAGCCTAACACAAGTCAACAATTGCTTCGAGATGAAAATGTTGGTTGGGTGCGTGAAAGTGTAGAAGGAGTAACCATTGATGTCTAATTGCTTTATCATTGAGATGTCCATTTGTTTTTTGACATTGTATCCATTTTGCGACTATTTATATATCCTTGTATTGTTTCCGTTTTCAAATTGCTTATCTTTGTATTTTTAGACTATATTTTCTTGTACATATAGTTTATTTTGTCCACATCTTGATTTATATACATATCTTGTGATATTAATTGTGGTTTATGAAGAACAGTCACATGACGAAGAGATCTCGTCGTCGTTCCCCTCACACTATGGTTGAGGCTTTGAGTATACGCATATCTCTATCAAGACCATCATCATCGCCACCGACACCATCATAGCTAGAGCCAACGTTGCTACCGCTGACTTTGCCTCAGGCGACATCATCACGACCACCGCCAGCTCCCTTATGCCTAGAGCCAACATTGCCTCATGCAAGATCATCTAGAACACCATCATCACGACCACCACCGGCTCCATCATGGCTAGAGCCGACATTGCCACCGTCATCATCAGGACCATCATTGTCTTTACCATCGACACCATCACTGCCATTAGCGGCGCCATCCCATCCAGTTTCATCCACTGCACCATTAGGTAATGTAATTAAGAGAAACCAATGAGTAATTTGTTAATGAGAAACCAAATACTTATGAACTAATATTCTTTGTTAGTTTAGGAAAATAAAAAACAATGAATAGGTATTTGTCAACAAACTTGCAATTTTTTTTTTTTTACACTTGTAGCTTTTTTACTCTTCTAGATTTTACAGTTGCAGCTTTTATACTTGTAGTTTTTTTTTTTTTTTACACTTGTAGCTTTTTTACTCTTCTAGATTTTACAGTTGCAGCTTTTACACTTGCAGTTTTTTTTTTACACTTGCAGCTGTTTTACTCTTCTAGATTTTACAGTTGTAGCTTTTACACTTGCAATTTTTTTTTTTATAGTTGCAGTTTTTTTACAGTGGCAGTTTTTTTAATGTCTTATCAATTAATGTTCATTTATTTATCAGTTAAAAGGACATCCTCCTCAGCCTCAAGTAAGAAAGGTCGAGGCGCGCCAAAGCCATTGATAAATGGGGAGAGGTGAAATTGAATGTCCAGTTTGACAATGTGGGACATCCGATGGGCCGACTAGGTAGTAAGCTGAAAGGGCATATTGGGATCATGGTGTTGGACGTCCATCAAGTTCCGTTAACATATCTTCACTGGAATGTGGTACCCTTAGATGTGATAGATTCTATTTGGGAGAAGGTCAAGGTAAAATTATCTTTTAATTTACAACATTATTTTTTACTATAATTATTGTTTGTTGGTAATTTCAATTTTTGTTTGTAGGACAACTTGGTCCATTGTCCGAACCGATAAAGAAATGTTTTCATCAACTCGTGTAGGACGATATGGAAGGATAACAAGAACAAGACAAAGAAAAAATGGTTTAATCCTATAAGACACGAGCCTGACATCTATTCTAGAGTGCCTCACCACATCCCACCAAATAAGTGGAGAGAACTTGTAGACTACTGGTGTAGCCCAAAGGCAGAGGTATAAATATTTGTTTCAAAATTTTTTATGCTTTGGAATGCATGTTTATTAATATGTGCTAATAGTTGCAATTGATGTCGTAGGCAATATCAGCACAAAACTTTAGAAATCGAGAGCTTCGCGACCCACCCCATGTGACTGGAAGGACACACTTCTCTCAAATATGTTTTGATGTATGCATATTGCACTTTTGGAACTTTGTATTTTATTCTTTAGTTTCTAACTGCCATATATTTGATTCTTCATTTCAGATGGAGGCCAAGGGAGAGGTCACAGATAAGATGAGTGTCTTCAAAAAGACATGCAATGTATCTGACCCAGATGTGGCAGTCATCATAGTAATTTTATGTTTTAGAAGTTAATAAATCTAACCAATTTTGTGTTTGAGGCCACTGATTTTGTAGTTAACATGGAGTTTTTTTTTTTTCAACTATAGGCTGAATTTGATGAGCGGTTTAGTGGTACCCGAGCTTGAGCAGACTCGAGAATTTTGAGACAGGTTATTCCATGTTATTGTAGGGGATGATGTACATGGGTATTGTTGGACCTACCGGGGGGGGCACGCCTAGGAGTGCAGTATACCCGTAGGATCTGGAACCATCCCAATCTCACCAGCGGGACACAACCGTTGAGATGTAGAAGCAGTCCGTGAGGGACCAGCTTGAGCAGTCCGTGAGGGAGCAAGAAGAGATGCGAGCAAAGCTATCACAGCTGAGGGCTCGGCTCGCATTCTTAGAAGACCATGGCGGGAGGAGTACTTCAGATGACATCCGACAGGTTGAATTGGTGTTTTTTTTATTTTTTTATTTACAAGGATGATTTCACATGCATATCTATGTTTGGGTTTAATGCTAGTTTTTTATTTGTAGGTTTCGGATGCATCCAGTGGCCACCCTGCATTTAGAGAGTCTGTGGGTGAGGACACTATACCATCTCGCCCCAATTCTGCACCGTCATCACCTTCTCCACAACCTGTTGGGGATGAGGTATTAATTACAACTTAGTCACGTACATGTACACAATCACACACACGGTTAAGGTTAGGGGTGAGCCTACTGAAAACCCTTAGTAGTGTTAGGAGGTTGAGGGTGAGCCTAATGAAAACCCAGATATGTGTTGAGGTTAGGGGTAAGCCTACTGAAAACCCGGATATGTGTTGAGGTTAGGGGTAAGCCTACTTATTCACTAATTTTGTTGGACTATATATAATCACATTTACTAAGTATAAAAACACTGCCTAAATATTTTTTTTCCAGTTGTTTCTCTTTATGTTTTAAAAAAAATATCACAGCCTAGATGATGAAAAGACCACAGATTAAAAAGGAATACTGATTTAAGACCTTATCTGCTATTGTCTAAAGCTGGCTTTTTTGTAAAAGGCATCTACTGTAATTTTGTTGTGCTTTCTTAATAAAACAAGTTTATGGCAACAAAAGATGCCCATTTCAGGCTTAGGCTAGCTATTATAGCTCCTTTAAAATTTAAATGCTATCAAGAAGATGATCCAATTGTAACTTGCCCAAGTGGACTGCAATTGTTGTCATCTATACTTTCTGAAAAAAAAGCTCCAAAGTTGGCTATCTCCAAGTTTTCAATACTCATTCCCATTAAATTCCTATTTTTTCTTTCTGTATTGTGGGGTTTTGTCCAAATTCAATGGAATCAAACTCGAATTTTCATTGGCAATTCTTATGCTAATTGTGATTGGCATGGTACCTTAGGCATCTACTTCAAGATTTTTAGTTGATAGTTAGAGAGTTAAAACTCAAAACAATCATCAAATATAAATCATTCCACGAATAAAACAGAAAAGATAATTTTTTGATAGAGAGCCAAATCAAATCAAAGAGATTCCAAAAACTCTCCATGATCTGCTCTCTGTTATCACAACTTCAAAAAAAGGAGAAAGACAATAGAAGTCAATGCATTTTTGTGTATTTGCCAACTGTTTACAGACCATGAGATAGAAAAAACCAAATCATGGCTACTTGCAAAAAGCAAAATTATCCAATATTTACATATGATAATCACCCACACACCTTGAAAAACTCTCTAATTAAACTTATTAATTATAATTTTTTTCAAAACTAAGGGTAATTAGACACTTAAATCACAAACTGTCAATGGTCTATCAGAAGGGTTGGAGATGTTTTGCTCAACCCACCTTACCATTGTAAGGTAGGAAAATCCATCAAATGCCCATCACCTTTGTATGGAAGAAAAAGCCACTATCAATCTTCATTTGTTGTTACCACTACGTTTTTTATGTAACATTTTTCATGCATCTACTCACAGCCACAACCTTGCCACTGTGGGGTATCTTTAATTTCACTTTTCTGGCAAATTTTACTCTACTCTTGTCCGTATACATGGGACCTATATATCAAAAAGAGTCATTGTTGTAACCTTAATAATATAGTGTAGGAAAATCAAATTATTGCATAACAATATCGGAATCAAGTTTTGGTAACATTTAGGACTAATAATGGGAGAGATTTAAGGGAAAAATTCCAGGATTCATATACCCATTAATGTCCCTTCCAAGGTACCAAAAATATATACCTATCAATGTGATTTTTTTAGAATTTAGATATAGTTCTATGGCTGAGAATGACTATAATATACACATAATGCAACATAGGTATATATATGGGGACTTCTTGTCAGATTTTCAGGGGCAAGTGCCACCCTCTAACATGCCCATTACCAAGTTAGTGGAATTTAAAGGAGCTATAATAGCCAGCCTAAGCATAGAGGGAAGAGGACTAAAAGTACAAAGCTTAATAAAAGAGAAATCAAGAAACACTGTCCAGCCCCATCCCACTGCTGAGTCCTGCTGTTATTGCCGAATCCCACTCAGCCAACATGCATTTACACTAAAATCTTAATGCACAATATTTGTCCAACATGCATTTAAACTAAAATCTTAATGCACAATATTAAGGCAAAAAATATTTGAAGGCAAGAAAATGCAAAACTAAAATAAAATAAAACAAATATCAGAAGAAATTAAACAGATCCTTTTATCCACTGTTGATTGATTGGTGCTTTAATAATTACATGTTTCTTTGTTTTTTGTTGTGTTTGTTATTTTAGTGGGATAGTAGCTTTGTTTCTTGTGGCCGTTGACCAAGACAAATTTGGGCATTTTACTAGATCCCATTTGTTGGCTGGATTGGAGAGCTGGTGCTATCTCAATTGCCTTCCTTCGATGCCTAAAACCTTAGTAGCAAACATGACCCAACATCTAGGACCACCAGCTCTTTTCTCTACTGAGCAATGGTAGTGACCATCCAATTCTTTGTTTGTTACTGGCTGATCTATCACTATGACTAGCTCAAATTTTAAGTACATGTAAAGACCAGGCTTAGGTTAGATAAGTACTTTCCCACCCTAATCCACCCACAAGAAGTAGAAAATTAAATTTCAGTTTAAAAAAGCGAGTTAAAAAAACTGATAAAAAAATTAACCCAAACGAGGGCAAAAAAATTGTTTCATATCATATTCAGAATGGTTATTTTCATTTTTCTTGTTTTCAAAAATACCATCATTTTTATTTTCATTCAAAAACAGTTTCAAAAATTTAGAAGGCACTAGTTAACGAAATATCAATGGTGCCTGTTTTGCACATTATCAGAAGGACAAAATTGAATTGGATGGTCACTACCATTGCTCAGTAGAGAAAACTGCTTGTTTTTTCTTGTGAATTTCTAATTAGAAATTTCATATGTTCATAACAGTGATCATAATGATAGACTTTAGAAGAGCCTGACAAATATAGCTTCAGCAGAGTACAACCAAAAAAACAAATTAAAAAATTCCCCTAGTAGGATTGACTCATTTTCCTTAGGATGACAAATGATATGAGTGGTGCAGCAGGAAAAAGGCCTTGTTTACTATCATTAGGAGTGCCTACAGCTGATTCACCGATTAGAAAAAGGAAAATATGATTTCAGAAAACATCCTGCAAACCAGGCTGCCAAGGAAGGGGAATGACACTCTTTCAATACACTCTTTAGAGAAAGAAAATGTATTCTCAGGCTTTAGAGAAAGAATTGAGTGTGAACCAGTAAGTTCCTCCCACCAATCCCAAACCTCCTTTCACAGGTTTTCAGGATCCACTTTAATCAATGTCTTGGCTTAAAGAATAAAAATGTAGTCATTCTCAATAACAGCAATGAAGTAATGGTGGCTGCACTGCAGGGTCATGGTCGCATTCCAATAAGTATTTGCTGCCTTAAGACTTAATGACAAATTAAGAATGAATTCAATATGGCACCTTGCACAATCCCTTTAGCTAGCTTCTTAAATTCATAATGATTCCAAATTTTACCCCTTTTTTAGTAGATCGTATTCTTGCTTATCTCTTAAACTAAACCTTTTTTTCTCACTCGAATAGTGAACTTGTAATGAAATTATAATTATATATTTTTGCTTGCGGGACACTATAAAAGTATACTTGCTTTGTGTTGGTGTTCCGAAAGTAAAGATTGCAGAGGGACTTCTTGTTAGTATGGACCCTTTGACAAAAGTGGATGCCGAACCATTGGGTCCTGAGTTTTCAAAAATGTTTGTCGAATTGGCAAAAAAGCCAACGTCCCTTTTGGAAAAACCTCATCATGGCATTAAAACTGTTGGAGAATCTGTTGGTCGATGTGTTGCTTGGCGGTCTTGTGATGTATATTACCTTTTCATTTTATTGCTTGATGTAATTGAATGCACATATACTCTCTTATATATTAACTCATATATCATTAATATTTAAACTTTTTCAAGTAATAAAAAAAGAGTGACGATGGACAGATCGACTACGGTGGCGGGTAGAATGCTAATATATTGAATAGATTTTGTGCTACGCCGCATGATGGGTGACTACTTTGTTTTTGGGAAATTGTAGTTCACAAAGTGTTGTGTATGGGGATATTTTTATTTAGTTTGATTTTGTATTTGGAGATCTATAAGTGTCTATTTTGAATTTTTGTATGGAGATTTAATGTTTGACCTTGATACAATTTGGAATTATTTGTATTTTAGATATGGATGAATATGAATGGATTTTTTGTGTTAGTGGAAAAAATGTACAAGTAAATTATTGATAACAAAAGGTTATTTACAATGGTTTTGTGACAAAATAGTTGGTTATTAGTGACAGTTAATTAGAGTCATCGTAATAACATCTATTAGGTAAAATCATAGTTATTGGCCACGGTAAAAGCTATGGCAAAAGGTTATTTTTAGAGACAGTTTTAACTCGTCGCTAAAGAGTGTTACAATATTTAGTTACTTTAGTGACGATTTAAGCCATTGCTCAAACAACCAATAGCGACAACAGTAGCCGTCGCTTTTAACCAATAGCGACAGCCCAACCCGTCGCTAAATGTTTTTTTTATGTCCACAGATGTTTTTGCGATGGCTAATACTGTCGCTAAAGAAAACTCAAACCCATCGCTTTAATAACCAATAGCCACAGCTCAAGCCGTTGCGAAACGTTTTTATGTGCTATAAATTTTTTTGCAATGGCCACAATCGTCGCTAAAGAAATAAGCCTGCCACTATTATAGAAAATGCCATCGCCAATACTTTTTGCGACCCAACTTTTAACTACCCATCACATGCCATCGCCAATAGGTTTTTGTGACAACAAGTGAACTATTTGCGACGATGTAGCCCCTTCACAAAAGCCAAGTATTTCCTATTGGAGAAAATATAATTAAACATATGAATACAACAATTTAAATATGAAAACATTTACCATGCAATGGTGAAAAGTAAAATCACATAGTTACCTATAAACATAAAAAAAAATAATTACTGAAGAGATGTAATCATGCTTATTAATACCATTATAAAACTACAATTTTGAGTTATTATCAGGCGCCACTACAAGTGGAGCCCCCTCAATATAGAAGTGATCTCGAAGATTTGATTCAACATTAAGCTGCAAGGCAAAGATTTGGACACCACTTCTGGTAGCTCTCAGCCATTTTTTGGCCTAGCTCCATTACAAGTGGCTCTAGTTTGATTTCGAGAGCTGCTGGGCTATGGGGCCTAGTTGGAAAAGAGATAGGAGCACTCAGAAGTGTCCCGAGAGTCTTCAATTTGATCCCCAGAGCCAGTATGGTTGAAAGGGGCAACCGAACCACCAAGGGCAAAACAATTATTTGAATAAAAAAACATTGGAACTGGTCTGGAGTTGATTGGAATGGCATTCAAAGGTCAGGAACACTAATAGGAGTGTCCTAGAGGATTACTGGTTTGATACCCAGTGCCGGTGTTGTTGAAAAGGATGACCGGCCAATCAGGGCCAAAATGATCATTTGTATCGGGAAACACCGGAACTGGTCTAGAGTTTACCAAGATAAAATTTGGAGATTGGGGATAGTCGTGGGAGTGCCCCGGGGGTTTACTAATTTAATATCCAAAGCCGGTGTGGTTGACAAGGGCAATCAAACTCCTAGGGGTAAAATAGTTATTTTGACCAAAAGTTGTCGGAATTGGTCTGCAGTTGGTTGAAATGGCCTTCTGAGCATGGCAGGCTATCCGGGAACAATCCTAGAATGGGTGGACTTATCGTTATGAGGACTTAGGTACTTTCTCGAAAAGTGTGCCAAATTGAATTAGATTAGGTAATGTCTTAGGGCATTTTGGTCATTCGGCTTCAATTAGGCCTAAAGGGCCCGATAAGCGATTGATTGACTGGACTAGAGTTTGAAAGGCCGGTTTGGGCTTGAATGTGCATGTGGTGTTTAAGAGTGAATCCGATTGGTCTAGAGATTGTCGAGCGGACAAAAATAGGGTGCTTACATTACTCTTAAGGATTATGTTGCTGAAGCTCTAACCCTGATCCTTAACAGACCAGTGAACAATGACAACCTGAAGTTTACTGTAGATGAGTTATCTCTGGAACTCAGACCTATACATTATATTATGCATCATTCCATTGTGCCCAGAACTCGAAGATTTGAGTATGTCACAGATAATGAATTGTTTCTACTTTAGGTATATTTGGTTGAGGAGAATGCCAAAATGACCAAATTCATTCTCAAGAGAATGGTAGATACCTCTACCCACAAGACCAGCAACCTCCCCTATGGTATGATTCTCACTATAATCTTTCAATACTTTGATGTTGATTTCACCGGGAAGAAAGTTATGGAACTTGAATATGATGACTATAATGAGAATACTCTTAACAATATGAAGTACAAACTTGATGGAGAACACAAGAAATGGTCAAAGAAAGGAAGTGCTACTCCAATTGTTGAAGACTCTTCTGATGCCATACCAACTGCTAGGTCCCTATTTGTGGAACTAATTGAATTTGATCCTAAAGAAGCCACTCACTTCAGTCTAATGTTTGATATGCTGAAGAGGATGGAAAAGCAACAGAACTCAATGCTTGAGAAGTTTAACACCAAATTGGACATGAGTGTTCGAAGAATGATGAGTGTTAAGAAGAAATTAGTGAAGCTGAGCAAGGAAGTAAAGGCAATGAAGAAAGAAGTTAGGAACGAAATTTAGTTTACTTTAGGATCAGGTCTTTCTTCTCCATATATTGGCTCTTCAAGCAGCTCTTCAAATCTGTTTGGAAATAAAGATGAAGAAAGTTCTGGTTCTGAAAAGGATAACACTTCTAGAGAAAACGGAGAAGAAAAGGATGCAGATGCAGGAGCAAAAGAAGAAAAAGGACTTTAACTAGAAACAGAGGGCCAGTTGGCACAAGATGGTGAGAATGCAGCAAATAAAGAAGATGGACCTCATATTCAAGAAGATGTCCCTTTTATTGAAGAAGCTACTCCTTCTTCCTCTTTAGAACTTGCCCTAAAATCCAAATCCAAATATGGCCTAAGATAGAGAACCCCCAAATCTACTTTCTCCAATACTACTAACAATCCCTTTGGACTTTAAAGCATCCAACTCCTCATGTATTCCATAGTTTGTTGTTCTCTTTAAAATTTCTGTATTTTTCTATTTTGGATGACTGATTAATATGTTGTAAGGATTTTTACATGGTATATGTATATGAATTAGAATGGTTGATAGTTAAAGTTGAAATTTTCATTTCTATTTATGGATGCTAGATTGGTGATTTAAATGGTTGCTTGACACTAACAATACTTATTTCTCTATTTTAACATTTTTGCTGTTATGCCTATCTTAATTATACATAAATATATATGCTGTTTTTTTTATTGACTGACAAAAAGGGAGAGAAAAACTCCATGAACTTCCAAGGGGGAGCTCACATTAAGGGGGAGTATTGCTTTACTTTTCTTACAAACTTTAAAATTTAGTTTTCTAATTTCGTCTTTAAAGCATATTTTGTCAAGGTTTTGTCATTATCAAAAAGAGAAAGATTGTTGACTCCATGTCTTGATTTTAATGATTAAAAAATATTATGTTAGTGATCTAATGACTCTACTTAATGTGCTGATTATCTTGTAACCTTAATTTTTATTAGGACTATGACTTGAAAAGGTTATCGACATCAATAAAAAGGATATCGACACTAATAAAAAGGAGATCGACAGCTAGTATTGGTGCCTAATGTATGATGCTGACATTTAACTTCAAAGAAGATCAAAAAAGGAGATTGACAGATAAAGAGGTCGACATCAAGTACAGAAAAGGATATCGACTGCAAGTGTTGACACATTAGTGAAATGACAGACACTAGGTTAAAGGTCTCATGAAACTACTGTGAAGTATTGCTGACCATTTACATCTTTGGTCGACACTCCACTAGAAGACCCTCGATCCTCAAAGAGAAGACATCCACTGCTAGTGTCAACACCATACCAATATGGTTGACACCATTAGATGACCTTGATGTGTCTGAGCATGCTCAAGCCATTGTCGACACCTAAAATAACCCTGGTCAACACCTTAGAGGTAGTGAGCAAATAATAAAAGATAACACAGATCTGGTCGACACCATGCATATATGGTATACCATTAAAGGCTAATTTACTAGAAGACGCAAATATGGTTGACATCTCTAGAGATAGTGTCAACACCTTTGACTCCAACGATCAAAAATTTAAATGTTCTGATGAGGCTGCCCGTGCATTTAATGCACTCCCACCATGTCTAACGATTGAAAATTGAGATTCACTATATAAAGAAGACCTCAAACTCATTTATGAAGTAAGAGACAAGGAGATTAAGTGCCTACAAGTGAAACTCATTTACTTCCAATCATTGTTCTGTTTTTCATAAAGCCGGGAATTTATTGTTGAGCTACAATTTGTGTATATACACTTGTGAGAGTGTCCTTATTGTATCAATCCATTCTTTAACTCTTGTATAAGGTTATATATACCTTGTGAGTGTGCGTGTAGTTGGATATACACCTATAAGATTGGGTAATTTTAAACAAAAACCATTCGGAGCGGAGAGTTTGGTTTTAAACTCTTGTAAGAAAAGTGAGCTGGTCACTTGGAGCAACTAGTAGCCATGTAAGGGGTTTTACATTGTGAAATACTTTCGAGAGAATCGAGAAAGAGAGAACCTAGGCAAGGGTTGGCCCAACTTCTATAAATTTCTTGTGTCTCCTTTTATTTCTCGTTGTTTATCAATCACTTGCATCATCATCACCATAATCTGCTCGCATAAACATTTCTTGTATTGTGATTATTGTTCTACTCTTTTAATTCTTTATTAATTTGAAATTATTGCCATAAAGTTTTGTAAACCCAATTCACCCCACCTCTTGGGTTGCTATTTCGGGCTAACAAAAATTATTTTATCTTCTTCATTAATTATTATGTTATAAGCTTATTAACCTTCTTTAATGCCTACCCCACCAAAAAAAAAAAAAAATACCAACATATAAGAATTTTAAAAAGTTAAATTACTTCAAAAAGAGTATTACTTATAGGAATTTGAATAGATTGTTAAATTTAGTTACTGTATTTGTAACCATGATATATTTAGTTTTAATATATTTTTATCTTTAATAATTTTTAAAGTTTTCATATTAAAAAGATGACAATTCAAAAAATACTACCATATTAATAAGATAACTAATGAATTTATGACATTTGTATTTTATATTTTTCAAGTTCAAAAAATTGAGAAAAATGAATCAAGATTTTGAAATTCAAAGACCTCCTAACCTATTACTATAATATATAGTATAGATGTGATTGATTGAAAGCCGTTCATTTTTAAAAGAAAATGTTGCCCATCATTTTTTATATCCCATTGTAATCGGTCATCATTCATAAAACACATAAAGTTCAATGACTCATGTAAACAATGGCCATGCATGAGTTCAAAAAAGTAATTAGCCAAGAATCTAGACACTTTGTTGCAAAAAAAACAAAAAAACAATGCTAGCTATTATGATGATTCTTATCTATAAAAATTTCTGTCACATCATTCTCTTTTTTTTTTTTTTTTTACAAATTTTCCACAAGAATTTGACTTTGCTAAACTAAAAGGCTATGCTAATATAACAACCTAAATGATTAAAATAAAAACCCTCTTCTACCCTTTTCACGGGTTGAAGTCTTTAAGATTGAAAATTAGGAATTCTTCTTTCTTTTTTGGGAGTAAGTCTCTCATTGGGCCAAATTATTACATTATGTGTTCTTACAGATCATTTGATTTTGAACAGGAAAGCAACGAAATAATACTTTTTTCTTAAAAATATAAAAACATCTTTCTCAGGTAAATTAAAAAAAAATAAAGAAATGGAATAACACTTAATGTACCTCTACAAAGCAAAACAAGAATAAAGTACCGACAAAACATTCTATAATTTAGTGGGTTTTCAAATGTTAGAAGATATCACCTATAAGCAATGTAGTTTTTTATGATTTGTGTCAATGAGGTATAAATCATGGTTTTAAAAGAACATTTGAAATCTTATAGTCATATCTGAAAAAATGCACCCAATTTTATGCCATTTCTTTTTTTCATTTTTTTCCTATGTAATCATTGATGATCATTTCGCTTATTTTTTATTGCAATCTTTCTTTTATTATTTATTTTGTTTTTACAACTATGATACTACTCTATATAAGGTTATATTTATAAGTGGCATTGAGTTGTAAATTAATCTTTCTGTTTTTAATAGTTCAACTTGTTTGGCATAATTGTTTTATGTAAACTGAGATTCCCTAGAGAAAATTCCTCTCTCTCTCTCTCTCTCTCTCTCTCTCTCTCTCTCTCTCTCTCTCTCTCTCGGTGCATAATATTTATCGTGGGCTGATATTTTGTTTGGGCCTCTGATGAACCCTGCAAGTATGGAATTTCTGGTGAATTTTGTGATTAGGCCAGCACCGTCCTATAGCCCATCTCTGAAGATTCGTGAAAAAGCCCAAAAACCATAAAGGAAAAGCAAAAAGGCTCACGGTCATGACTAATTTTAAGACAATAAAAAAATACAACAAATTCGACGAAAATGTCACTCTGCTCTCTTCCATGCGTTTGGCCTTTTAATATACAAAATTATAAAAAATAAAAAGAAGAAGGAGAAGAAGGAAGGTACAATCTACAAAATTTGAGGGGAAATGTCTTTGAAGTGACTCGTCATAAGGAATTTAAGGCAGTACAAATCAAATTTCAAGATTTTATACATTTTTTCTTATTTTGTCACAAGGATGGGATGTAAGATGAGAAATAAGATTTTAAAATGGAACTATATGTAGGCAACATAAAGCATACAACTAATTTGAAATACATATATATCTATCTATACTACATATTACAACAAAATGTTAAGAAATCATATCAATATAGGAAGTTGAAAGATCAATTTCCTTTCCACACTCTCATTTCTTCTCTCTTAGTTGAATTATGCTAACCCACCGTAGAAGAACCATTCAAACAGCCATCACCTCTCTCTCTCTCTCTCTCTCTCTCTCTCTTTTACAAGTATTCGCGGAACTAAAATTTTATTTTGGGTGCCAAAACTTCAAAACTTCAACTCTATTTTTTTTTTCAGCAAAAAGTTGTTGAAAATGTATGAATGCAAATAGCCTTTGGAGTTCCATCATATGTTAATGAAAATGACTTTTGGAGTTTTACCATGTACTAGAAGATGAAAGAATGGGGCTTTTGGAGTTTCACTATGTGCTAGAAGATGAAAAAGTGTGACTTTTAGATTTCACCATGTGCTAGAAGATGAAAGAATGTAACTTACATATTCAATTCCATAATACCCCATGAATGTTGGTGGCTTTTCATGTGTATCCATGTCATCTATATAAGGGTCATTCTTCTTGGTGTAGAGCATTCTATCTCAAGCATCTTATCTACTTCATCCTTGTTTCCGAATAGTTTTTGTCCTTGTTTCCAAATCGTTTGTAGAGAGAGTGTACAATACAGTCGAGTTCGTCGGGTGAACGAGACCATGCTACCTCCAACACCGAGAAGCCGCTGTATCCTGGAAATCGAAAGCCCAATAACTCAAGCACCGACGATGAGGGACTAATTCGATTTAAGGACATCATGTGGAACACGAGCCCCGACTGGTTTGCGTTTTCTTGTTTCTGTTCAATTATATATTGCTAAAATATTTATATGAGAATCTTTTCATCTTTCCATTCGATATTTCATGTCCTTTAATTCTGGTTTTCTAACAAGCTTAAACCGAATTACCTTTTTGATAAACCAGAGTATTTTAGTAGTCAAATTTTATCTTTGTCCTCACTATTCAAATAAGTTTTGGATTCGTGACATTGATATAATTTTTATTTTTATTTTATATGAGTTGGGTGGTAATGGTTCTTTCGGTACTGTGTTTCTAAGAATTTGTTATACTTCTTCTGAATTGCTTACTAACGAGATTTTGTTGAGAAGCTTAATTTTTTGTTGAGCAAGCCTTTTAAGGTATTTGTGTACTCAAATACTTACACATTAATCTTCTAAATGAAAGAATCAAACTCATAAAGGAAATGATGAATTCTATGTTGATAAGTTCTAGGCTATCTCAAAACTTGTGGGGGTAGGCGATTCGTTCTGCGAATTACCTTTTGAATAAGGTACCTCGTAAGAAAACTGACAAGACCCCTTATGAATTGTGGAAAGGTCGAAAGCCTTTCTACAAATTCTTAAAAGTGTGGGGGTATGGAATCTGAATTTTTAGCTTTAGATTTAGCTAGTGGAGAAGCTGAATGGCTTCTCTAGTTTTTGGAAAATATACCGAGATGGTCAAGGCTTGTGCCAGTGATTTGCATCCATTGTGATAGTCAATTGGCAATTGGAAGGGCACAGAGCAATATATATAATGGTAAGTCTAGACACATTCGTCGTAGACATAATACCATTCAGCAACTACTCTCAAATGGGGTTATCACGATAGACTATGTGAAGTCTAAGAATAATATTGCAGATCCGCTAACCAAAGCATTAAACAGAGAGTTAGTTGATAAGACGTCGAGAGGAATGGGATTAAAGCCTATGAAATAAAAGTTACACCAATGGTAAACCCAACCTAATTGATTGGGGATTCCAAGATCTAGGTTCAAAGGGATAACTGAGTTGTGTTTAACTTGGAGCAAATATCACTACTACCCATTCTTGTGATATAGTGATGCCTGCAGTGTGAAGGTTAAGCTTTGCTTTTAATGATTCTTGTGTCTTGGAAGGCCAAGCGGAGTATAGCAGGATACTCTTAAACAAGAGGTCACCTATGTGAGTGTGAAGTGGGGCCGCTTCAAAAGATATTTGTAAGGCTGAAATCTTTTAAAAAACACTCATGAAACCAGGCGGTGTTCAGAGCCAAAACGAACACAACCATGAGAACCGAACTGTGTAAGGAGAAGTTCCTGCGTGAGGCTTGTTGTCTTGGTTTACATAAACGGCAGAACAGTTCAAGACATCACGTTCACTGGTCAGCCAGTAAATCCGATAAGTTTTCACTAGAGAAGGTTTAAAGCCAAAAGCTACCTATCTTGAGGCGGGAATTATCCGTTGTAATCTCTCTTATTGGGTCAGCTTTGTACTCTAGCCACTTTCATTCATATGGGGGATTGTTGGAAATGTGTGAATGCAAATGGCCTTTGGAGTTCCATCATGTGTGAATGAAAATGACTTTTGGAGTTTTACCATGTGCTAGAAGATGAAAGAATGGGGCTTTTGGAGTTTCACCGTGTGCTAGAAGATGAAAAAGTGTGACTTTTGGATTTCACCATGTGCTAGAAGATGAAAGAATGTAACTTGCATATTCAATTCCATAATACCCCATGAATGTTGGTGGCTTTTCATGTGTATCCATGTCATCTATATAAGGGCCATTCTTCGTGGTGTAGAGCATTCTATCTCAAGCATCTTATCTACTTCATCCTTATTTCCGAATAGTTTTTGTCCTTGTTTCCAAATCGTTTGTAGAGAGAGTATACAACACAGTCGAGTTCGTCGGGTGAACGAGGCCGTGCTACCTCCAACACCGAGAAACCGCTGTATCCTGGGAATCGAAAGCCCAATAACTCAAGCACCAACGGTGAGGGACTAATTCGGTTTAAGGACATCGTGTGGAACATGAGCCCCGACTGGTTTGCGTTTTCTTGTTTCTGTTCAATTATATATTGCTAAAATGTTTATATGAGAATCTTTTCATCTTTCCATTCGATATTTCGTGTCCTTTAATTCTGGTTTTCTAACAAAAGTGTGTATAAACATGTATATAAAGCGCCAAACGGGAAGCATCCAATGAACAAAAAAGAATACAAGTCAAAAAAGTTCAACTCGGGAAATTAAGTTCATTTCTAAATCAACTAGACAAAATGAAGATTCACAAAAAATTTCTTTACACCAAACATGAGAACTTGTAGTAGATAACTTTTTTACTTGTAAATTAGCAAGTCAGTATCTTCAAAAGTAAGAACTCAGCGTTCTATTAAAGTGTAACTCGACATTTGGAACAACAAAAATTAATTATCCAAATTGGAAACCAACAAATTGAAATCCTAGGCAAACAAACAACAAATATAAACCCTCCAAATAAAAATAAATAAATACTAGCAATAAAAATTCATTTTCATGCCAATCATTATCCTTGCCAATCAATAAAAATAAACATTAATGCTACGTACACGCCTATTGATCACACCTCCTATCACTCATGCTGAGTAAGCACGCACTAATAGGCACAGAGAGAGAGTGAGAATTGATCTGCCTATCAACGTGTATCAAAACATTTTGAAGATTTCATTTTCATTATCAATAATTTCAACTTAGCAATAAAAACTTAATTTTAATGAGGGTGGAGTACAATCTAACCTTGGCTTTTAAAAAGACCCAATAGATTTTATAGACCTTTATGTAAACTGGTGATGAGTTCTTTTTAATCACTTGAATCACCTCAACCTATAATAACAAAAATTTTGTTATGAGTTTAATTAATAAAAGCGAATAAAGAAAAAAATGTAGAACATGCAAACAAAGAAAATAGGAAATACATAATTTATCCAACCTAGGTCTGCATTAAGCATCTGAGGTTCCAAACTTTCAAGATGTAAAATTTCAAAATTTATTCAATAAAATCTTGATAAAGTCTCATTTTTTATCCAACAAAACCTTTACAAAAGGGGCAATTTCAATGCAATGTTTCTATTATACTTGCATAATATTGGCCCTTCAGGAAGGTGTCTTGTGCTGCTTTGGATCCCCCTCCTCTCAATATAATAAATTTGTATTGAGATATTAAAAAAAATATACTGTATATAGGGGGTCTGTACCGGACCTGCCCATTGTACATGGGTCCACCCCTGATTCATATATAGAATTTCGGATGAGTAATGGTTAGAGGTGTAAAGTGGGCTGTGCCGTGCTGGCACAGCCTGCTACAGTGTCGTGCCAGCCGTGCTCGTGCCATGCTCATGCTGGCCCATTTAGTAATCGTGTTGTGCTCTTGCCAGCCTACGAAAAAAAATACCAGGCTCGGCACGGCCCGTCGACACGGCATGACTCGTGCTCGTGCTCGTGCCGTGCTCGTGCTAGTGCTAGTGCTCGTGCCGTGCCCGTACCCGTGCTCGTGTCGTGCCATGCCGCGCTCGTGCCGCGCCGTGCCGTGCTCGTGCTTGTGTCGTGCCTGTCTTCGTATTAAATTTTTTTTTACTAATATTGAACTCATATATATTTAAAACTTTAACAACACAAACGAAATAAATATTTATTTATGATGGAATCCACTTACAAATATTAAATAGAATAAATATAAAAAGTAAATTACAATGTGTAAAAAAATTATAGATCAAATAAAATTTGAAATATATCGTAGTTCAATAATGGAATACATATACAAAATAAATGGAACATATTTTTTATTCTTCATTTGATTCAGCTATATCTAAGTTTTGAAAGTCTTCAATTATGTCGTCTGTCAAATTTTGGGCTCCAAGACTTGCATCATCCCAATCCTTCAAACACACAATGCATTCCAAGATTTCTGAAGTTAGTCTGCTTCTTCTCTCGTCCAATTGCCTATTACCTGCACTAAAAGTAGACTCCAATGCTACTGTAGACACCGGAACAGTTAGTAGATCACGTGACATGATAGAAAGCACAGAAAAATTTCTTTCATGTGTTTTCCACCATGACAAAATATTAAAATTTTCTACCTCTTCAACGGTAAAAAAATCTATAAAATTAGTCGCTAGATATCTATAAAGTTCAGTACTTGAAGAAGAACTTACAATGGATTTTTCCTTTGTGGCAATTAAAGCCTAAGATGGATCACTGCTAACATTTATAGTACTTAAAGAATAAGAAGAAGCTCGCCTATTATTTGCATATTTAGATTCATATGTTTCATATAGGGTTGTCAATGAACTCTTAACATCATTTAAAGTAATTTTAAGTGTAGTGGTTAAATTTTCTGAAATTCCATTTAGCAACATTTCTACACCAAATAATTTAATTGTAGGATCAATTATTGTAGCTAAACAAAAAATAGACGGTATATAATCCCAATATTTTTAAAATTTTTCTTCCATAGATTGACAAGTATCTTCAAAATAATTATTACTTCTGTACATGGCCAAAATATTAGAAATATTATATAACTGGTTTAAAACAATACAAGCAGTACAATAATAAACACCAGAACAAATATTTGTAGCATTATAAAAAACTTTTAAAAATTTAATAAATTCAGTAATTAAGTCACAATCTTCTGTAGATAAAACTAAATCAGTGTATCTAGTAGTAAGATAATCATTAATTACTTCATTATACTTCATACAAGATTGTAACATAAGATAAGTAGAGTTCCAACGTGTTATAATATCTAATTTAAACTTTCTAGGTTTTAGACTATATCTTCTACATAATTCACCAAATTCTTGTACTCTAGGACCAGATGAAGTAATGAAAAGAATTACATTTCTAACTTTTTCTATATGATTATTAATGTATTTTAAGCCATCTTGCACAATCAAATTAATTATATGACATACACATTTTCCTTGAAAAAATTTTCCACCATGAATAGGATGCAAATGACGTTTAAACAAATCAATTGATGCATTATTAGTAGTAGCATTATCAAAAGTAATATTAAAAACTTTATCTACGATATTATATTCCCTAAATACATTTATAATATATTGAAATATATTTAAAGAATTATGAGGATATTCCATCATTCAAAAAGCAATAATTTTTTTATGCAATAACCAATCAGGAGTAATATAATGTGCAGTAACACAAATATAACCATATTTATTGCAACCGGTCCATAAATCAGATATACAAGAAATTGTCGCACCAAAACTTGAAAATTCATCAATTAAATTTTGTTTCCATTCACTAAAAACTGTTAAACAATCACTTCGAGAAGTATTTCTAAAAGTTTTTTTATAAGAAGGCTGTAAATATGATTTAACAAAACGCTCAAATTTTTTATCATCAGAAAAAGTAAAAGGTTGCTCTGCTGAAGCTATGTATATAGTCATTCCTTCTCTCATTTTATTTTGAGAGTATGAAAATGTAGACAAACTAGCATTACTTGAACTAAGTTGGGATTGTTTAGAGTCATTACCTTGTTGTTGCTTCAAATGAGAATTCGCATGTTTGGCAATGTGGCCCATGCCACCATGAGAGTCACAACTCAAAGTTTTTTTTGCAGAACTTACATATAGCTTTTTGTTAAATATTTTCATTCACATCTTTTATTTCTTCTATGGTATAATACTTCCATACAGCAGATGTGCGTGCCCTTTTTCCCTTACCTTTATTAACATGACTGGTTGCTATGAAAGGTGTACTTAGTGGTGTAGTTAAACCTCCATCGAAATCGTCAACATCATCAAAATCTAAATCCTCAAGGTTAAAATTCATAGGGTCCATATTTATAATAAAATGAAATAATGTAATTAAAAATAAAATTTGAATAAAATAATAATATAAATATAATACAATTAATATAACAATAATAAAATTAGAATAAGATAATAATAATAATAATAATGATACCTCAACCGAATTTGTAGATTGCTTGACTTGCAGCAAGATTGTAAAAAAAAATTGTTTAGTGTAAATAATATAAAGAGAAAATGAGTAGTTTCTGATTGTAGAGAGAGAAATTGTATAGATTGTAGAGAGGGTGAGAATGAATAATTTTGTGATAAAGAAATGACGTGAGAATTAGTATTTATAGAAAAAATTGAATAAGTCAATTTACAAAATTATCCCTACAACTAGCCGTTATATAGTTGTTGGGAGGGGTAATTTTGACATTTTTAATGAAAGTACACATTTGCCCTTAAAACTAGCCGTTATATAGTTGTTGGGAGGGGTAATTTTGATATTTTTAATGAAAGTACACATTTACCCTTTAAACTAGCCGTTCTATGGTTGTTGGGGAGGGTAATTTTGACATTTAAGGATATTTTTCAAAAAACTAGCCGTTAGCCGTGCTCGTGCCGTGCCATGCTCGTGCCCGTGCCGTGCTCGTGCTCTAACCGTGCTCGTGCCCGTGCCTCCAAACACTAGGCCTGGCACAGCCCGCCTGTCGTGCAGTGCCTACCACGTGTTGTGCCGTGCCTCGTGTTGTGCCGTACCGGCCCGGCCCGCTTGACACCTCTAGTAATGGTACATTGCTAATTAAGATAGACTTGAGAGTTAGATGCACAATAATTGTTTAAAGAACTCTGTGATGGTAGTTGTTAAAATTCAACAGTGAAAGAGATTCAACAGTGCACAGCTACTTTTCCTCCATTCTTTTCCCATCAAACCAAACAAACCCTTCGGGCTTTCTGCTAGTATGAGTGTGGACTTCCTTGTCCTGAATTTAAGCTCCTTGCGCTTATCATGCATGTGAGAATTGAGCTTCATCCATAATGTCCAAATGCTTTCCTATTGAAATGAACTTTCTTTCTCTCACGTTGTTCTTCAAGTGGGGTTTAGAGCATCACTTTCACACACATCAATTATTTGAAGAGCTCTGTGATGGTTGTCAAAATTAACGGTGAAAGAGATTTTGCAAGGAAAAAGATTTTTCAACATTTTTTATTGATGATTTTCTTTACTGATAATAATTAAATGTAAATTAAAAAGTTTAAACAAAATAAGAAAAATAACAAGTTATCACAATTTGGTGCTCTACTTGTGTAAAAATACATTATACTGACGATACATCGAAATTAAACTCTAAAAGATTTACCTATACTTGTTTTACTAAATTTATGGATATTCAATTAATTTTCTATCATTATTTGTAAGTGGGATTCTTCGGGAAGGCTGGGCCGATCTCTCAAGCCCAACGTGGATGAGTCCAAACTTCTTCCTGCAAGACGAATGGGTTAGAATGGGTCGACCCTGGGTGGGTCGATCTCACTCCGAAGGTTAAATCAGCAAACTTTTATCGAGAAGTATGAATGGGAGTGGTGTAAGTCAGGGGTTCGTTTTTCATACCTGGCTCTCGATTCCTCGGGCTTTTTATAGTCCTTCGGGGAGTTTTTTCTTTGGCCTATCAGCTGGCTCTCATGGTCTGCTGGTTAGGCATCATCATTGACGCCGCCTGGCCACCTGCAGCGTCTGGCGCATCGTCGTGGGGGGATTCCGGCTGACCGGACGCGCACGTCGACGTTTGTGTGGGCGGCCACTCGTGCATTAAATGCAAGTCAACTCCGCATTTAATGCTCTAAGACCGCCAGCGGTTTACGCAAACCGTTGGCTGTCCGGGCCACGCTGGAAGGAGGTCGGTAATTTGGGCCGGCCTTTCCTCATAACTGGTTTGGGCCCCAACTTTTAATTCGAACAGATTGGGCCTCGCCCATTGGGTTAGGCCGAGGGTTATTTCCCCACAATTGCCCCCCAGCCATTGCGTCGATTCAGCTTTTGAAACGGCCAAGGGTTGTAACGGTCACCCGACCGCACAAACGGCAGGGATTTTAAAAAAAATCTATTGATGAGGCGTTATCGAATCGACGGCCGACGTGACGCTTCGGCAGAGCGTCATGATTAACGCCGTTTTCCCGCGTATGAACCGACGGCTCTGGCGTGTATAAAAGAATGATGCCCTAACTGGTTGCGGGAAAGCACTTGCTCTTTTTCTACTTCCCTGCCTCTTGAATCACGAGTGCGTCGGCTGTTTCGGCACCCAACACTGTAAGTGTCCCTCGAGCCCGCAACTCTTTCGTTCTTCACTGTACTTTTTGTGTGTCGACGATTGCCCCCCGATGGCATCCCGTCTTCGTAAAATGTTAGATGGTCCGTCGGCCCTTGCTTCGTTCAGGGCCAGGTTCGAAATCCCAGACGAGATCGGCTTAGAGTTGGTCGACCCTGATGACTTCCGTATGGGCGAGACCGAAAAGGGAGTGCCATTCCCGGTCATCGCCATCGTCGAAGGGGGGCTCAGGTTTCCCCTCCACCCTCTTCTTCAGAAGTTCATAGTAAAAAGTAATGTGTCACCTTCCCAGTTAGCGTCGAATGTGTATAGGATCTTCTTCGGTATGCTTGAAATAAATCGGCGACTGGGGGTAAACCTGGGCCTCGCCGAACTGGACTACTGTTACACCCTTTGCAAAGTCGGAGGTAGTTACAAGGTTTACCTCCGGGTAGTAAAGAAATCCTTAGAGTTAGTGAAGTGTCTGCCTTCCTTAGGGAAGGGCGTTGACGATGTAAGGGTTTGGGTAACTGGTCCATGGGAGTTCGGCAGTGTTCCTGAGAAGGATAGACCGGCGATTCGATGCCCTAGGAAGCCCGTTGAACTAGGTTTGATGCCGATCTTCTCAGACTGCGTATCAGTTTAAGTTTCAGCCCGCATCCATACTAACTCTGGAACTTCTTTGCAGACACAAGGAAGCGGTCGAAAGCTCGCGACTGGTTGGTTAAGTTTGACGACCTCAACAAGGTCTTGAATTACGTTGGTGAAGGTCGGCTACGGCACATAGCTCGTGCAGCACATATCTTGCTCTCCTATCCGCTGCGATACTCGACTTTTACTGCCGAGACTGGAGTCCCCCCGAGCATACTAGCAAGATTGGCGGACGAAGGCGCTGAAGGGGACTTTGAAGAAATCCCTACTGGCATAGCGATCGAGAGGGTGCGCATCCCTACAGGCGTGACAGTCGCGGTTGCTCCCCCGTCTGCATCGCCTGGCGAAGAATGGCAAGAAGAGCGATCCAAATCACACAGTTCGGCGTCCACTTCGTCACCATACACCGTACCCGACCGCCGAGTTGTGATTCCCATCCGAACGAGTGATTCGAGCCCATCACCCAACGAGATGGACGGCATGAGTCTGAAGGAAAGAATGTTTGCTCTGGCGGGACAGCCGCTGAGGTCGGCTACTCCCACCCCTGCGGAATCTCCAACAGCCGAGCTGGTGGCAGCACCCGTGGAGGTGGCCACAACCGTGCAACAGAGGCCAGAGACGCGGCAACAAAGAAAAAGAAGGCCCGATGTCACTCCAACTCATGCGCCCAAGAAGATGAAAGGCAAAGCCACGGTGGACGAGGTCGGCGAGACAGTGACCATTACTCCGGACATTTTGGGCCGTCCGATGACGACAGCAGATTCCATGATCGATCAGCCCGAGGTCGCTTTTGGTGTTTTGAAAAGCGTCCTTCAGAAAAAGGACGTGGCGAAGCTGGGTGAAGCAAGCGACTCGGCCGTCTTTATGGGCGCCTTCCATGATTCCGTACTGGTAAGACGGCTATGACTCTCGGTGACTACAGTCCTCTTAGGTACTCGACCTAACAACAACCTTCTCCAATTTGTGTAGGGCTGCCTAAATTCCTTGGAGGCGATGACACGCTTCCAAAAGCTTGCCGAGGTTCACCAGCAACATATTGAAGAGCACGGGCGTCTGAAGCTTAAATGGATTGAAGCAAATAAGGAGCGGATTACCTTCAAGAAGCAAGCCGAGCAGGCTTCCGCCGAGCTTTTGCTGACGAAGGCCGACTTCGAGAAGAGGGACAAGGATCTGGCCGACCTTGAGAGAAAGTTTGACGTGCAGTCCGTGGATCTGCACAAGGCCAACGAGGAGGTGGAGACACTTAAGGTAGAAGTGGCCAAGCTGAAGGCGGAGGAGGAGGCTATATTGAAGCGTGGTGAAGAGAGGGGAGCCAAGAATTTGGCTCAAGAGATGATGGACCTCAGTCGCACCATTTTCCGACAGGGCTGGAATGGTGCCCTTATCGTGGCAGAGTTGGATAAGGCCTCCGATGTGTGGGGTCTTTGCCCGGACTATTTCAACACTACCGAGGAGGGCGTCGTTTGTCCGAAGAAAGTCCTAGCCAATGCCCAATATGCACGGGAGCTTAGGTTAAAGGACGCGGCCGAAGCTGCTGCTGCTGCTGAAAAGGAGAGAGCTGAAGGCTTGAAGATCACAGCTGTGCCTCCGGAGGACGTGGTAGAAGTCTTGCCGGTGGTGTCTGCGGAGCCGGGGGAGGAGTTGGCGTAGTTTTTTTTTCTCCTTCTCTATTTTTTGTAACCGTCAGAACATTTTTAATGGGAAGAGCTCGTTTGTTTGTTTACTACTGGATCTCCTTCATTTGATTTTGTCGTTTAGACTTAATTTTTCTTTCTTTAGCTTTTCTTGGCCGGTCTGTGCAATTTGGGCAGAATCGACACTTGAATTTAGTTTTTCTCTGGCCGTCCTGCCCAACATGGGCAAGACCACGTCTTTACCCATGGTTTTTGTTTTGGCCTTCTTTGGTCGATCTGTTCATCTTGGGCAGGACCAGGTTTTTACACTTGGTTTTTGCTTTGGCCATCTTAGGCCGACCTGCCCAACTTGGACAGGACCAAGTTTTTACACTTGGTTTTTGCTTTGGCCTTCTTTGGCCGACCTGCCCAACTTGGACAGGACCAAGTTTTTACACTTGGTTTTTGCTTTGGCCTTCTTTGGCCGACCTGCCCAACTTGGACAGGACCAAGTTTTTACACTTGGTTTTTGCTTTGGCCTTCTTTGGCCGACCTGCCCAACTTGGACAGGACCAAGTTTTTACACTTGGTTTTTGTTTTGGCCTTCTTTGGCCGACCTGCCCAACTTGGACAGGACCAAGTTTTTACACTTGGTTTTTGCTTTGGCCTTCTTTGGCCGACCTGCCCAACTTGGACAGGACCAAGTTTTTACACTTGGTTTTTGTTTTGGCCTTCTTTGGCCGACCTGCCCAACTTGGACAGGACCAAGTTTTTACACTTGGTTTTTGCTTTGGCCTTCTTTGGCCGACCTGCCCAACTTGGACAGGACCAAGTTTTTACACTTGGTTTTTGCTTTGGTCCGAGTGGGGTCGTTTGAACAATCTTCATTTTCATTGATTCTTCAGCTGAGCTTTATACATCTTGGGGACTGTTACAGTGTTTGTGGTTTCATATTACTGGTAGAACTTCCTCAGGTTGGTCGCGTTCCAAGGTCGTGGCAACGGTCGCCCTTCTTCAACGGTCTCAAGTCTGTACGCGCCGATGCCGACCTGGGATGTGACTCTGTAGGGGCCTTCCCAATTGGGGCCGAGCTTCCCATCTGCCGCCTTCTTGGTTGCCCCTAATACTTTGCGTAAAACCAGATCTCCTGAAGCAAAGTTTCTTGGGCGGACCCGCTTGTTGTAAGAGCGTTTGAGCTGTCGCTGATACTCTGTGAGTTTGATCAAAGCGGCTTCCCTTCTCTCTTCGACAAGATCCAGATCTCTCGCAACCGTTTGGTCATTGACACCGGTGTCGAAAGCTGCCGACCTGATAGTTGGTAGTCCGATCTCCAGGGGGATGACTGCCTCCAACCCGTATGCCAAGGAGAACGGTGTTTCTCCCGTGGACCTTCTTGGGGTTGTTCGGTAGGACCACAAGACATTGGGTAGCTCTTCCGTCCACTTCCCCTTGGCTTTTTCAAGACGTTTCTTGACTCCGTTCAGCATGGTTTTATTTGAAATTTCGGCTTGCCCGTTGCATTGGGGGTAGGCTGGCGTTGAGTAATAGTTTCTGATCCCCAATCCTTCGCAAAATGATCTGAAGACATTACCGTCGAACTGGGTGCCGTTATCTGATACGATGGCACGGGGCAACCCGAATCTGGTAACAATGCTTTTCCACACGAACCTTTTGGCGTCAGTTTCCCTGATGTTTGATAAAGGTTCGGCTTCCACCCATTTGGTAAAGTAATCCGTGGCCATGATGAGGAACCTTTTGTTGCCCGGAGCCCGAGGCAAAGGCCCGATAATGTCCAGTCCCCACTGAGCGAAAGGCCACGGACTAGTGATGGAAGCAAGATCTTCTGCTGGCTGGTGGATAATGGGGGAAAACCTCTGACATTTGTCGCACTTCAGGACGTACTGGGCTGCATCCTTCTGCATGTAGGGCCACCAGTATCCCTGTGAGATGGCTCGGTGTGCGACCGATCTACCGCCGACGTGACTTCCACATATCCCTTCATGGATTTCGAACAAGACGCTCTGTACTTGGTCCGGATGAACGCAGTGCAAATAAGGGCCTGTAAAAGAACGTCTGTAAAGTTCCTTACCTGGTGACAGCCAATACCTGAGAGATGCATGCTTGATTCGCCGAGCTTCAGCCTTATCGTCTGGTAGCTTGTCTGTGTCGAGGTAAGAAATGATTGGGTCCATCCACGATGGTCCCAGCCTCTCCGCTGTCAAGGCTTCGTCCTCCTCGCGGAAAATGCTGGGATTGGCAAGGGTTTCCACGGTGACCGTCCTTCTCGAACCTGATTTCAGAGCCGTGGCCAGGGTCGCCAAGGCATCCGCATGTGAGTTGTTATCTCGGCTAATCTGTCGAAGCTTGTATTTTTTAAATTGGCTCAGAAGTTCCTTGGCCTTTGCTACGTACAACATCATTCTGTCGTTCTTTGCAACGTATTCCCCTGTGATTTGATTTACGACAAGTAAGGAGTCCGAGTAAATGACGATTTCGGGAATTCGAAGTTCGATGGCTCGACGTATTCCGGCGAGCAAGGCCTCGTATTCTGACTCATTGTTGGAAGCAGTAAATTCTAGCTTGATGGCTTGCTCGATGGTTAGACCATCTGGTGTAACGAGTACGATGCCCGATCCTGCCCCCCGGTCATTGGAAGCTCCGTCCACGTAGAGTTTCCAATGATCAGATTGTTCCCAAAGATCCAGGGGGATTTCGTGTTGCGGTTGGCCCGTGGCCGGGGTCCCTTCTACTTCTGGTGAAATTTCGACAGAGAACTCCGCAATAAAATCAGCGAGAACCTGCCCCTTCACTGCCGATCTAGGCTGGAACTTGATGTCAAACTCTCCTAATTCTACGGCCCATTTCGCAATTCTTCCTGAGAAGTCGGCTTTCCTTAGGAGGGGTTTGAGCTGGTGGTTGGTGAGGACGTTGATGGTGTGAGACCTGAAGTAATGCACCAACTTTCGGGAGGCGACTACCAGTGCAAGCGTCAGTTTCTCCAGGGGTCTGGTGATATCCACGGTAGGCATCCAGGAAACTCATCCTTCCGAAGCCGGCGGTTGCACCACAAGCTGGTCAATTTTGGGCAGGGGGAATGGATCTTTGGGGCACGCCCTGTTGAGGTCAGTGAAGTCTACACAGACCCTCCATTTGCCGTCCTTCTTTTTTACTACCACGGTGTTTGACAACCAGCTTGGGTAGTTGATCTCCCGAATCGCTCCAGCTTCCAAAAGCTTCTCTGTTTCCTCCAAGACTGCGTCCACATGCTGGGTAGCTGCCCTTCTCCCCTTTTGAACAATAGGTCGGCAATTTGGGTTTACATTAAGGCGATGACAGGCAACGTCGGCGGCAATCCCAGGCATGTCATAGGGTGTCCAGGCGAATACTTCCAGGAAGTCTGTCAGTAACTCTATGAGGGATTTTTCCTCTTGTTTGGTCAAGGAAGTGCCGATGACGAAGTATTTTTCCCCTTGCCGATCTATGTATATCTTCTTCAGGTCCTCCACAACTTTATTTTCGGGCGCCTGTCCCACATCGTCTATGGTGGGGGTGTCTTCATGCAGCTCCATCATTTGTACTTTCTCTGATCTTGTCTTGGTCGCACATGCTGTTAGGAAACATCGTTTGGCGGTCACCTGGTCTCCCCTTATCTCGCCAACCCCCGCTGGGGTCGGGAACCGAAGCAGCTGGTGGTAGGTGGAGGGAATGGCCTTCATGAGGTGCAACCAGGTTCGTCCCATGATGGCGTTGTAGGAGGATGGTACGTTAACAACCAGGAATTCTGTTTGTAATGTGATTCCCCCAGCCGTCACAGGAACCGTCACTTTACCCATAGGCCAGACTGGGTCTGAGCTGAAGCCGACCAATGGGCTGAGCGATGGCTGGAGGTCGGACTCTCCGAGCCCCAATTGTTTGAACAGGCTGTAGTACATAACTTCAGATGAACTCCCCTGGTCAATGAGTAATCTTTTGACGTCACAGTCCGCCATTCTTAACGTAACAACCAAGGCATCATTGTGGGGGATCTGCACTCCAGCGAGATCCTCGTCGGTGAAGGAGATGGATGCATGGGTATTGCCGACCTTGGCTTTCTTGCTGGGTGGTTGTATCTGCATCACTTCCCTTAGGTGCGCAGCCTTCTGCATCTCGGCTCGGTACCTATGTGGGTCTATGGTTCCTGATTCGGCCGAACCGTGTAGCACGTTGATTACCCGAACCGGCCTTACTTCTGGTTCCTTCTGGGCTGCTTCCTGCACTCGTGGCTGCTCGGCTTCGACCTTAGTCTTCTCCCGATCAATGAATTGGTCGAGGTGGCCAGCTTTGGCTAAGTCTTCCAAATGGGTTTTCAGATGCCGACATTGCTCCGTCTTGTGCCTCTTCTCGCGGTGGTAGGAACAGAACCTCTTCTGGTCCCTAGTTGCAGGGTCTCCCCCCAGCTTTGGGGGCCACTTGAAGAAGGGCTTATCACGGATCTGGGGCAATATTTTATAGATGGGGTCTTTAAAGACTGTGTAGACCCCATCGGGCACTCTTTTTCCTCGGCTGATGTCCTCTGATCGGGGCTTCTTGGCATCCTTCTTGCTCGTCTTGTCGGCTGCCGCGCCGACCTTAGCTGTCTCCTCTTGGGGTACGTCCTCGTCCAGCCGCGCATAGCGCTCGATCCTCAGCATTAGTTCTTGTATGGTGAGGGCTGGTTTCTTCATTAAGGACTGTCGCAAGCGATGCTCCCTGGGAAGGCCGATCTTGAACTGAGTTACAGCCAACTGTTCGCTGCACTCATCAATTTCGTTATAAGCCTCCCAGTAGCGTCGGGCGTATGCTTGCAATCCTTCTCCTTCCCCCTTTCGCAACGTCAGCAAAAAGTCAACCTCCTTTGGCTGTAGGCTGTTTGCAATGAAACGAGCTATAAAGAGCTCGGCCATTTGCCTCTAGCTTGTAACGGACTTTTGTGGCAATTTGTCGAACCACCGTAAAGCCACGTTCCCCAGGCTGGAGGGGAAGATCCGACACATCAGCATCTGGTCGCTGCACCACACTACCATGAGCTGTTTGTAATGCCGAATATGGTTAATTGGGTCAGACTTCCCGTCATAGAGGGTGAACTTTGGTGGGGTGAATTTTCGAGGGATTGGATGGGATTCAATCTCCTCAGTGAATGGTGTGGATGCGATCTGGTCTAGGGCCTTTCTCATCAGGTCATGGGCTGTGCGCTCCTTAGTTTGCTGCCTTCTATCCTCCTGCGTTTCATTGTACCACTTTTCCCAGTCTTCCTTCCGCCGATTTTCCACCGCTGGGCTGCTGTTTGGCGGGGTTTCACTCCTGTCCTTTCGCCGACCCGTGCGCCTGTTAACGCAACGCGCGGTACTAGGGGTGTAACTCCCTCTTACCGGTGGCGCTGGTTCGTCCCTGGCGCCAACAACCTGCTCCCGATCTGGGGACCCATCTCTCCTATGCCCATTCCTGACAGAGAATGCCTCCCTCATTACCCGCACCTGTGAGGTGAGGTAGGCTATCTCTTCTCCGCGCCGCCGAATTTCCCTCTCTGCCGCACGGAGTGTATCCTCGCTTGGGACCCGCCCACTGGAGGGTGACGGGGCCAGATTCCGAGGATGGTTCCTGCGGAAGTTTCTGTCCCTGACATAACCCGCATCCCTCCGCATTTCTTCTTGTGTCTCCGGGTGGCTTTCGGCGGACGTTCGTATCTCTGACCTCAGTATTCTTCTTTGCCGACCTACTGGTGTAGATTGGCAGTGTGCCGAACTGGTTTGGTTTTTACTGGAGGAAGCTCCGAAGCCCCTCCCGTTGTAGTTTTCTTTCCTCTGTCTCCGGTTGTTTAGACTTATGGTTTTTTTTTGCCTTCCCACAGACGGCGCCAATTGTAAGTGGGATTCTTCGGGAAGGCTGGGCCGATCTCTCAAGCCCAACGTGGATGAGTCCAAACTTCTTCCTGCAAGACGAATGGGTTAGAATGGGTCGACCCTGGGTGGGTCGATCTCACTCCGAAGGTTAAATCAGCAAACTTTTATCGAGAAGTATGAATGGGAGTGGTGTAAGTCAGGGGTTCGTTTTTCATACCTGGCTCTCGATTCCTCGGGCTTTTTATAGTCCTTCGGGGAGTTTTTTCTTTGGCCTATCAGCTGGCTCTCATGGTCTGCTGGTTAGGCATCATCATTGACGCCGCCTGGCCACCTGCAGCGTCTGGCGCATCGTCGTGGGGGGATTCCGGCTGACCGGACGCGCACGTCGACGTTTGTGTGGGCGGCCACTCGTGCATTAAATGCAAGTCAACTCCGCATTTAATGCTCTAAGACCGCCAGCGGTTTACGCAAACCGTTGGCTGTCCGGGCCACGCTGGAAGGAGGTCGGTAATTTGGGCCGGCCTTTCCTCATAACTGGTTTGGGCCCCAACTTTTAATTCGAACAGATTGGGCCTCGCCCATTGAGTTGGGCCGGGGGTTATTTCCCCACATTATTAATTTATATTTTCTCAAAAAACAAAGTGTAATAACATTGTTTTGTTAATTTGAATGACTATTTCTTGATAAATATTAGACATATATATAAGATCTCAAGTATGAGATAGATTGGATAAATATATAATGGTATCCTGGATGTAACTTTTTTTTTAATTTTTGTTTATTTCTTTTTAATCCTGAATATAACTCAATAAACTTAACATTGAAATTTATAATTAATGCATTTACTTCCAATAAATAAAGATATATTAAAAGTGTAACTTATAATGGTTAGTACGCAAATTGTTTTTTTTTAACATTTTTTCTTAGAAAAAATATTGTAATATGTTTAATCGTTTAATATCATATTTTAAATATACCATCCTATAAAATATTTTTCTGTAAAAAGTTATTTAAAAAAACTGACTTATGATTTAATACTTAAGGTCCGTGCATAGCATGAGTTCACTGTTGATATGTATATATAGGAAAACGTGAAACATCGAGTTAAAATGATTATGAAAATACAAGCGACTCAACTCAACTAGGCATTTTTTTTCCAATTACTTGGAAAAACTCCAGTGTTAAATGCAAGTTAGAATTGCTTTGATAGCATGTAGAATAGACCGAATGGACCAGGGAGGGTTTTGCATTTTTGTTTTTGCTATCAATGTTGGCAACATTTCTTTGAGCTTCACTTTGAAATACCAGTTCACACCAAGAAAATGAGGAGACTGTTTGGGTACGTAGCAATTAGCAATATAATCTCTTTGGTGCTATTAATTTTTTAGAATCACTTTAAGAGTCTTTAACTTGATAATTATTCGATTGTGTGAAATAAAAGAATGCATATGCTTCAGAATTACTCAGGTGAGCGCAAATTAATATGAACACCTTGTTAAAAAAAAAAAATTAGCAATATAACCAAATATTGACTTCGACCCATGAATGGAGCAAAGGAATCCAAACATTTGGATGGGATGGAGTTGCTAATGTCTACAAGCCTACAATGGTACGTGTGTGAATTCACCTAATTCTTTTGGTATGAACACATGTGAACGACACTAAATATATGCTGATGTGCGTCTACATATAAAGATAGAATGCGTGTGAATCCAAGAGTCATAATATTCAATACATAAATTGAGTGCATCTAAAGTATAAACCCAATAACCTTTGCGGGAATCTATATATATTTCTAGCCAGGCTAGTATGCACAACATAATGTTATTTGGGTGAGATCATAACAGCTCCTGATAACTAAGGTAGTTCTTCAAAAAAACGATACTTGTACGGTCTGTAGCATAAGTATCAATATGTAAATTGGAAGCAAGAAATGATAGCATAGGGGGTTTAAAGCGACAAATGGATGATCAAGTGAACACTGTTGAGGGAGAAGTTAGCGCCGTGACGGCAGAGTCAACACTCTGACAACGTGCACCTAATTAAAACTATCACAAAAATATATATACTTATATGAATATGAATATACAAAGCGAGCACCAGTTTGGTGTGTCTTTTCTAAGAACTATAATTCTTTTTCATTTTTTAAAAATATTCTATCATTTGCTTGCTTTTAAAACTGTTATTTTTTTAATAATTGTTAATAAGTGATTGAATAAATATATAATATTAACACTCAAATTCAATTGCGTAAAAAAACTCAACATGGAGCATGTTATTTTGGGATGTTGAGCAATGGTTACTTACAAAAATTAAAGAGAGAGCTTATAGAGAAACTAAATTTCTTTCATACATGATACAAGACAAAAATTGACACTATGTTCGTTATCAAATTCTTATGGGCATTGGATTTAAAAACGAGAAATAAAAGAAATGGATTTGAAAGGAAATTTTCTATTTGGTTTGATGAGAAATTGGAAAAAAAAATTAATTTTGTAGACAATGGTGTGCCTAGATTAAGTTAGCAAGTAAAGAACTAATAAAAAGGAAGGGAGGGCAATATGGACAACTATATTTTATTAAATTCAATTATCATAAAATCTAATCATTTTTCACAGTATTTCAAGGTGTATTTGTTTTTCTTTCCAAATTCTGCCATATCAAACGAAAGGAAATGTTTATTGACATTGTAACATTTATTTACGCTAGTGATGCACCACAATATGTCACACTCATAAAAAACAATAAAAAAGTTAAGACCTAAGTCATAAGTTTGTGTTGCAGGGGTGAGAGCACGAGCACAAGCGCAATTGTGTTAATTATCAAAATTCTTAGGATCCAAAGCACCTCAAAAGTGTTTACAACACAATAATTGTACATTTTAATACAAATAAAATTAAAATTATTTAATATTATAATATGTTGTTATGTTTTATTATATTAATTTTGGTGAAAGTGATCTCTTAGTGGTCACATTTTAAAGCCCCAACAACCATTATAATGTTTTTTGCAAGTTTAAACAGTCATGGTGCACAACAAGAAGGGGATCTAGGCTTGAAATTGAAAATACATGCAAAGTCGCGAACTAGTTTGATGAATTTGTGAATTGAGAAAAAAATTACGAATGATCCACCACCCTAGACACAATATGAAAAAATAATACTTATGATGACATCATATTTTGATGTTGTGTAAATAAATTTTACTGTTTGAAAATGAAAATTTAACCCTTAGGAAAAAAGATCTTATTTTAAGAGCTTAAAAATCAAATGGATACTTCAACAAGTAACTTACTCATGAGAAAAAAAGTGTTGACACCAGAAATGATAATTATAGTCAAATCCAAGAAATAAAATTTGACCATCAAAATAGATATTTCGATTGTGGCCATAGGGATCAATTTTTTCTTAAAAAGAGAGAGGGGAGAGAAAGTAATGTGAAATGACACTAGCTAGCATGAATTTTAAAGTATTGTAGATAGATCATTAGTTTAAAACCTGCGACTTGCTTGCAGCCCTTTCAATATATTTGAAAATAAATTTGAACTGCCAGTATTTTAATTGAAATACTGTATGAATATGATAAAGTTGATAATATGTCAAAAGATTAAATTGTCCCTTCTATGAAAGTGAAAAAAATCAAATTGATTCTTTATTTATTTATTTTTGGTAGAAAATTAATTCTTTGGTTGAACATATTTGTTTGTAGTGTGTATTTCTTTCTATAGTTCTTTCATTTTAATTCAAACCAAATATTTTTAAAATGTTACCATAACATTAGTTTAGTAAAAATTTTTATAGTAAAAATTCAATGTATAAGAAAATATTATTTTCTCCAACTTAGCTTTTTATTTATTTATTTATTTATAGTGCATTGGAGTAATTGATTGGTGAATTAATTAATTCCTTAATCCATTTGCCCATTAGGTCAACGCATGCCGCAAAAGATTGACTGAAAATGTGGATAATCTGACTCATATACAACCACAAAATATATATATATATATATATATATTAAAAGTATTTTAAAAAGGTGGAGATACCCTATTTTATCTGTATCTACAGCTAAACATGAAATTTAAGGGTTTCGTTTGAAAGTGCTGTTAATTTTTATTTTTTTGTTATGTATTATAAGTGTGTATTTTTATGTTTTATTTTTTATGATCTGGTAATAACATTGGTAAATTATTGGTCTGCTAATAAAATTAGATCAACATTTTAAAAATAAAAAATACACTTATTTTAATATTTTTTATTTTTTATTTTTAAAATAATAAAAAATAAAACAAAAAATATTTACCAAAAGGACCCAAAGGTTTTTTTTGCTTCTGGTTTTTCTTGTTCATAATGCCGAGAAAATATAAAAGAAAAGAAAAGAAAAAAAAACGAGGGTTGACTTTTCATAGTACAAAAAGAAGGCTTTCTCTTCTTATTTTCCTCGCAGCCTCTATATGTATCATCTGGGATGTGAATCAAACACGCATATTCCAGAATCCCATAAAAAAAAGTCCAAGAACTTCTCTCTATAGTGCATGCGCTTCGACCCACTTTTCAGAACGCAAGTAAGGTAGTCTCTCTCTCTCTCTCTCTCTCTCTCTCTCTGTTTTCATTGTGGGAGGTGGGTAGTTTCTTGTTTTATTTTTGCTCAATGGTAGTTTCTTATCTGATGGTATGATATTAATGGGTTATTGCCTATTATAAAATGGAGATTTGTTGTTGGAAATTTCTCTTTCTTCTACGATGCCTTAGAAATTCCATGATTGGAAGTCTCAAAAAATGTTATTTTACTTGTTCTGTTTTGTAACTTGCGTTTATTCAATTAATCATGATTTCTGATGGATGTATCATAGCTTTCCTCGTTGAGTATGAGGTTTTTGCGTGTTCAAGATTGATATTTTAACATTCTCTTTTCTTCCTTGTTTTCAACTTGTAAAGCTATCTGAGTGATCAATTTATAATCTAAACTTGGTTTAGTTTATCGATAGGGTTAATCGAATTATTTTCTTGAGCTACTTTTTGATGTTACATTTCACTGAAAGATTTGAACAGATATACAGAATGTTAGGGATTTTCTGTCTGGCTCCATCAGAATAATTTAGGTCCAATTTATCCTAACTTAGGGTGTCTATGGTCTGCAGGAGCTCTGAAAGGGAGAAGCATGCCTATCACTTATGAAAATGGGGCTCCTGTTAAACTTCAGGTTTGTGATTATATCCCTTGATTCATTTCTTTGGGGTACGTTAAACGTTGGAGTAAGATAATTTGTGTTTCTTCAATGAATTTCTGATACATATTCACTGTCATGAACAGGGAAAGTATGCCGCAATGGTCGTGTGTTGGCTTCTCGGAAATGGGTGCCTTTTTTCATGGAACAGTATGCTTACGATAGAAGATTACTACCGTTTCTTGTTTCCAGTAATTTCATGTCCAATTTTTGCATTATCTTTCTTGGTTTCAGTAGTTATTTTATTTGATTTTTTACTTTTGGTTATGCAGTGCCATTTCTTTGATGACTTGCTTGCCTAACTTCACAAGTTGGAGCATTTAGTTGTAATTCATAACCCTTGTTTCTTCAATGTAATTATCCAACTCAGTTGTGAATTACACGCATTGTCTATTATATAGCTACCAATTCATATGCTTCAAGCAGAGTTAAATGCCTTATCTATTAAACTTTTTGCAGTCTTGAGGAAAATCACTGCAATCTTGAGAAAAAAAACTAGATTTATGCCATCCTAAACCAAATCCTGCAAGTGTTCTTCTGGTTCTGTTATCTGAAGGCACTTCCACATGTACTGTCTGAAGCCTGTAAATTGAGGCCCTGCAATAAACTGAGTGCTGATTTTGTTTCTTTGAAACAATTCACAATTATTTGGAATATATTATAAATTTGCCATGTATTTGCTGACTGACCATATAGGCTTATATTTCTGTAACTTCCATTGATTTCTTTGTCTGAACCCAAATACCTCTTATTACATTCTTGCCATCAAATTCAATACATTTTGCTTAGCTATTTTTCTTCCCATGGATTTTTCAAACCATGATGATAGTCTTTAGAATACTTTCAAAGCTGCCTTTTGTTACTCATTAGTTATGAGCATATGTCATGGAAATGCTGTTGTTGCTGTTGCTGCTGCTGCTGCTGTGGCAGTTGTTGTTATGTAGATTTAAATTACCCATTCAAATAATTTAACAGGATTTCTTTCTGTGCAGAAATACCACCCCTCAAGGATCCTTGCTCTTGTATATCAACCATTTGCACTGGGAACACTTGCAATATTGACATACAAGGAGGCAAAAATCAATACTAGACGAAGGAACTTGTTTGGATATACACTATTTTTCATAAGTGCTCTTTTGGTTCTAGTTGTAAGTATTGTGTATAAATTTTTTTTCTAATATAATACAGATTCCATTGTACCCCTAATTCTTTGGGTTTTTGAAGTAACATATTTCACTTACTTATATTCACATTCTTAATCATTTCAGTCCAATTTGATACACCTTTCATTTTCCTGCCATAGTTGGATTTAGCTACATCTGGGAAAGGAGGAATCGGAACTTATATAGGAATATGTGTCATTAGTGGTGCCTTTGGAGTTGCGGATGCGCATGTTCAGGGTGGAATGGTTGGGGATCTGTCATTCATGCTACCCGAGTTCATTCAAGTTAGTATCTGTGGTTAGCTTATTTTTTGGGTCAACAATTTTTGTCTCCATTCTCTTCTGATCTAGTAAAATTTGAAAATCTTCGTGTTTTGGATTCTGCAGTCTTTCCTTGCTGGTTTGGCTGCATCTGGGGCTCTAACCTCTGGTTTGAGGCTGATTACAAAAGCAGCATTTGAGAATTCTAAGGATGGCCTGCGCAAGGGAGCCAGTAATCTCAATTCCCTTTTAGCAGTTTTTTTCGTTAATGATGTCGTAAATATCATTTAACAAAATAAACTACACTTTACTTGATTACAAAGAAAGATACTATAATCAAGTCCTGTGATGGATGGGTTTTCTTTAACATCACTTTTTTTTTCTTCAATTTCAATTGCACTGTTTTAAGAAATGCTGGGTTAGAGATCTACAATAGCATTTATATACATGCTGCATGTTTAACCAATATATGTTTTACTTTGCTCATGCTACTTTCTCTAGCAATCCACAGGAACGTATGTCTATATGCATATATATCAGGTTACCTGTATAATTAGGAATATAATTCAATTCTTCACCAGCATTATAGCTACTGATTACTTATTAATACATGAAGAGAACAACTTCTGTTCATAATATTAGCAACTAATTACTAATTTTCTATTACTGTTCAATGCAGTTTTATTTTTTTCCATCTCTGCATTTTTCGAGCTGCTGTGTGTTCTTCTCTATGCGTTTATCTTTCCAAAGCTATCAATTGTGAAGTACTACCGCTCAAAGGCAGCCTCAGAAGGATCCAAAACTGTTTCAGCTGACCTTGCTGCTGGAGGCATTTATGGAGAACTAGGACAAGAAGTATATTTCTTTCACTACTATTAAGAAGATTGTATGAAGCAATACTGCTTGTAACGCATGACCAATCTTTTATTGGAACCTGTGCAGGCTGAGGAAGACCCTAAACAACTTGAGAGACTAAGCAACAAAGAATTGTTGTTTCAAAACATAGATTATGCACTTGACTTGTTTCTGATATACGCGCTGACATTGTCAATTTTCCCTGGATTTTTGTCTGAAGATACTGGATCACATAGCTTGGGTGCATGGTTAGTGTTTCGTAACTACCTAACCAATTACTTTACTGATTACATGTGGAAACAAAAATCTTTTTAAAGATAACCACTTAGTAATTGCACAAAAAGAAACCTATATAAATGTATTCACAGCTCGGCAGTATTTTGATTTCTGGCATCTGGTAATACTGCAGGTATGCACTTGTTCTTATATCGATGTATAATGTGTGGGATCTTATTGGGAGATACATACCGCTTTTAAAATGTGTAAAGTTGGAATCACGAAAAGGACTTATGGTAGCCATCCTTTCTCGCTTCTTGCTCGTCCCAGCATTCTATTTCACAGCCAAATATGGAGACCAGGGCTGGATGATAATGCTCACATCCTTCTTGGGGTTAAGTAATGGGTACCTCACTGTCTGTGTCCTTACTTCTGCTCCAGAAGGATATAAGGTTCATAGATTTATAAACGCAATTCTTGAAACTGCCACTTGAAGTCTGAGATATGTTTCTGTTAGAAACTTATGGGATTATGGTTTTGTAGGGACCGGAGCAAAATGCCTTGGGGAACGTACTTGTGTTGTTTCTTCTAGGTGGCATATTTGCAGGGGTGACGCTTGACTGGTTGTGGCTCATAGGCAAAAGCTGGTGAGCATCAAATTTAGGGATTTTTTTGTAGTTCTGCAGACAGGAAAAAACTATACTTCTCATTTTATAGAATATTGATTACTCATCAATGACAAATTGGTGGAAGTATTGTTCCAAGGATGGCTTCTGTTGGATTTACTTGAGAAATTATATACAGTTTATAGTTGTCTAAATTAATAGTTTACTTGTTTTTCTTTTATGTCCTTCATGATGTTACTCTATGTCTCTGTTTGTCTTTAAGACGTTTCTCAAAGTTGGAAAGCCCTCTTTACACAGCAATTTTTGTTTTGATGATGTTACAAATACACACTTAAGAAGAATAATAGGTATCTACGGATATAATCTGCATTTGCTTCAATACATTACGAACTAGGAATAACAAATGGAGAACACAGAAGGAAACTAGCAAAGCTCTTCCAAGGAGTTGGATGCATTACAATCATACGATGTAGTTGATCGTATTTGTCAAGATCCACTTTGTATTAGCTTTCAAGTGTTTATTCTGAGTTAATCTTCAATCCCATCCTCATGAATTTGGCTTTCAAGAGGAGCAGGCGCGTCCTGTTATTCTTGACTTTCTCTTGCAACCATAGCAGTTGATTTGAGGCTGCTGCCGAGTGCTTCCCATCCTTCGGCGTTACTCCACTCAACATCCGTATCATATTGTTTTACTCCAATCTGGTTGCATTGGATCTTCTCAAAGTAAACTAGATCAGGAAAATGTTCCTTCAGAAGTGACCACTCTACCTTCAAGTTCTTCAGATATTTTAACCGTAAAATCGTCACCTTCCACTTGTTATTCTCGTCTGAAACCAAGCTACCAAGGTCCCCTCCCCTAATATACAGCTTCTTCAACTCTTTCATGTTGCTGGGGGTTAACCACTTCGGGGTCATTCTACAAGGGAAGCACCTAAGATCCAGTTTCTCTAACTTGGGCGGAAATGAGAAAGACTGCATTGTCAATTTCAATTGTGAATCTTCTTTTCCCTGTGACATAGATGCTCCAAATTTGACATCTGAACTTGCCAGGCCGCCTACTTGCCCATCATCTTTGGATGGTGAAACCACCACGACCCATGAAATTGTTAGGACACGAAGACTCACAATCTCCTTCAATTTACTGAGTTCCCCGTCCTCTATAACAGCTTCACTCCCTATGTATATGCTCAGCTTTCTCAGTTTCTTCAGCTGAGCTAAATCCCCCAACTTGTTAGGATTCTTCCTCGAATGTCCTATAACAAAACCCTTCAGCACTTGGAGAGAAGAGAGCTTTTCGATCCCCTTTGGCATGCTCTCGAGCAAGTAACATTGCGATACATCCAAATGCGTGAGCTTCCTCAATGACCCAATATCGGAAGGCAATCTCTCCAAGTTGTGACAAGCCCTGAGATCGAGAATTTCAAGATTGATGCACTCGGCAATGGAGGAAGGTAGAGCTGTAAGTCTTGAAATCCCATGAAGACTAAGATACCTCAAGTGCTTCTGCGCCCGCAATTCATTCAAGAACTCGTCGTTTTCTACCTCGATATGGTGTTCATCCCACTTCTGCCACCTACCCAGTTGAAGAATCATAAGCTTCCTCAGTTTCAAAAAAAGTTCGGTTTTGAAACTCAAGTACTGCTCATTTACGTTGAATATAGTGAAGAGCAAGAGCTCCTCTTCTTGGGGACTATCGTTGCTATTCGAAAATCCTTGATCGCCCAAAAGTAAGCAAGCCCGAAGTGATTTAGAGTACTTCTCGACAATCTTGCCGGAATCGTCGAAATCAAAGAACTCGGCTCTTCTGGCCACCGCAATCAACATACGGCGAATCCAAGGATGCACTTTGCAGCCATACACTATTGGGTTTTTCTGATCCTTGCCCTTGTGAAATGGTTGTATCAGTCCCTTCTCAATGAGCTTCATGAAGATTCCTTCGCCTACCTCTTCGGCAGACTTATCCTTGGATTTGCTGATCAAGCCTTCCCCAATCCACCAGTAGATAAGTAGCTTTTTCTTCACAACAGCTTCCTCGGGAAAAATTGCCAAACACAGCAAACAGAGTTTCAGATGAATGTCGAGAATCTCGTAGCTCAGCTGAAGATTAGCCATGGCAGGCGAAGCAAGAATGTTCTCCTCAACTTTCAGGCGCGACCAGTTCTCTGACTCCTTCCGGGCTTCGGCCTCCGACAGATCTTGCTGTTGTGATTGCGTGCTCGTTTCATTCCCTTTAGGCAGCTGAATTTTGGTCTTTAACTCCTGAATCTCTGCAAGCTTTTCGTCTATCGAGTTGATCTTCTCCTGAATCTTGTCGTTCTGGACCTGGTTATCAAAGATATCGTCGTTGTCAATGCATGTTTCCAAGCCAGTGAGTACTTTCATGAGAGCTTCGTCCCAACACTCGAATTGAGGGAACAGGTCATCGTTCATGTATTCAAGCTCGGATTTGATATTTTGGAATGAAACAAGAAGAGGGTTGGGAGTGTTGGCTTGGTTGCTTTGTCGGTTGCCATTTTCTAGGACTTTGGTTACGTGATTCAGCAGAATTTGGACAGTGTCGATTGGTCTTTTACGATTTGGCATCGTTTAATGGCGAAAAATGGAAATAAGCAAGAAAGGTAAAGGAGATGAGTATCGAAATAAGAGAGAGAGAGAGAGGGAGAGAGAGAGAGATTGCTAATTTGCTGAAGATATGAAGGACTGGTAATCAATTCCAATCAAAAGCAAAGCCACCACCACGTCCAAGAAAAGGAGAGGAAAGAGAGAGGAAGGCAAGGGCGCAAGGCAAGGCATCCAGGAAACAACCTAGTTATTTCTGGTGGTAATGGGTCGGGTCGAGTGTATCTAATGATGCGTGTTTGGTTACCTGATTCATTTAAAATGGGTTGTGAAGTTTTAAGTTCAAATCCAAGCTATTTAAAATTCATAAACCCTAAACCGAACCCATTAAAAACTACATAATCCGAAGCCAAGCCGTTTATAAAAGGGTTAGAAGATGACAACCCAAACCTAACTCATTTATATAAACGGGTCAAGTATCTATACCGAAACCTCTTAACAAGAAGTTTGGTTGTGTTGACGAGTCCGCGTCAAAAATAGCCACTTCTAAAGTCAACTCATGCTCTAACCAAAAAAATAGCAGTAATGCTATTTAATGGTATTTTTATTTTCCACCCCTTATTTATTTATTTTTGGCATAAAAATCAACAGTCCATAGTGCCACTTTACAATTTTTTGTTTATTAGGTTGGAAGGGATCTAAAGTTAGTCAATAATCCAAATATACGGAATACTAGCTACTCTAATTTAGAAAAATAGAATTTGAAGTTTGGACTTAATTCGTCATGGTATGAATATCTTTGTTCCTTGCTCGTGATAAAAAGAATAAGAAGAAAAAAAAAAGAAAAAAACAAAATTATTTAAGCAACCTTTTGCTTAAAAAAGAAGAGAAAAAATCAACTTCAAATATTTGTTTACTTCCATTCCATTTGCTCAAATCTCTTAAGAGTGAAATGACATGAATTTCCATTGCCAACTTTGCAACATAACAGTATGTTTGAAACTTCATAAAAAAAAAAAAAAAAAAAAGAAGGAAAAGAAATTATTCTGCCTTTCCTTATTTTACTAATCACAAAGTAGTGGTCTTGTGTATCAAACAAGTTTGTTGTTCATGATCATAAGAAAATCACTTGTAGTGCTCACACATGTAACTTTCATAACCTTAATTGGTATAGTTAGCGGGTCTGTTGGTGCTTCAGCCCTTTTTTTTTGATAAATCAATTCAAGTAACATAATTAAATTGTCTTTCTCTTAAACAGCTTGAGCTTTTAAATGAGTTAGTGGTCAACAATTTAATATGATATTAGAATAGGCAATGGTTCTGAGTTCAAATCTCATTACCTACCCGTAAATATTTTCACATGTTTGGCCTACTTATGATTAAGAGTTTAGCCACATGTGAGAGGTCGTGTAAAGAAATAAACAATTAAATAGCCTCTCTCTCTAACTACTTGAACTTTTAGACGAGTTGATGGTCAATAATTTAATAAGTACATCAACCGTAGTCCAACTGGACCAATTTACAGAAACTATCCGGAAGGGACAATAAGGAAAAGCAAAATAGATCCATCAAAAACATCAGTAGGAAGCCAATTAGCACAGCTATTCTGCCTTGACACCAAGTGAATGACCAAGAGTTCGAACTAGCCATATTGAATATGTCCTCCAAGAAGGGTTTGATTTTCCAACTATTCAACGATTGAGTGCTGCCCAAAAGATTGATGAGATTTGCTGAATCTAATTGAATAATGACTGATTGGTAGTTGGCCTTTTTTGCCATGATGCAAGCTATCCACGTAGCCCAAGCCTCAGCCGCAAGGGCAGAAGATACTCGGATGCGACCATAATTGGTTTCTAAAACTTTGTCCTAAAGCATTTCTAGCTACCACTGTAGTCATGGAAAGCACCATCACAGTTACGCTTTACGAAAGGTTCTGAAGGTGAGGACCATTTGACAGGAGCATTTATATGACCATCAGTTAAGGCCTCCACTGTAGGATTGAAAGCAGCCTGCAAAATATCATTACAAGCTACTCTAGCTGTGAAAATGGTGGAATTGAGGCTAACCATAACACTGTTGAACACAAATTGATTTCAAGATTTTCATATAAGCCAACAAATTTGATCAAGGCCCTTGAGTGTTCGTCAAAAGATGGATTTAGATAGATAGGTTGGAACCACTCATAAGCTGCAACAATCTCCATAGGCTTATCCTTGTAGGATAGACCACTCCCAATCCAGATAGAGCGTGTCCAATGGCCTCTGAAAAGTAAGTGCTCTATTGTTTCATCCTCCTTCCTATAGATAGGACATAGAGGATCTCTCAAGCATTTGTGCCTCACTAGATTATCTCTCGTAGCAAGGGCATTACGAAGCACTCTCCATATAAACTGTCTAACTTTAGGTAGGACTAGAAGATGCCAAATCTTTTTCTAAAGAGCCACAAGGATCTGTTGAGATGTGCTAAGACTTTGTTTCTTTGACTTCAGATAACTCTTATAGGCATAGAAATATCCAAATTTAACTGAGTAGAGGCCTGTTGAATTGTGGTTCCAAACTATAGAATCCTCTTTACCAGTTAGGCTAATAGGAATTCTAAGAATAGCTTCTAAACTGTGGGTGTGAACAAACTTTGAATTACACCAGAGTTCCAAGTCTTGTGAACAGGATTAATGAGCTCCATCACCCACCTAAGGGAGCAACTTTGGTGCTTCCTGCTTGGGGATTTAGCTTTTCCTCTCTCTCTCTCTCTCTCTCAAAATTAAAAATTGCTTTCTTGCGCTGGTGCTTTTCTTGATCTCTAAGATTGAGATCTCTAAGACTGAAAATGTGTAAAAACCTTGAAGCAGACAAGTTTATTCCCTCAAGCTAAGGATTGTAGGGAACATGCATTCTTTGATTGAAATCCAAGAAACCCAAGGTTCATCAATAGTTGAGATGACAATAAAGCATGATCAGAAGTATCTTTTAGTACTCTGAAAACCGTCATAATTTTTACTTTTCTGTTTATTTGATGGATCTACTGTAAGGCTTAAATTTGAATGGCACTAGCTACTATCACACTACTAAAAATTTGTCCCGTGCAGGGGGACATAAGGTTTGATGTATCTGCTATTTTATATTGGCTGGGCTTCAACATAAGGTTTAATGTATCTGCCATTTTTGTCTGGGTTTGAGATTGGTCTGGTTATTGGATTTTAAAGCCTCCGCTACTTTGGAGTCCCCATTCTTTCCATGTCACAGGGGGCTTGAAACTAATCTAGCCCATGATCCCATCTAGAGTTTTTTTTTTATTTCTCGTGAGATAGGACACATCTAGAGTTAGTACTGTGATATATAAGCATCTTACAATGAGTGAGAGAGAGCCCATTTGGAAGCAGTAAAGTCCTCTTGGAACTAAGATGTCCCAGCTTTTTTGAGACTCCAACCCCTTTTTGATTTTTGTCTTTCGGCCCAGAATTTCCATTGCTGTAAGATAACTCGAGGATCCAGGACTAACTCCATGGAGCCCATAGACTTGAAAATTTGCCGTAGACTCCCAGATTCTATCTCAGGGAGATTTCTGCCTCTCCCCCTACTGATTTTCATGGCTAGTACCTTATTTGGAGATCGGCTGATTCTCATGCTAAGTAGTAGAGGAGTCTAGAGAGGGCAGCTACCCTTCTAGTTTTCAAAAGAAATTTATAAATGTCTCCATCAAATTTCTAAAAATTTAATTTTTATCAACAATTTATAAAATGTTTCTCTTTACCCCTTCAAAAAATTTATAAATATCCTATTAAATAGTTATTTTCTATTAGAGACCCATTATATATTATATATAAACTTGCATACATTATATATGCATATATATATACATATATTAGTCAAGTCCTTATTAATGGTTATGAAAAAAAAATTTCGAGCTAGTATTTGTTAATGGTTGCTATATTTTGGCCACCACTAATATTAAACATAATGTTTCAAGTTCGATTTCTCTTCGTACCACCTTAATTATGACCAACTATTATTCATCTAATGTATGAAGTTTACGTGATTCGTATGAATAGTAATTTTGTATAAACTCAAAGCAGTTGGTGCCCGGCCCAAGAGCCCATAGCACCTTCCTAAATCATTAAGTACACCTTTTTCAACACCTATACCTGCCTTATTCTTTTAGGAAAAATGCTATAACCGGTCAAGAGTTCAACTCAATCTTACCAAGTGCAACGGTTAGCGGCAAGTTTAGACCGTTGTGAATACGTTAATTTTAGCGTGGATGATCAGCTTTTGACTAGAGTAATGAGGAGATTAGTCGAGTTAGTTGCAAGTTGGCCCTTTGACACCTCTAGCCGCTGAACCAAAAAAAAAAAAAAAATACCACATGTAATTTTATTTTTCAATCTTTTTTCTGATCACTAAATATAGTGAATAAGTTTCACATAAATTTAACAATGTAACACTGGAGTGAAAAAATATTGAGAAATGAGATATACCATCTTAATTATGACCAACCATTATTTATCGAATGTTTGAAGTTTACGTGATTAGCATAGATACTAATTTTATACAAACTTAAAGTAGTAGTCGGTGTCGGGCCCAAGAGGCCATAACACCTTCGTAAATCATTAAGTACACCTTTTTCAACACCCATATCTACATTATTCTTTTAGGAAAAGAGCTATAACCGGTCAAGAGTTTAACTTGATCTTAGCAAGTGCAAGGGTTAGTGGCTAGGGATTGGACCATTGTGAATACATTAATCCTAGCGTGGATAATCTGCTTTTGACTAGAGGAAGGAGGGGATTAGTCAAGTTAGTCGCAAGCTGGCCCTTTGACACCTCTAGCCGCTGAACCCAAAAAAAAAAAAAAAAAATGCCACATAAAATCTCATTTTTCAATTTTTCTTCTTACCACTAGACACTGGAGTGAAAAAATATTGAGAAACGAGATATAGCACTACTATTCTACTAAGTCTTCTCTCTAATCTAATGGACTCTAGCCCTTATGGTTCTCTCTTAGTGGGTCCCAGTTCATCGCTATATATGTATAGCAACAAACATTCAGCCGCGATTCCCTCCCTTGGACATGTGACATCTGATCCTTTCGAATGTAAACAAAATTTACCAATTTTCAATCCAATTTGAGTTGTTTCGGATCTAATCTTTTTGTTTGTCGTATTAGTTCTACAACATGAGAGAATCCTATTGTCTTGTTTAATTTTTTTCCCTTCAACTCAACGACCAACATGCTCTCAGTCCTTGGGAGAGTTGCTCTTTCTCGAGTCTTGATTTGAGGTTTACCCTAAAAAGCTTAACAACTTTCTAACATGTCGTTATTCACAAAATAGATTCACCACCTCGTTAATCAGCACCATGTATGAAGCTTTTTAGTTAAATTAAATTTAAAATAATTAAGTTTTAAAAATCCCTAATACACCTGAGTGAGTTTCAAATTGACGAGAAAATATAGTGTAATAAAATCACAATAACGCATGGGATAGTGGATATTAGATATCTTCAAATGAGACGTTTTCTTTATTTAAGATGCTCATATAAATATGTTTCATTGGTTTGTAATAACATCAGCCAATGACGTAGTATTATTATTGTATTAAATAATCTTTTCGAATTAAAACATAGAGATATCCTAATTAAGCAAAGCACGTGTTAAGCGGGGATTATATTTCATTCAATGCGATTGAAGATGTTTGGTATAGCTGCACCATGAGAAAGATTAGGTTCATAATTGATTGAGTTCCGCGCTTAAAAGTGCTTGTGCATTGATATTGTTAATTAGTTTAATAAACTTTGCTTTTCCTTTCCTTGACCTCATGTCGAGCTCGGTATTTGTCCAGGCCACTCTCACATGGAATTTAAATTTTACACTTGCAACCATATATTTAACTGAATTATGGAGCTACACTATAATTAAATCGACCCTCCAAGATTGATTCCTAACTCTTCCAGGAATTAACAAAACCTTCAAAATAGCTTAAATATAAAGGTTGTAGATTTTCTATCATTACTCAATTCAATTGGGTAATTTGGAATTAAGATATGTTTGATTGTAAAAATGAGATAATTAAAATTTTACAAAATTTTTTTTTTGGATTTAATAATTTCTATCAGAAAAATATCATAAAAATAAAATTTTCACATTTAGCCCTTCCACCCACTATTTTGGCTGTTACTTTTAAAAATATCACTACCACGCGATTTTGATAGTGTTTTATAACAAAAAAAATATTGTAACTATAATTTCCTTTTCTTGTAAAATGTAAGATATTCTCGCCTAAGACAAAATATATAAATAAAATTAAAAGAAAGGGCAGGTAAAAAAAATTTTCCGTACTAGTAGACATCAGAACGAAAACTCTGAACCTGAAATTTACAGTGGACAAAATGACAAAAATGCCACCCTTACATTGTCCCTTTTTTGTCAACTAGCTTCACGTGAACCAGACAAGCTGATACAAAAAAACGCAGAGGGTTTGTCAAAAGATTGTCGAGCACCAGAACATAGACAATTACAGAGAAACAAGAATGATGATTAGGGGCAAAAATGGAAACCAAAAAGTGGTCATCGTAGCTGGACAAGACGACGACGACGAGGAATCGGCCTTTTCGAACTGTAAGGAATCGACGGCGAGGGGCATGTTCTCCTGGTCGGGGCTGCACTTGGACTCGTGGGGTGGGTGCGCACTGTACATGACGGCGCGCAGCACCGCCGACACCGTCGGAATGTACGCCGTCTTGTTCCGGGCCAGCAGCCACGTCAGCCCCATCAACTGGCAGTCCCTGCTGAACATCTTGCTCGCGCGATCACCTTCGACGCTTCCGTTTTTGCCCTGGCCCTTTAACTGTGATAACCCACAACGCACAAGAGCATTTCATACTACACACTTCGAACCATTTGAAGAAAATGAATTGATTGTAGAAGACAAAAGAGGAAAGGGTGTGGACGGAGTAGGTTTAGTGAGACTGTATGCGGTTTAAAAGGATGGGGCAATGATGCATCGGATCGATCAGTGGGTCATTTTCTTTGGTATAAAAATGTCATTTTTTAAAAGAATAATAGAAAATATATGGACTTTGTTTCATAACCGAAGTTACATTAAAGCCCATTTTAAAAGTAATTTTACCTTTGTATTATGAATTTTGAAACACTTTTTCCATACAATACTGAAAATTTGTTTAGTTTCTGAAAACACCAAAAACAAAAATTTTGCAAACACCAAAAACAAAAATTTTGCAATGGATGTCAAACAAGCTAAGTAAAATGACTAAATTACCAACTACTTTTTCAATTTTTTTATAGCAATTACCACGTAGTTTAAAATCCATGAATTGCGTGAAAATTTTTAAAAAAATGACCAAGGGCATTTTCGTGAAACAAGCTACAAAATAAGGCACACTAGATCCCAAATCAGAAAATATACCTTTTGTAGAGCTCCGAGGCATTTGGTGCAACCGGCGTAAGACGAGTTCCGGCAATTACGTTCGAGATTCCTCACCGCGGCGGTCGGCGTCGCATTCTGATAGGATGTGAGGTTGAAGGCTGCGGGGCAGCTCAGGGAGGTTATCTGGTGGAGCCTAATTCCGCAGAAGCAGAGGACGGCGTCGCAGGAGGCATTGGGCTGGGGAATGTGGATGTTGCGGCTCATCAGCGAGGTCTGGAGAGAGTTGACGCATTTCTGCGAATCGTCCGGCATCATCGGCAGGTCGGAGGACGCCGGTGCCGCCGCCTTCGGGACCTGGAGGGCTGAGCGAGCGTGCGCGGCGAACAGCCACGCCGCGAGCACTGGGCAGCACCGGCTCCGGTCGAGGTTCCGACCGCAGGCGTCCTTCACCCCTCCGAAGAGCTCAGCGGAGAGGTCGAGCCGGCACGTTGGGGTCTCTGTCTGGACCGGAAACGCCGGGACCGTGTTAGGAGTCGAATAGTCTCCCGGTTTCAGAGGTTGCGCCGGTTCGACAAGCAAACCGGCGAGAGATCGATCAAAGAGTAATAACATGAGAGCGAAGAACATCATGCAGACAACTAATTTCTCCATTCTTATGTGCATTCACAACATGCAAGTCTTGAAGGAATTCAAAACCATCAGACTTTCATGCTCAGGTGTTTCGTGCTTCGATTAGACTCACTCACTCACTCACTACGACGAGTCACAGTTGTTTCACTGCAGTATTACTGGTAGTTGTAGAAAGCTTCACGTGACTGAGCAAAAAATAGAAAGCTTTCAGCGGATAAAAGGGAAGGAAAATGAAGTGGAGAAATTACTTGCAACTTGGGAAGAGGAAAAGAAGACCCCTTTGAATCTACTTTCCTTTTTTTCCCTTGCGAGAAAACCTGATTCAGAAGCTTTTGCGTTTGGAGTGTACTTTTTACGTTTTGAGATTCAGGAAGTATTCACGGAAAATGATATTAAGGAGGAAGAAGAGTTTCTCTCTCTAGAATGGACTGAGAAAGGTTGAAGAGAGAGGAGGAAAAACCAGAGGATGGTAAGGGATCTCTCTCGATTTATGGGTGACACGGTGACGCTGCAGCCCAAGTTCACAGAAACAAACAATACAAATAATAAAAGATAAATTATATTTAAATGTTTTATTTCGTAGTTTTGATTTTCAAACGAAAAGGAAAAAAAAAAAGAGTAAGTTTTGAGGGTGGGGACAATGGGAAGAGGTGATATTCGTGTGGAGAGAGAGAGAGGGTGTCTGAGGTGATATGTCTTTTTCCTTTTCATTCTCTATCATCCTCTGTGGCTGATTGGGGAAGTGCGTCTCTTTTGTGAGTGATTGCTGTACTCGTCTGTCTAGATAATGAAATGCATACTCGCTTTTGGCCCAAATAATAATATAAATATCTATCATACTCTTAGAGGGGCGTGCATGTGTTAAGTTTAGTCGGATTCGTGCTTAAACTTTCGTAGGTTTTAGTTTTTGAGACTCATAATTGAGCCCATTATTTTCTAGAATTGAACCGATTATGATTGAATCAGTTATCTCATAGAACCAAACTAATTAATTTTAATAAGTTAGAGTTAGTTCAGTTTAGTTTTATGTCTGGATTAATTCAGGTCAATATTTAAGAGATATGATAGACTTAAATTAATTGTCTATGCTACTCTTAAGGGATATTAGCGTAACCAATTCTAATTAACAATGAAGACAAGATAGTAAAATTAGAAGTCTTCGTTAATATTTGCCAACCAACAACAATAAAAACGTTGCTAGTCTAATTTGCGAATACTTAAGAAATACCTCTGTAATTTTTTAAAATTTCAAGAGGTGTCAGTATAATTTATGTGAAAGAAATAGATGCTATATGCACTACTACGTCAATTTTTTTGGTAGCTAATGTAGTTATCAACCCATTTCAATAACATTATGGGTTGCTGTACTGATATAGGATGGCTTTAACTTTTGTCAAGTTAATTAATTGTGAATGAACGAAAATGCCTTACCGTAATTTATCAAGGAATCTCGTTTGAAGATAATTTTGTTCATGAACAAAAATATTACCATTGAAAAAAGAGAAATGCCCTACCCAAATAAAATTTTACTTTTGTATAATTTATTTAACATTGGAGAGATATAATTAAAAGAACTGTGGATATATAAACCCACAACTAATGACATGGTTAAATCATTTTTAGATAAGTATTTTGTGCATCTTTAGAATGAAAAGAGATGTTGAGATATTCATATTATAAGAACAAACTATAATTGAATATACAATACTTAAATGGGAATCACGGTGATGTTTTATTTTGTTTTATTGACATATAGCACGATGCAAATGTACTTATTGTTGCAGCACTCGTAAATGTTGTTCATTAATATGTCGCAAAATACCGATGCCAGCAAAATTATGCCGCCAAGTATCCAAGACAATTTTTGAGCGCTACAAAAATGTTACTTGTTTGGTTGTGGTCTCATTCTTGTTTTTCATATTTTTAGAAACAATAATAATAATAATAATAATAATAATAATAATAATAATAATAATAATAATAATAAGCTCCTTGTTTTTCATGTTTTCTAGCCCATATTATTTCCTTGTGAGTTCTACAAATTTAGAAAAAACTTTTTAAAAGTTTCAAAAACCACAGTATTATTTGAAAAAAGTTTCCCAAAGACAAGTTGACCAGACTACTTTTCATTTTTCCTATTATTGTGAGACCCCAACTTTTAATTTCATCAGTAATTAATTATAGTTTTGCATGGTTAGGTAGGATGTCAAATTATGTGGGTGATTGATATATTAGGCTTACGTGTGATATGTTGGCAAGTATAGTGGACATATATTATATCTCTTAGTAGTATACGTGAACTTCAATTAGAGTAAAAATGAGATTCAATGTGTGATGAAATAAGAATTATCTAGTATTGTTAGGACTATGACTTGTAAAGAGTTAAAGTAGGTAATTGGTGGAGTGAGGTGTTAAAGCATATATGCATAGATTTCTTCCATGCATGAAACTTAAGTGGGTGTTTCATCCTTATGCAATATATAAGAGAAAAAGAAAAAAAAAAAAGAAGAGAGAGAGAGAGAGAGAGAGAGAGAGAGAGAGAGAGAGAGAGACCAAAGAGAGAAAGGGAGAAAGAAAGATAGAGATAGAGATAGAGAGAGAGAGATATACAGAGGGAGTCAGAGAGAAGGAGATGCTGTAGCATAAGAAGAAGCTAATTTCAAGTATAAAAATTCTTTCCTTGCTACAGATCAGGCTATAGGTAGAAAGATCTTAAAAAGTTACTAGATTTAGACACAGAATTCATCTAATTTGGTTAAGAATTGAGAGAGAAATCTCTGTCTAAAGTTGAAAGATTTCTTCTGCAAAAATCTGCTAAATAGCCACTTTCGGAAGTTGTTTGGCCTCCTTAAAAATTTGATTTGTAGTTGAATTTTTGTACAGCTGAACTTTGAGATCTTAGAGAATTTTGGGCTTTGGTTTCAGCCAAAAATGTTTTATATTCAAATTATGGTGATTTTTCAAAGTTATGCTGCCACTGTAGAAGTCTGATACTCAGATCTGCCTAGATCTGTAATCTCTGGTTTTCCAGAGCATTCGACCAAGTTAGAGTAGCCCAAAAATTATAAAATTTTTACTGTATCTAGGAGCAAGGTTGATGATAACCTGTACTAAATTTCAGGTCATTTAGATGTCGTTTACCTATGTTACTAATTTATCAACGATAGACCATCTGCTGCTGAATTCGAGTTTTTGTAGTACTGCCCTGTTTTAGAAAATACCAAATAAATACTTAGGCATGTTCAAAAAATATAAAATTTATTCTGGATACTCTTTGAAATGTCTATTTTGTATTTCTCAAATTTTAGAATTTTTGGATATAAGCTCACGAAATTATGTCCAGATTATGAAGCGTGCGTCAGTTTTGATAGACTAGAGGACTTAGTGTATTTTGGTATTTTTCAGCTCTAGCTTTACATTAAGAGTTTAATTGAGATTAGCATATGGTAGTTCTAATGCATAATTTTAATGATATAATTTGTTTGGAGTGTATACATTATATTAATGATCATTGTTAAAGTATACATTGAGTTTCCTAAACTAATACGGTTATGATGATAGGAGCTAACGAAGAGCAAGATTCTTCAACGTCAACCAAGAAGTGATCTTTAGTGTAGTGTGTGTGCGGTGACAGGTGGAATCATAGGATAATTTTATTCATATAGAAGTGATTATATTGCTTGTATTATTATTTATATTGGTGTTAATTGTGAGATTGTGGAATATTGAATGAATTAAATGTTTTATATATATATGGTGGTGGTGAATTCATATGAGATGTTGAAGGTATTCATATATGAGATGAAAGTGGTATGTATATATATTAGAAGGTCTGTGGAGACATTGATGATTCTATTTATATAGTGGCATTGCATATCATTCATATTGTATACATTGCATTACACTGGAGAGAGTTAACCATGGTGGGTTAATCAACGCTTAGTCGCGGTGGGCTAGTCTAGGGGTGCCACGGTGAGCATTTCTTGATAACGCGTCATCGATATATTAGGCCAACGTTATTTAAAATTGCGCGCACATGTGGGTGATACATGTATTGCATTGAGACATCCATGATATATATATATATATTAATCATTTCTACCTGTGTGCATTTGGGTGCTTATTATCATTCTTTATGAGTTTGATTATATATCGTGAGCACGTTGACAATTAACTCATACCCACACAGACTGTTTTAACAGATAACTTGGAGATGATGGTTTGGTTCACTGCAGTCTTGATCATTGCCATGGTGGCATTTCATGTTGGTATTCAGATGTCGTGTCTCAAGGCTTGAGAAAACTCTTGTTGTTTTGCCCTCGTCTTTTCTATTTGTATTTTGCTCTACGTTAGCTTGAGTTTGGGATTTATCAGAATATATCTATACTTGACATGATGTGTGTAAATTTATGAGATGATTTACTTTGATGTACTTTATATTTATGCATGGTTAGTTTATAGTTTCAATGGTGTTTCTTTCTTGCATTCTATTTGTTGGATGTGGATTAAGATATCGTTCGCAGGTACAATAACCTATGCAATCACGCTTTATCTAATATAACACAATTAATATCTAATTAGGATGGGGTGTAAAAATTCTTTTTCTAATGCAAAACTGGAAATGTGAGAGGAGTACCTTTCATCAACATTTTTGTGACACAATCACACGGTTCCATTGTACAAGGACAAGGGGGTTGATTGGAGAAATCAATCAACAAAAATTCAGTACTGGAAGATTGGGATTTGGGCCATTAAAGTAAGTGGTGGATTCCGGATTTATATTGAAGGGGCAAACGTAAATTTTATAAAATTTTGTGAGGCTAATACATTGTATTTGATCGCGAATACTTAAAATATATATGAAGTATAAATAATTTTAGAAATTTTGGGGAGGCGGTGTCCCTTCCGTTCATCCCTGATTACGGTCCCAAGTCCATGATTTTGTTCAAACAATTAATTGTGTAATTTGGTCCCATTGAATTTGCACCAAGGACTATGGTTAAGAATTAAAGTGTCCCCCAACGAAACAAAGAGTATAACTATAATGGCTGCGAATTTTAGCAATATTCCATCAAGTTTGAAACATTATATAATTGAGGGTCATGTGAATATTATAAACAAAACCATTGGCAATGATAGTATTATTAAATAATAAGGCAATGCTAAATAAGAAATACACTCATTTCAAAATTATTTTTTTTACCACTAAGGTGATAGTTGAATTGGCTTGAGGAGATGAACTTAGAATTACATCATTCTCTCAACAGTCACGTGTTCAAACTGACTTACGATAATAGTTGTGTGAATCATATACTGTTAAGAATACGCTGAATGTTGTTTACACTTTGGTGAGATTGCGGTGACATGCTCGCCCTTTTCAAATCAATAGTTATAATTCAAAATAAACATTTGACAGTGAGTAGAAACTCCCACAATCACGCCCAAAAGAGTAGCTACAATGATAGCCCTTCCCACATTTTTCGCTCACTAGAAAAAAAAAAAAAAAACACCCATTTCATTTTTTCTTTTATAGTTTTAGTTGTGGAACTTCGTTAATTGTGAGAACATACTTGTTTTCCAAATATTCACTTTTTAATGTAGTCATTTTAAAAGTAATCTGGTTTTCTTTTTCTTCTTATTATGAGAGAAATAAAGCTAGCATCAAATCCTACGGAAAATGCAATAAATTTTTTACTAGCAGTCCCCTATTTTATACATGAAAAAGCAAAATAAAATATTAAGAAAAGAAAAGCATAGAGGCAGGGTGTGGCCTTGGAAAAGGAGGGCATCTAGGGGATCTGGCATTACTCTGTTGAACTCTTTTAAGCAACTGTATTTGCATGACTCAAAGCGTTTGGTTAGGTGCCTTTCCTTGCTCAGACAACAGTCGTGCGGCTCCTGCGTAACAACCAATGCAAACCCCACTTGTTTTTTCTTTCTTTTCTAACTTGCAAATTTTCTATAGATCACTTAAACAAATGTGCCATTTTTTTCATATATATATATATATATATATTTACTATTCTCTTAAATTTGTGCAAGATTACCATCATATAAAACAGATATACTTTAATTATTACATGAACATGGCTGACCACATAAAAGTCTGAGAGAAGAGATCGAACTTAAAAACTTACTCTTAAAATGAGTGTCAGCTGACCCATAATTGTGGTGAGGCTTATATGGAATAAAAAAATGCGCTTTCAGTAGGAGTGTAAAGCTTATTTTAAAATTTTGAGAAAACGTTTTGAAAATACTTAGAATACATTTCAGAAACTCTTAAAAAAATATTAGAATACGTACGTCTAGAATACTTGACAAATATTTACATATTTTTATTCTCTTATAAAGTGTTTGTATATTTGACTGATTACTCTATCGTGTTTGTATAGAACCAATATTCAAAAAAATTAATAAATTTATTATATTCAATGATGGGTGGTCAAAGAGAGTGTGAGAGGTTTTTTTGTGCACATATTCTAAAACTTAAAATGAGACAATATCACGTGTTTTTATCCACCCTCTTACATGAGACGAGTCTTTCAGATATTAGGTGAGGTATTTTAGCTTATCTGTAATTCACAGGTAAAGTAAGGATAATTTTTTTCAAAACTTAGAGACAAGAACAGTGATTCAAGACGCCACAGAGAGTCAATCAAACTGGTAAAGTAAGGATAATTTTTTCCAAAACTTAGAGACAAGAACAGTGATTTAAGACAACACAAAGAGTCAATCAAACAAAATGATTCCAACAAAAAAAAGTCATTTGCAAAAAAGCTTACAATCCCAACTCCATAGTGTTCTCTTTCCTTTTCTTTTCTTTCTTTACCCTCCTTTGTCTCTTTAAACTTTTGTTTCTCTCTCTCCAATTGTATCTGTGTGGGTCCGCTTTATGTATTGTAGTGAGAAAAGAAAGGAAAGGGTTTAGCTTTTCCTAACACAAAATGATTATTATATGATAATAAACTATCAAAAGTTAGGCAGGCTAGATGTAGATGTGGATTCAACAGGAGAGAGAGAGAGAGAGAGAGGGGCTAGATATAGATGTGGATTCAACAGCACAGAGAAAGAGAGAGAGAGAGAGAGAGGCTAGACATAGATGTGGATTTATCAGCACAGAGAGAGAGAGAGAGAGAGAGAGAGAGAGAGAGAGAGAGAGAGAGAGAGGCTAGACATAGATGTGGATTCAACAGCACAGAGAGAGAGAGAGAGAGAGAGAGAGTGGGTTTTGGGTAATTGGGCATGAAAAGTAATCATAAAAGGGACAATCATGGTGTTGCAAATAGTGGAGGTTGACGAACTCGGCACAGATCCTTTTTCTTTGCTATTCGTGTACAGGTAAAAGTGTAAACACCCAATATTGTCACTGCCACTCTCTGAATATTGCTTTGCTCTCCTTCCAGGCTCCTGAACTGCCCAAAGTTTCAGCATGTGGATGTGGGCTGCCCCAGGCCCCAACTTCCTTCTGCTTTACTTTATTTCTCACTTTGTTTCTCTTTTTGATAAGATTTTTTCGTACTTTCTTGAACTTTTAAGGTGCTCTATTATTTGTTTACTATGGGAAATTCCTCATCTCACTTGTATCAACTATAGTAAAATATAATAATTACCAAAAAAAAATAAAGAAAACAAAAATTAGGGTAGCAATGCACTAGTGACAGATGAAACTTGAAAGGTGGTAGTACATAATCACATGCAAGCTAATAGAAAAACTTATTAAACAAACCTCTGCTCATGCATGAAAAACTAGTCGGATCCTCTAATAGCACAACGTCACTCGTCTTTCTTCTTTTACAATATAATGAGTTTTATTTGTTTGATAAATTTCAAACATATCTATCAAACTCACTTAGCGGGTGGAGGACTCATTGTATTGCGAGAGTAAGGGCAATAATTGTTATGATAATTGCATTTGGAATGAAAGCGGAAAAGAACTGATAAGTTTGGAGCTATAACAAATTGTGATGGAAAAATGGATAGTTATGATACTTTTTATCATGAAACTCATATGAAAGGGGCAGCACCTGTAATGTGCACGTCTTGCCAACGTTATGAAAACTGGATCAAACCAATTTTTTGAACACAATTTGATTAAAATAATTCATCATTTGAGTTGTATAAATTAAAAATAATGGCAAAAAAAAAAATGAACTGATGAAAAGAGATTCATTGAATTAGTTGAGTTTATTGGTTTCTCAAGAGTCAATCAAGTTAATTATTTTCTAGTAAATTACAAACTAAGGAACAAAAAAATATGATATGTAAGTTTTTTTGGCATGTTATATATTGGCATTCAGGCTTAATTCTCACGTATTAGAATGATTTATGTAAAAATTTCAACTTATATACCATATATGAGATGGAGAAATTATAAATGAAAGAATTAATTTGTCTAAGATATTTAATTGATATATGTATCTAAAAGAACAAAGTATAGCATAACTTTTATTCATATCATTCAGTGTAGACTTTTATTTTGCTGTCTGATCGATTGAAATTACCTGTCTGACTGAAAAAGATCGAACTAGACTATCTTTTCAGTTGGACAAGAAATCTGGTACTCTGGTTACTGTAACTTGCTCCTTAACTGGCATACATTTCTTTTTCTTTTTCTTTTTTTCCTTTTCCCTTTCTTTCAATACGTAAAGTAAAAGGCCTAGAAAAATAATGTGGAACATGCTGAGATAGTGGACGTCCTCTAAGTTGTATCTGTACAAAGAATAGTTTGGTGGCAACCCAAAAAAATGGGGCAGTTTTCAAATAAGTTGACGAGTCCAAATTTTAATTAACAAGAGTATGCATTTTTTTTTTTATTCCCATTAGAAGTTAGAAGGATGGTTAATTTTTTTGCTACAGTTGTTCAAGCATTCGGCGTTATATTTCATAGCGAGGCAATCATCGCTTCTAATCACCATCAACCATTCCAAAAAAATAAATAATTTCCAAATTATGAAACAGAAAGTGGGTGAAAAGTTCGCATGATTGGATGGCCCATGGTATATGTCAACTTTCCAAGGGCATGAGCCACAATGGAAACAAAGCAGCTTTCAATTGCAGTTTTCCAATTATCTAGTACCACGAGTAGACTCAGAAAATTATTGTAGCAGCCATTATAGAATATGGAACATATTACGAACCTCATGATATATCTTTCCAATCTGATGATTATATGCACCAATATTGTTGTATCTATCTATTTACAAAACTCATACACCAGATGAGTTTTGTAGTTGAAAACAGCACTGTCAACATGGTACTATAGAATAAGAGATGACTCAGGTAAGTGGCTTCTCCATTATAAGTACCAAGATTTAAGAGATCACAGGCAGCCCCACCATTGCTCAAAATCTCCAGAAACAGAATAATGGTAAAAGACTGAAACTATCATTATCCTACGTCACGTACTATATCAAATAAGAGGGGAAAGGTTTTGGGTCATATAAAGAAAATAGACAGCATTACCTAACAGCTTAGGGTTGTGGAGAGAGGCTAATTGTTCTCCATGTGAGTGGTTCACATATACTGGTTGACTACCGAGGTGATGATACCCATTTGGGATAATAATAGACCAGTCCACTTAAGACACTTCAGTTGGAAACATTGCACATTCTGCTAGCTTAAACTTGTGGAAAGACAGAAATGGTTCTCTACATGAGTGGTTCACATATGCTGGTTGAATACCGAGGTGGTGGGGTCCATTTAGCACAACAATAGACCAGTTCACTTAATACGCTTCTGTTGGGAATATTGCACACTCTGCTACTTTAAGCTTTTGGGTTAGATGACAAGTGTCCGGCCCGTGACAAGTGATATCAGGGCAACCCAACTCCTGATCCTATTTTACGCTAAGCACTTAGGCGAAGTAGGCAGAGTGGTCCAACCCGCGACCAGAGCGTTGTGAATTCAAGCGGAGAGTATGTCATGATCCCACATCGGATAAGAGAAGGGAAGTCTTGGACGATATAAGGGGAGTAGATAGCACCACCTAATAGTTTAAGCTTTTGGATCGGATGACAAATACCTGGCCATGACACCTATCAACCAAAAATTAATTGTTTTGGAGGCTGCACTAACTAAAATACTAAATGTTACAAGGAATCAACATAAAACCAGAATCTCAATCTGATGGTTTATTCACTGTTTTTCAGCTATACAGTGTAAATCCCTTGATGTTAGTCTTAAACTTCTGGCCTAAAACCAGGCAATTTTTTGTTGACTCATGAAGTATATTGACCTTAGTACAACAAACTAGAGATATCAAATTATAGGCACATCCATTTTCTTTGGTGATGAAGAATTGTTTCCTGAAGTTAGAGATCAAGCAACTTATCAAAGTCGAAACGCAATCGGCACATAGAAATTGTAACTCCAGTGACTTGTTCCACAAGAACTCTTCTTATACTGATGCATTGACAAGTATATTGTATGATACAAATTTTAGTCTCGATATAAAAAATAGAATATCACTAATACACAAGACATGTAGAAATTGACAGAAACCAAAATATGTGCATCACTCAGATGCATCAGGAGGTCAGTCTTAATTGTCCGTGGGAAGTCATTGTATTGATTTTTGCACAGTTCATAGTATTCTTTACCTCATGTTCAATATTCATAGTTTTTTATGCTTCAAGATTCTTCACTCACCATCAATAACATATGGAGGAAACAGGGTGATCTAGAGGACAGAAAACTTCTCTCACACTAATCACAAGTAATCACAATCAAATTTGGTTTCCTTTTAAGCTTTTAAAAAACAATTTCTATGACTTCTACTTTGCATAAAATTTATCAATTCTCATTTTTTAAACCCACCCCATATTCAACAAGCTTCATTAGTTGCGGAAACTACGGGTAATTTATTCACGATTAAGCATTAATTATTACAAAACAGTGTGCCTAATTAACTTTCTACCCATTGAAGTTTTAGCCATAAAGAACATGACTCTGTAAACAAAATGTACACACTCTAATTAGATGAAGTATCAACAAAATTCTTCAACCATGGAGTTTTTCAATTGAATACTTAATATTGGTGAAGCTTGAATGGAACAAGTCACGAAGTAACAAAAAATAAGGACAGTTATTAAAATTCTTTGATCCCAATGAAAATTTAAGTGAAAAAGTTGACAGATACTTGCACTCGTATTCGGCACCAATGCGCTGAGCAATTCAAAACAAGTAAGAATTGTGAATATGAATAATCTATTCAGGAAAATAGTTGCAAACACGTACATGAGATGTAAATATAAATTTGAATGAGTTTCCCATTTCTCAAACCAAACAATGATGGTCAGTATGATAAACGTCTTAAGATTGTATAATAACTAGCAATAGGGCGCGAGTTGAGTCTTAGAAATGATAATTAGAAGGAAATAAAGGGCATGCCAAGATCAGACTGCACTTTTCTTATGCTTTGATTTTGAAGGTTACACTTTTAAGAAGAAAGATATACACTCTGGTTTGTTTTTTTTTTTTTTTAAAGCAAATTCATTGAAGAAGAGAATTATAGATGAAAAGGAGAGACCAAGACTGACTAAGCAGCAGAATGCTCAGCAGAAAAGGACTCACCAGCCAAAACACGAAAGGAAATGAAACAATATTGGCAAGGTGCCAACAACCACAAGCAACTAGATAAACTACAACTTTTATACAATAGAGAAAGTTGTCAATACTAAAATTAGCATAGGAGTCCTTGCCTTAATCCAGAAGGCTGTGAGCAGTTTGCTAGAATCAATAACTTTAGAGTGACCAAAGGTGGAATGATTGAATAAGTGGTCATTCCTGAACAGCCATAGCTCCCAGATCACAGCCACAAACAATGAGTGCCCCATGGACTTTTAGATTCTTATACCAGGTCCATGTGAGCAAGTGCTTCTTTGCAGGGGGAGAATTACCTATGGACAATCAGGTGTCGTGGCCCCTTTACTTTAACAAAATTTCAAATGATTCTCATTAATTTTGAGTAGTTTTACACTAAGAGGATACATCGATTCCCCAAAATTTTGAAATATTGTCTTTTGACATTCCAAAATTTAAGAACTTTTTCTTTAGTCCCAACAATATTGAATTTTTTTTACCTTAACCTTCCCAAAATTCAAAAATCTTTGCTTTAGCCCCTCAATAAGATTAAAAAAATATTACCTTGATCTTCTAAAATTTAAGAATTTTTAGTTTAACCCATCAAAAAAATTAAATTTTTTTTACTTTAGTCTTCCATAGCCCCTCTTAATAAAATTCCTAGTTCCATCCTTGCTTCTTTGTGTATGCTCAAGGTAGCAAGGTGGGAAGAAAGAGATTCATAGATCCACCTATTTTGGTGAAGAGTTTTAAATAACAAAAAGACTACAGTCACATTATTTTCTCACCATATGTTTTTTTTTGGATTAGAATTCTCTCCATATCATTGGTTAAAACGAAGATTTTCATTCCATTAATCAAGGGACCGAATGAGGCCAAATCAGATGTGTTACAAAAACTATTTTGTTATAATTTTTTTTCCGAAAATATAACATTTTTCTTTAAGTTAGATATACTTACGCCTTTACACTTTGATCACAATTTCACGTTAATTCTTGTGTTTCTAATTGTGCCAATCAGCCCTCGGACTTTTAATCATACAGCAATGCGGTCACTCCATCAATTACCATTCGTGAAGGTGATGGAAAAGGATCATGTGCATATCATGTGCAATTGTTTTGAAGGCATGAAAGAAATTTTACTTCACTTTTTACCAGAAATAAAAATAAAATGATTATTATCTGCCCATCCATTATTGCCATGTGGATAATTTTCTATCAAACCATCCCTAATGCGCCCAAACCTTCTCTCCCCTCCTCTTTCCTCTCCGTCGCTTCAAGTCTCTCTCTAACTTCATTTTTTTTCTCGTTCTCACTTCACAACTCCTTCTCTTTCACACCGCCAGACCTTCCACCCACCACAACCAGCCGCACCCTCTCTCATCCTAGCCGCAGCCACCCATCCCCTTTTCCCCCACCATGTCACACCCTAACCCACCGGCCACCACCCCGACCCTTGTCCTCCTCCCAGGCTGCCTCTCTTCGCAACTCTAAGCCCAGCGCCGGTAGACCCAATCGCCCGCTTCAACTCCAATGCAAAGATGAAGGGTGGGTTCAGATGTGATTGTGTGTGCGCATTTGAGTAGAATCAGAGGAGAGAAAGAGAGGGAAGGGGTGGCGTGGGCTTGCATATTTCAGGGAGAGATGTAGACATGCAATGAGAGACGTGAAATTCCTTACTTGCCCTCAAAACAATTATGTGCAAATGATCATTTTTCATCACCTTCATAAACGACAATTTACAAAAGGATTACATTACTACATAATTGAAAATATAAGGGGTAATTGTCACAATTAAAAATGCAAGGGCAAAGTGTGATTGTGATTGAAGTATAAGAGTAGCATGTTATTTAACCATTTTTCTTTTCTCATATATAACAGCAAACTCATTTGGTTTTTAATAAAGACTATCACGTGTCAAGTACTCAATCAATAAAATAAAAATACATACAAATGGCTACTGAAATGTTACAAAATATTTAATCTAACAATACCAATTACGAATCTGAAAGCACAAAACCCGAATACAGACGATATCTTTCAAAGATAAAGCAATATTTACATAAAATCATCAAAGACCAAACTCTCCGGGATTTCAAATTTCCACATGTTGCTGCAGTTGCTTTCTCTCTCATCTTCAGTGCCACTGTTGAAGAACGAGGACGATGAGTTCAAGGGTGTTGGGCTCGACATAGGTGTTGACATAAGTGAATCAAAGATGAAATTCTGGCTGTCCTTGCTGCTGCTGCTGCTGTTATTCTTGGATTGAAAGGTTGAGTTTTCTGACAAATCCGTCGTTTGCTGATCAGACACACCATGGCCATAATTTGGTTGGTTCAAATTCTCTTGAAAATTTTGGCAACTGAGGTCTGTGGGGTTTGTTGAAAAATCTCCCATGTTCATCACTTGCATGAGTTGTGTTTGGTTAAGAAATGGAGTATAAGGAACACTAGATGAGGAACATGGTGGAACTTCCTGAATTGGAGTTTGGAACTGATTGGGTTGGAGCATAGGAGTCTGATTTTGCAGTTGGGTATTGAAAAGTTGGCTTTCTTGAAGTTTTTGTAAAAGGATCTCTGGGTTTTCATGTTGTGATGCTAAGAGAGTTGTAGCAAGCCTTAACAGTTCAGGATTTACCAGTGTTTGAAGCCCGAGTAAGTTCGAAAGATTGAGCTGAGTTGAGCTAAGAATTGATGACAGATCTAGAAGATCGAGGCGAGGACTATGAGTCACCGGATCAATACCCATCCTAAGGAGCCTCTTTCTGATGTGGGTGTTCCAGTAATTCTTGATTTCATTGTCAGTTCTTCCTGGCAAGCGAGCCGCAATGGCCGACCACCTGTGATCAAACAAACAAAGAGTCTTACAATTTTAGTAATCATGAAGATGAGGAGGAAAGCACATATAGGATGAAATTAAATAGGAAAAAAAAACGTCTATATTTAGCTTGAGTATGTTATCAACTTCTATAAACATGGGAAATATATACATGCAAAGAGAAATGTTTGGAAGTCTTACTTGTTCCCCAGAACACTGTGTAATTGGATTATAGTCTCTTCTTCTTCAAAAGAGAACCTTCCTCTCTTGATATCAGGCCTCAAGTAGTTTGTCCATCGAAGACGGCAACTCTTTCCACATCTTTGAAGCCCTGTATGCAATTCAACCATGGAACTAAGACCAAAAAAAAAAAAAAATGCCTATTTGATATTTCATGGGAAAGAAAAAGTACAGAAGGATTATATTGGTATATGTATATATGTGACATCAAAGTTACAGTATGGAAAGACCCTGTACCGGCATTCTTTGGAAGGGTTCGCCAGTTGCCAGGTCCATGCATCTGAATGTAATGGGTGAGTTTGTGATCTTCCTCTTGAGTCCAAGGACCTTTCTTGAGATCATTTTTATCACAACAAGGTGATCTTCCCATTGGTGCTCTTCCTTATAAACTGAAATAAATAATGTGATGATGACAAAGGGAGAGAGTGAAGGTTATCAATGATAGACAGTGAGCTTTTTGCAAAAGAAGCAAACTTGTTGGATAAAATGGGCAGACGACTCCTATATATAGATGAGAAAACATTGTTAGAAATAGATATGAAGTCAATAGGATTCGGTGCCGCCCTCTCTCTCTCTCTCTCTCTCTCTCGCGTGCTGTGTCTTGGGAGTAAAGAGTTGAAAACCATCTTGTGAATGCTTGATTGTATCATTCAGGTGTGAAGTAACTAGCTCAAGGTAAGTTTTGATCGGACGACAGTGACAAATGGCGATTAATGAACGTGATTGACCTTTGGAATGGTGAGTCTGATTGGCCGGTAAGGTGGTTAGATCCCCCACCTATGATTAAGGAAATGTTTCTTTGTTTCATGGTTTTGCTTCTCTCCTTCAAACTTCGGAGAATTTCTCAGGAATTTCATTTATCTACGTTTGCGCTGCCATCACCACCTCCTAGGGTCCTTAATTGTACCTCAGCATGTCAACATTAGAAGCCTTGAATGCTTTTTCCATAGAGTATGTTTGGTAGATTAAGTACAACAAATTTTATCATGTGTTGACAATGGACTATTCACTATCAATAGTCTTTAAAACCTGAAAGGTGAAAGATTGCGAAATTAAAAACAATAGACAGAGAGAGAGAAAGCAGGCGGAAACCATATGACCTAGAGTGAAGTCAAAATATGTATAACAATACAGTATCCTACTTACCAAAATTTGGGATAATTTCTCAATACGATCATAAATAGAGAAATACGATCATCACTTTGCCATTATTAATATGTTTTGCAATACTTTTTTGAACTGTACATTCCTTTTTGTTGTTTTTGTTATCGTGATGCTCTCTCTCTCTCTCTCTCTCTCTCTCTTACTATGAACAATACCATTACTATGATTGAAATTTCAAAATTCTAGATGTATTGATCCACCAATTAATTGGTAGGAGATGAAGAATAAGTACAACTTGAGATGAAAATGGTGAACAAAAAATCCATCGTGTAAAGGATTCCTCAGCACATTAGAAGGAGCAACTGTTTGTATAGGTCAAGTACTGAATTTGTGTAGTATTTCAATTTTTAGAGTCGCCTTCTTATGTTCTTGCGCCTTGGTAATCAAGTTCCTTATTATCTTGTTAGCAAGAAAAATGATACTATTACATTACTTAAAAAGCTATAAAAATTAATAACAAACATTGAAAACGCGAATATAGTATATACTTTTTATCATTAAAAAAATAGTTATTTCCATAACTCAAAACAATTCTTTCCCAACTTGAGATTATAAATAATTTGTCACCATGGGCATATGCAGATTCAAATAACAAGTCTAAAGAGCTAATTGATAAGTGGCACGTGCTTTAACACGTGTTGTCATGTTAGACGCCCACTTTTCTACTTTAATCATCCGATTCAACTACAGCCACCTAGCTCCAAATGACAAGTGTCCTCCATCTGACAATAGGTCAACAAAAGCCCTTCATCTCTTTTTTTTTTTGGGATCAGCAAAGAAATGTTTCTTTACAATTCACAACCAGTGACACACTTGTCCCAGGTAGGACGTTTTAGTTATTGACGTGTACATGTTTTGCAGTTTGCACACCAAATCTATTTACATATATACATATACATACATATATATATGCTATACATGCATGTTTGTGTGTGACTCTGGGTTTGGTTTTGATTCACAAAGACAAAAAAAAGTTCAAGTCTAACAAGTAAAGCAAACAAAAATGGTGAAACCCAATTCAAAGTCGTTGAAATTCAGGTATTTACTTCATCCACCCCCCATCTAACAATACAAGATTTGGTCAAATACTGTTATATTCATTTCATCTACTATGATTTGCCTCAAGATCCGAGTAGCAGCCTTGCCTGCTTGCTTGCCTTACGTGTTTACCTTTCTTATATTAATCAACGATTGTTCTAGAAGAATATATTTAAATGATGTAGTTTAGTCTACATCAGACGAGACTGTCTATGATATTTACCATACGGCTTCTGTAGTAGAAATCTTACACAATAGATAAGTATTTACTTATATATGTTAAATAGTTATACTTTATAGAGATGCATGAATAAACTTCGTCCTCTGTCCCCCCTAGTTGGTGTCCCAAAAACATCTCAATGCCCTAGATTACACAATTGATGTATATATATATATATACCACACCAATGGAGGCATGGATGCATCATGAACTGTATGAGTAAAATTTGACATTTTTCTTAAATATTCAGGATTAAAAATTAAGCCAAACAACACCTTTCTGTTTTTTTCATGGCGGCGGCTACAGGCCTTAATTTGTTTAATCGTGTAGTTTGTCACCATAACTGCAAACTTAGGCTTTGATTACATAATATACTGTTGAGGTAATTACTTGTCACAAAATCTAGGGTCTGCTTATGCATCCCTTGCCCTAATTACTACCCACGTCTCATAGTTGACTCCCCCCGGTTTATTATATATAGATTTGGTAGTTATATGGATGTCGTTAAATTCTTGTTGAGAGGTGTCCCAATGGCTTCAACAAACTTTGAATAATAATGTTGCTTCTATATTAGGGTTATAGATGACACGAGATCCAAGCATGAACATTTGTTTATTACACGTTCGTATACATATATTAATTGGATATGTAGGTGTTAATGTTACATGGTTAATAAGCTTCTTTAAGTATTATATATATATATATATATATATATATCATGGTGCAGATTAATCCTGTGGCCTTGTTAGCTGTTGGATTTACGTAAGGCTGACCTGAAAGTGGTTTAAGTTCATGCATATATGGACATGCATGGGTGCAGGGTGACATCAGGTCATGGTTATGCTCAGAGTACTAATGTTCACATTTTCTGGACACTGCAAGGTTGAATTGATGATTGATAATCTTTACTCAAAGACCTAAAATTGGACCTCCATGAGCAGTAGTTAAGCACATACATCATCAATATGTAGTATCTGCAATAACTAAGCACATACATCATCAGTAATTAAGCACCCTTTCTACTTTTGCATGAAGAGTTTAGGTTGAGACAATGCAAAACTTTTTTATATAAGTGGGGCTTCCAGAATGAGATACATGGTTTTTAGAATTTAAATACAGCATAAATTCTATAACCTATAATTTAAGTACAAAATAAATTCAAATACTGGAAGAGGCTCTCCCTTGTTCATACAACTTTTTCTTTGAACTAAACTTGTGCTCTCTTGTAGTTGTTAACATGTCAATGGCACAAAGATGACTAGTAAATGTCACCGGGACCGAGGGCTGAGGCATAAACCCAACAAGCTATAACCAATATTTTGGTTATATGTAAACTTAGGGCAAAGAAAGTGAATCCATAATTTGGCACCATACTCTTTTGAGTTTATTATTATTTTATGATTTCTTTCATTGTCATTTTATTTTTTTAATACTAAAACATTTGAGATTGCTTCACCAAATTATGCACGTATAAGATAGTTTTAATCTGTATGACCATGTTAAATATATATTTAATCTATGGAATGGACCTGCTTCATACCACACTGCAATTCTTGCTTCTCAGAGCACGCGCAAGCACGCGCGCGCGCACACACATATATATACATAACTAGTTGAGGGGTAATGTTGCACAAGACAGTCACGTGACATCAAACTTGTCATGTGAAAATCATTTTGACTAGGTCAAGACAGTTAGTTGAAGGGAAATCCATTCCTCCCATTCTCTCGAGGGATAAGGCAGTGGGCTAGACTTGTGCCCAAAGTTAGGAACCACACTTCATTCTTAAGATAATAGCCCATGACCTTCTGGAGTGGGGAACAAGCCTAACGAGTTGGGCCACTACTAGGAAGACTGGTGCGATACTATAAAACTACATGAGAAAGTTCAAAAGAGGCAAGACAAAAAAAAATTGGCAATAGGCTTCACTCTCCATACTCCCTCTCTTCACTTGTAAGCCACGTCCCCCAGCTAACTTTAGTTTTAGAGTGCCGCGGCTAAGTAACCTCGATCGGCAAGTGCTCATACCTTGTGGTTTTGCAGGTGACGATGAAGCCTTATTGTGCTCAAGTTCCAAGTCGATTGGTTACAACTTGCATAAAGAAAATATCCCGCACACTAGGTGTGAACTTGTGCATTTGCACGGGGGAGTAAGGCTTCTTCAAATCTACAATAGAAAGGTTATAACTAATTAATTTATAAAAAAAATTTATAAAATCTAAATCATGCATAACTGTTGACTAGTTGAATTTTAATAGTATTTTAAAAGATCTTAAGTAGTTGAATCATAATGAAGTGTTCTGTGGATAAAACCAAATATATCTTATTAACTATGAAGTAGTTTAATAAAACTCAAAAACTCATATTCATGATATCAACTATTATTGTAAATGAAAATTAACAAAGATCTTGAATACAGAATAAAAAATTCTTTTGTAGGTCTTGATATCAACTATTATTTTAAATAAAAATTAAATGCCATAGACAACTTGAAACTTAATGGGTTTCGTTTTTTAGTGTTTTTTTTTTTAAAGCAAAGAATAACATTGATAGAGTGAAGATACAAGGAGGAAACAGGAAGCCCACAACCCATCGTTTACAGAGCACTCCAATCCCCACCAAAGCCTGAGTTGAAGGGGTTTCAACCAACTCAAGAAAAAGCAGCAATATACCAAAGAACGTGATGATGTGATAAACTGGTACGTCTTTCCCAACTCCTGGTACAGCTTGCTGGTGCGATGAGTCCCCCCTCTCTCTGGGACACCAGTGTGGTGTCTGCCAAAGACACTCCGATGCCAAAGTTAGGCTTAGGGAAACATGGACAGAGTTACAGTATCTAGGGTGGTTTGTAATCGTACCTTCTTGGAGGTAAGGACTGTTCCCTTTATAGGAGCGTTGGCCTTGATCGTGGGCACCTTCGTGGGTTAGTTAATCGTGCCCCCCGTCATGCCTCCCACTTCGTGGGGGTATATCGTGCCTTGATTTTAGCCCCCATGGATCATGCTCCCGTTCATGGGGGAAACGCTCAAATCGTGGGATCGTAGGGGCTATTTACCAAGCGAGAATCTCGGAGTGCCTTCGGGCCGCTGCCCAGTGTATCGCTCGAGCTCTGCCGCTCTTTCTGTTAATGGACTTGACCTAGGAGGGAGGTGGCCTGAACTGGATATGCGAGCCGGGCTGGTCTGGTCTGTCCACAGATGGGCTGACCGACCGTACTTGTTATTTGCATTATCAAATGCCCCCAATTCCCTAGGCAGCCCAGGTCGGCCTATGGGAATTCCAAAGGTATGCCCACGGGAATTTCGAAGAGTCACCGAGCACCGTCGAACAGTCGCATTTATGGCGCTGTATAACCGTCATGATTACTATGCCAAGTGGATCGACGCGACTGTTGGCCTTTCTGCCACGTGGCCTCATGTGGTTGGCCCCGTATGTCGATTAGACATCAATTACACTGCCCGTTCGATCTTGAGAGCTTCGGGACGATCTACACCGTTGATTTCGAATAGAGGGGGCTTATAAAACCTTGGCAGTTCGTCAAAAAGAGCCCCTTATTCTACACATTTCTTCCCAAGCATTCAACTGTGCTCGTTGTTTCTCTCCCTTCGTCATTCTTCTCACTGTTGTTGTTTGTTCGGAGGGGTTCCAAAATCACTTCCTAAATCCATTCCCATCAGGGTACGTAGTGTTAGTGTTTATGTTTTGGCTCCTACAGAAGGCTATTTGGTACTACGAGTGGAGGATTAGGGCCTCATATCCCCTAGGGTTTATAGGTAATCCCCCCTTTGTTGAGTCGATATACTGGGGTGTTCTTGAAGCATCCAGAGCAGTTTTTAAGACCCTCCGAGAGATTGAGGACCCTAGGAAACAGGAAGCCCACAAGCCATCGTTTACAGAGCACTCCAATCCCCACCAAAGCCTGAGTTGAAGGGGTTTCAACCAACTCAAGAAAAAGCAGCAATATACCAAAGAACGTACTACCTCAAAGATGAGGGATCCAGATTCTAAATGTTATCAATACAGTGAAAGAAGTAGTAATGGGTTTTGTTTTAAAACAATGAACT